>JASGCC010000184.1:89596-638523 GCA_030067915.1 Hydractinia echinata | reverse complement strand
TTGATTGAACGCAGATTGCTCGACTGGTCCCCAGGACCATGTTGTATCTTGTTTGGTGAGATTTCGCAGCGGTGTAGCTATGTCAGCGTAATGGGGTATAAATCGACCTAAGAAATTCGTCATTCCTAGGAAAGATCGCATTTCGGTTGGATTGGTCGGTGGTAACAGCTGTATCGCTCTGACTTTCTCTAGACTTGGGCTTATTCCTGCGGCTGAAAAGATGAAGCCAAAAAATTCTACTGGGATTTATCGAACTCACATTTTTCAAGATTCAATGTTAGTCCGTATGTCCCGAAACGTTGTAAGACTTTTTCCAAGATGGTGTCCAGTTCTTTTAAACTTTGGGCAAAGAGGATGATGTCGTCACCTATATTCTTGCAGCCTGGGATGTCTCTCAAAATATTCTCTAGTTTTATTTGTAGCTCTGCAGAGGCCGATGAGGTACCAAAGTTAAGCCGTTTGTATCGATGCAAACCCTGGTGTGTCGAAAATGTTGTTATTGATCTTGAACCAGGCTCTAACTCAAGCTGCAAGAAGGCACTGGTCATATCGAGTTTACAAAAGTATTTCGCGCCGTTTAGGTCGTGAATCAGATCGTCTATAGATGGCGCAGGATGACGTGTGCGCTTTATGGCTTTGTTTGCTTGGCGCATGTCTATACACATACGAATTTCGTCCGGATTATTTTTGTTTGGTACAACAACGATCGGTGAAACCCAGGGTGTCGGCTGGTCAGTGACGTCCTCGATTATATCGGCTTTTCTGAGTTTGTCTAGTTCTTTGTCGACTTTTTGACGGAGGTGAAAAGGGATACGTCGTGGTTTTTGAGCGACAGGTTTAACGCTTTCATCGATGTGTAATTTATTCTGTGCATTATATTGTTAGAAAGAGAGTTAACATTCGCAGTTCGTACCCACACGCTATTATTTATGCTATACCCATGCCAGTAAGATCGTAGGTTCTTTGGTGAGATCCTAAACTTAAACGGTGCTAATTACTACTGTCACAGCAGCGTTTTCCGAATTTTTAAAGTCTCTCGAATTGTCTCATGTGTTTGCAAAAGTGGAAATTTTGCAGCCTACTGTTGGTCTTCTTCAGTTAATGGTGTTTCACATGTCCGAAAAACGGTTATTTGTAAGCATACTACAGAATTAGATTAAATTCCTAATTCCCTTTGGATTTTGTTTAGGCTTTTCCTGCATCGAGAAAGAATACAAAAAACAGGTCGCAATGATCGAATCTATTAAGTGAAAAAATAGTCTGTTCCTAAACAGAGAAGATAGTAGTTGAGCAAAAAACAATTCAAGTGCTTTTTTAAACTTGTATTTCTAAAAATATATATATTAGCCTTGACAGCCAATTTGGCCTATGTGTTTTTTTGTTAGAAAGCGTGGAACCATTCTTAACTCAGCTATTATAAATTACAAACAGGATGTGTGATTTAACTAATAAATGCTAAAAACCGTGAGCACACCTACCTTATGGGACAAAACTTTGTCGGACAAAAGTGACGAAATTTATCTTTGGTGACGAAAATTATCACAAGCATTTAAAGAACAATTCCTTTCACTTCTGATAGAATTTACATGCTTCTAAACGGATTTTCAACTATCTCTACAACAGATTGTACGTTTTTAACGGCTTCTGTAATTCCCGCTGCATCGAACCCGTTGATTATTATTTCTGCTTCGTTGCTTAAATGGTGGTAAAGTTGAACGATCCGGGATGCGTGCAATGGTGTTTGAGGAAATCTTTACATGCGCAGGATCAATGCCTTGTTTCAACTGAATTGCCACTTGATTTGAAAACCATTCATTGTACAAACTTTGAATGAAGGCTTTAGCAGCTTTATTTACAGTAATATCCAGAGGTTAAAATTTATTTGTCAGGTTGTGCGGAACAATTACGACCTCGCAGTTATTTTTTGAACAAAGTTCCTTCAATGTATCGTTATCTTGACCTTTGAAGGTATCCATAACAATAAGCGAATACTGTTCATTTGGGTACCCATTTTCCATTTTAACTTTATTAAGGTAAATGATTTTTGGTGAATGTGACCGAGAAAGAATTGGGAAATTTAAATTTTGGTAAAGAAAGCTTTGTTTTTCCCTTATAGATTAACTGCTTTGGCAGAAACTTACCAGTTAAGGTAACCGCAATAGTTGCTGTTATCTGCCTTTTATCATCGACTCCTTTGAAGGGAACATTCTTTTCACCTTTAAAACTAAAGGTGTACTTTCCTGGAGAAACATAGCTCAACGGTGTTTGATCTAGATTTATAACCAGTGATGTTGGGATGTCATGTTCCAAGATGGCAGCTGATATCTCTCGCTGAATTGTAAATTTCTCTTCTTGTTGGACAGCCTCCACAACTAACAACAGTAGGACATATTCCTAGAGACATATCCAGACACACATTTTTCTTCTTGAAAGAAGAAAATGGAAAAATCGAAGGATCGAAGGATCAGTCCAAAGTACAAAATATCGGCCATCTCCGACTCCAGCAAGGGGTTTAGAAATTCCTCTAATGTTAACGTTCAAAAGTACACGTTTTATTACACATCAAAAACTGAAGAACTTCGTTACATCATTTTATTCATATGATTACTAATCACAAAAAAATATATTCAGAAGACGAAGAATGTGATGATATAACAAAGATGAAGATGATAGCGAAGTGGTCAAACCAAAGGATAAAAGAAAAAAAGCCGCCAATCATATACGAGACGGCATCAGAATTGTTAGAAATCGATATTTGTAGTGAAGTGGTTAAACCAAGGGGAAAAAACCTTGTATCGTATCGTATTCATCAACCGAATCATCAGAAAATGAAGAAACTGTAGCGTAGAAAAAAAACTGATCTTATATATTTTACGAAATTACACAAAACACCTTTGATGCTATATTTATTTGAAGAATATAGGTTTGCTAAGGATATACAACGTTTGTGGTATTTGTTTTCACCTGTATATTAGCTGATTGAAGTTTTAATAAGAAATAAGAAAAATCCAAAATGGACATAAGTTTCGTCACCAAAGAAAAATTTCGTCACTTTTGTCCGACAAAGTTTTGTCCAATAAGGTATTTGAAGTTTCATTTTTTCCACTTTAATTAGCCCACCAACTATGTAACCCATGGTCAACTCACCTTAGTTCAGGGGGAGAGAAAATTCTCCCAGACACATAAGTGTTTATCTTATTTAAAAATAATTAACAGAAGAAAAGCTTTATTAAGAAAAAGTCTTACGAAGTCTTAAACAACTTCGCATAAAATCGCTATTTTGAATTGTAGATCTCCGTAAAGCTTTACCGAGAGCAGTGAAAGAAGTTGTTTTGTCTGTACAGTTTGTACATAGAGGTAAAAAGTACAACCCCGCCGACGAAAAACGCGAGAAATACGGGTATTAATATAAGAGACTAGTCATTAGCCTGTGGAAAAATGATAGGATTCGTCCATCGTACAAATTCCGGTCTTTAGATTATCGCCCGTCGTACATATCTCAGGTATCTTTAATTTCATTTTTTTACAAATAGCGGCTACCATTTTGAAGAAAATATAGGTATTGTAAATAAGATATCTTGCGCATCTTGTAACGTAGTAACTCGCTTTTCAATGTACAATTTTAATATCAGATTACGTTTTCTTTTTAAGAATGCCCACTTAACAGGTTTAAAAATCAATGGAAAGTTGAGGAGACAAAATAAACGTTGCTTTGTAGTGTCTGTTCCGAAACGTAGCATATGTAACAAAGCCACTGATTGTTTTTTTGAAAAATAATTTCAAAGCTTGCCACGTTGTGGACACACAAATAGAATAAACACCAAAAAAGCCAACAGAATTTTTTTATATCTTTATCTTTGTTTACATTATACATTCCACATTCTCTTACGAATAAACCAGATAAAATCTTTTTCATCGGAATAAGTGACTTACTAATCATTCTGTTACAAGCTTAAGACAGCATTATGTATGCCACATGTTGAGATTGATGTAAAGCAAAGTATTTGGATTTGAAAATCTTATTGCCTATTTTCCATACATTTTACGTTTTTGAAGGAAAACTGATATAGCTTATAATAATTAACTGGTCATAAGCCTGTGAAAAATCCAAGGGAATTCATCCATTGTAAAAAGGTTATAAAATATATCTCATTTGCTATTTCATGTGTCTGTAGCACAACTTTGAAATTTCACAAAGGCAGAACATCGACTATTCTTATAGAGACGAGTCGCTAGGCCCTTGGATAAATCCACAAAGTTCACCCATCGCAACAAAGTCGTTCAAAACATCGCATTTCTTTTCCGTGTGTCTGTAACACGTGTTCTACACACAAGTTTATATTTCGTTTCAAAAACGACTTTAGTTATCGGAATTTATTTTCTTTAGTTAAAGGTTACCTCCCGAGAAAAAACAAGTTGCCTTAAAATAATCCACAACAACATGTTATTGGACAAAATAACAATGTTTTTCACTATATTTACAGATTAAAGGAGTATCATTGGAAAAGGAAATTGACTTACTGCTGTTTAGCTACCTCTCCAAACCCTAGTCACGCGGGCATTATGAAAACGGTAAAAAATGCTTACATCAGCAATGTTACGTCATCACGAGATAAGGTACTGACCAGAACGAAAATTGTAGTAAAGATTATGCAGACTTTTTACTTACCCCGCCCCTTTCCCTGTATTATAAAGTGAATTCTAAAAGCATGCAGAAGCAAAAACCATTTTTTAAGGAAATTAATAAGTATATCAACACGTGCATGAATATAGATGAAAATACATTTTTGGGTTTTCAATATGAACCAACAGGAGACAACTCTGTTCAAGTACTACCATATGACGAGTCGGAAACGGAATCGGGTGAAGTCACTGACAGAACAAAATTAATTGTATCTGGTGCAAATGTGGTGTTTGCATCAAAATGAAGTACTTGTAAGGAGTGTAAATGCTGTAGAGGAATGGATATAACCGAGTTATGGGAATTAGGCGGTAAATAAATTCAGTTAGTGATTAGTGTCTTATTGTGACTAATTTTGTGAAATAATATTTATTGTGTTACTATCTCAGATAAACGGTGCATAACGGAGCACGATCATTTTTTTTCTATCGTCCTAACGAAATAAAATCTTTGGACGGCATTAGTGGGAATGTGCGACAGGGAAATCGGCCTTCCTTCTTCGCGAAAACGATTAATATTAATTATACTTTGACATTTTCTTTTTCTTTTGGTACATAACCGTCGTGGCAGATCTGTGCGACGTGTGATTCCAGCCTGTGTTGTCAAGCGAATAAAAGTTAAGAATTTCCTTCTCTAGACGGTAGTTACACCGGATACAAGGATGGAGATTACGTACAAATTTCACATGGGTGCACGAAGTTAATACCGATGGCGAATAGGAATATTTACAAATGAACTACAACATACAACTTACATGCTTTTTTACAAGAATACTAAATTCTAGGCTGGTCATCATTCTTATTTCCCTATTGTTCTAAATAATAGACACAATAGATCTACTGTTTTTAACCTGAAATCCAACTCTGATATTTTTATAAAACATATTACTATAACAAATGTGTACATGCATAACTATATTTACATTCCCGAATACTTTAAGGAGTGTTCTATAATTTCACTTCTCTCAGGTATTCTTAGCACTGTTGGTGCTAAGAATACCTTTCATTTCTACTTTCCCTCGCCATTTTGTCTTCTACTACATCTTTGCCAACAGCTCGATAATACGACGCAATAGCGATGTCCCGTAAAAATTCATAACATTTGTACTTTTTCACTTTTACTGCGACAAATCTTTTCGAGTAGCGCGAAAAAGAAGTTTTATAACGAGGGACGTATTGACCTTCCTTAGTTTTCTTCTTGGCCTAAAAGTAAAAGGAGGTATTAATAACTTTTTAGAGAACTGAGCAGAAAGACAAAAATAGAAATGAAAGTACACACTTGATCGCGATTTATGTTGTTGTTGTGATCAAGTGCTACTAACTGCATGCCAGCAAGCGTTTTTTTGCTGTTCAAAGAAAATACTTTTCGGCAAGTACCGGATTTTCAGAGCGTTGAAAAACTTCCAGACACGTGGTAAATAAATTCTCCTTCATCTTCTTCATCAGACACCAGTTGGGTATTTGTAATAACGGATTTCAACGTTTGCACACTTTTATCTGTCGCATCAGTTTGCGTTGAGATATTATTCTCAATAACTCCAGATATATTTCCACATTTTCTAATTCACAACCGCTGACAGTATGTGAGCTACTCGATAAAAGTTCGCGAACAACCTGCAACAATATAGTGGTTTCGCGAATCATGACAAAAAAGCTATATGGTTAGTATAAAACTACTGCATACCTTCTTTCTTTCCAGTTTAACACGCGTAGTCGACGTTTCTTCATTTTTTTTTATCTTTGTATTTCATGGGAATTGAGCCTTCAACTAATTTTGGGGGAATCTTTTTTTTTACACCTAAAATCTGATATATTATGCAAATACAAGGATTACTCTTCGCAGTCGTACAATCCACGCGTTTGCTATTGTGTTGTCTTTTGGGGGATATTAAAAAAGATTAAGTGGGGTGTCTTCTTTTTGGATGGAGTTGTCACTTACAACCCCAAAAACCGAACAATTCATTTTAAGTTTTCGACTTTTTCTTAAAACAAGTTGATGTGATAAAAGGAAGAGCGGTGCTTTTTTCCTAGATTAACCGACGTGTCTGCTCGTTTGGAGCGGAAAATTATGCTGAGGGGAGAAATAATTTTTTTACTTAGTTCATGTTGGCAGTCTTTAAATTAAATTTTCTTCACTTTCCGTGTGACAATCTGGTCTGTGTTGAATCTCGTGATGACGACACAAGATATATCGCATTTGCTTTTTCGTTTCAAAACACTCAGCAATGGCGGACGAAGCCCATGGTTATGTGGAAGTGTGGTATTTTTTAATTCCTTATATCTTTCAAAAACAACATTTTTAGTAGAAAGGAATGTTTTTTTCTTTATTAACTATATTTTACTTACCTATTAAGCACAACTTGTTTTTGCTCGGGAGGTAACCTAAGGAATCGTGGCTTGGAAACTGAAGACATGCAAAGAAATGCCATGAGTAGTGCAAGGGAAAGAAGAGGAAGTCTTAAGTAATTTTTTTCATTGGATTTACAATGAATTTACAATGAATGGATTTATAATGATAAATAAAGAACAGAAACCGCCTTTCTGATGTCTGATGATGAGGGATGGTCACATCTGGATAATATTTATTTTGTGATTTTAACCTACCTAGCTAGTACCATTTGTTATTAAATAATTAAGTGATAAAGTACAAGAGCTAAATATATTATTTTTATGTAGCTAGCTACACAAAAGATTTTTCAAGGCATTCTGTCATTTTAAATAAAGATAGCAGTAGTAGTAGTAGTAGTAGTAGTCAGGAGGGGCGGATTTAGACTTCGGCCACTTCGGCACTCGCCTAAGGAGAAATTTTGCCAATGAGAAAATCATGTGTATCTAAATGTAGAAATTGATTTAAAGTAACGCATAATTTTATTATAAGCGTTTAATAAGATTCCTTTGCGCCCAGGATCCGAGGTAATATTCTTATCTCCACTCAGGAGTGTTTGCCGAGGCTCGACTCTCCTTCGATGTGCTTTGCCGAAGTACTATGGTTCTTACGGTAGTCGAACTACATTTTGCCGCATTTCGCTGACTTTGTTTCTCTCGATTCCTTTGTTTTCTGCCGTAAAAACAGTCGACTTCGGCGGCCGCCGAGGTGTGGACTTTTGGACTCTCTTAAACAAAAGAAAAACAAAAGAATTATGACGTCGAGAAAAATCTCGCCGAGGTGTGGACTTTTGGACTCTGGTTAAAACAAAAGAATTTGTGACGTAAAAAGAATCTCGCCGAAGTGTGGACTTTTGGACTCTCTTTAACAAGAAGTCGTCGAAATTTACGGTGAAAGAAAGATTGATATTAGGGGATGGGTGCGTAGGAGTAATTTACTCTTCCTATTGTTATTGCCTCGCGGTAGCCAGTCTGTTTGATAGGTTCGGCCAACTTCGGTGAGCTGCAATTCCGAAGTTTGCTTCCAATACAACTGAAAGAAGGCTAAAGGAATTGTTTTTTATTGACTTGCAGCAAGTAAATGGAAGTTTTGAATATATGATCAGGGAATGAAGTTGAGCAATGTTGCTAAGAAGAAACATTACTGGAAAACGTTTATTCTCTGTGTCGCCTGTGATTGCAAAAAAGCTGTTTGACAGAAAAGGAGGCTTTGACTTAACAAAAATAATAGCTTTAACTCACTGACTACGCTTTCAGGTACATCTGTTTACTTTTAATTCCATTAATCTTAGAGTAAGATACACAATTGCTTTCTATTGCTGTGCTAGCAAGTGTGAACATGAAACTGTTTATAGTAGTTTCACTTTCAACAAATTTGAAAAAGCCTTGTGTCATATTCAAAAGAGCTTTGTGTTATCTTGGGTTTCTTTTTTATTTAAGTAACAAGACATTTTATAACAACACAATAAATCGAATAGCTAGCCAGCTGGTTACTTTTTGTAGCTGGTAAAGGTGTAATGTATAACAATTTGTTGACTTCATAACAACTTTATATGTTTACTTTTGTAGATTCAAAGCTTCTGGCAATAAACACTTTCCAAATGATTTTTTAACATGCGACAAGGCCAAGGAAGAGAACACTAGTTTTGGGAGGAAGACTTTGACAAGACTTGATGATGTTTCGGTTTAAAATCTCTATCCTCGTATCGAAATAATTCCTGGAAATGGTGCTAATTATATATATATAATTCGAATAAGAAAAAGGCATGGTTTTATTTAATGGGTGAAATGACAAAAGTTTTTCACATTTTTACTAAAGAAGTTGTCATGCTGATAGACATGGAAAATGTTAGTAGTTTGCGGTTCTACCAACATGGCGAAAATGACTTAGCATATATACTTATTACAACCCTATCCAGATGGACACAAAAATATGTAATAATGTAGTTAACGATATCTGTTCTTGAATGATTTTGTTTTGTTAAAAATTTCAGCTATTTATAGTAATTATCACATAACAGCTAAAAGGTATTTTCAAGTTTGATTCAACATTTTAAGAGTCTGAGCCAGAAATGGTTACCGAAAAATAAAAACAGTGTTTTTCTTGCTATTAAGCTAATAGGGCTAAATATTTTTTGACTGAATGTTGTGTTGTTGTGTTGTAAGTTTGTTTTTTTAATTAGCTATTGCTGCTTAAAAATCCAAATTTTAAGTAGCTGCCTTTAACCTGTACAAAATCTTGATATATTCTTGCCATATTTATTTTATTGTATTTATCTCTTGTTGTTTATGTTGTTGTTACTATGATCTAATAATACAAATAAAGCCTGTTTACATATGCATTTTTGTGTTGTTGTTTTTTGCTTATTTTTCTTTTAGGCCTCCTTTTTCATGTTATTAAATTTTTGAATAGATTAAACATGAAAAGTTTTTATTAGTAATATATACCGTTTTGCATTACCGAATTATAAGAATTATGTATGTCTTTTTTACTGAACCTAGTTTCCAAAAATTTATTGCCTCAATATTAGCCAAAAGCTATTACATTCATAACTTGCAAAAACAAGCCTGTAAATATTTTTTTCTGGATGTGGAAGAAAGAAGAAGTTTTGCTGGCTAGCTAATTTTAGCCTTAATTCTTCTGAAAACATTATTTGGCTTTCATTTAAGAATTTTATGATTGTTTTTTTTTTCAAATAACATGTAAGAAATGGGCTTGTAAAGGTCCTGTCTGCTGCATTTTGGAGTGCTGAAAGGTAAATAAGCTAAAGCTTCTGCGGCTTTGCCCCAGACCCCACTTGGAGGGCTTACAGCGCCCCCCAAGACCCCCATCTGATTTAACACGCGCAATTTTTGCGTGGCAAAAATTGCGGGTTGGCTTCGCTTCGCTTCGCAAATCCGCCTAAGGAGAAAAAAATCCTGTATCCGCCCCTTGCAGTAGTATTTATTTCGTGTGAGATAACTGTATATTTTACATTAAATAAATACCTACTGGGAGACCATCAGATAGTATAAATACTAATGTAGGTGATGGCCACCTATATAAGATCAAACGATTGCAATAAGCAGTATGACACTACAAAAAAAAAATTTTTAGTAAAATCTTTTTTATGCAGTGGAGAGATTAGTGTTATAGCAATCCAGAAGATAAGTTTTGCAGATTTTTTTTAGTTGTTTTAGAGTGAGAGAGGCTATAGGTCGTATTGGTGAAAGTGTTGTTGGATATTGTTCCAATTAATGATAGATTGGTAACGTATAGATTTGAGACCAAATGAGGTAGTCCTAACAGAAGGTCTAGCTAGAAGTTTAATGGATTTACTTCTTGTTGAATGATTAGATGAATGGCAGACCAATTTAAAAATATCACAAATATTACCTGGAGAATGCAGATTTATAATATTAAAAGTTAAAATAATGTTGAGAAATTTTATAAGATCTGAAAGAGTAAGAATATTAAGATTAAGAAAAATAGGATTTGATGGTGAGTTAAAATTAGAAAAAGTAATGATTCGGAGAGCAGCTTTTTGTAAGCGAAAAATTCTACACGACTTTGAAGTGAGACCCCACACTTGCGGACTATAAGAAATATGAGAAGAAAATAATGCATGGTAAATTGAAAGTAGGATATCCTTAGGCACATAATATCTTAGTTTGCAAAGAGCTCCATTTGTTTTTCTTAATTTATTGCCAATATAAGATATGTGAAAATCCTAATCTAGAAATTCATCTATTAATATACCTAGATATCTTACATGAGATGAGAATTCAAGTTTTTTTCCATTTAATTTCAGCCTTATATCATAGTTGACTGCTTTATGTCTTTGCCTAAATAGGATGACTTCAGTCTTTGCTACATTTAATGCTATTTTATTTGCAGTTAGCCATTTATATATACATTTTAAATCTATATTTAAATGCTTCTGCATTTTTTTCAGATTATGGTTAGCATATAACATGCAAGTGTCATCTGCAAAATGAAAAATTTCTGAAAAAATTATTGAGTTAATTAAATCATTAATATAGAGTAAAAATAAAATAGGACCAAGAACGGAACCTTGGGGAACTCCATGTTTAATAAAAAGTTTTTTAGATTTGGTGTTAGTTAGGGAGACATATTGTACCCTATCGCTGAGATAGGAGCGAAACCAGGAGTTTGTTACACCTGTAATTCCATAATGTTCAAGCTAGCTATTTGGACCTCCCATAACACAGTGAACAGTCAAGACTTCAGTATATAGCTAGTTAGGTATGCAAGGCATTGCATGTTGGTTAAATATGTTGTCACGACAAACAGAAACCTATATTTCATAAATAAATTTCTGCAAATGTTCAGGTTTCTTTTATCGAACGGGAACCTATTTTTCATAAATAAATTTTTGTAGATTTTCAGGTTTCTTTTATGAAATAACAATTTTGGAAAGTATAGCCAGAAGTAATATTCGCTTAGAGCGGGAAGACCTAAAGTCTCTGTCCAGGTTAAGACTTAGTAAAGGGTAAACTGTGTCACACGGAGGGCACTTAGTGTAATGTGTTACAAATACAGTGAAGCGCTTAATAGCATTAAAGGTATAATATATTTTTCATAAACCAACATTCACAGGACTTATGATGAAGCCTATTGTTACTTCTGCAAAGCAAATACAGTTGTTTAGCATTTTTGATTTTGCATAATAAGTTCCTGTGGATATTCAAAAATTAATTGTGAAGCACATTCCCACTTTCTCTGAGCTGGATAATGTATTTGGTCCTAAACCTGGGACACATTTTATCTGTTTGAATTATTTTTAATCCAGAGAATCACTTTGAATGTTTTCTGTACACATGGCTTGTCAAAATTGATATGCTGTCAAAAACAGTTTATCGGCGTCTCCAAAAATGGCTAAATTCAGGAACTCAGAAACTATGATAGTATTAAAAAAAAATTTGGGGTTCATTTCATCAAACTGGTCTAAAAACATATAATACTAAGTTTCAAGTCATTATTTCAATTTTTACTGAAGTAATAGGACTTTTACTTAGTATAGTTTTAGCATAGTTTTTCATACCGCTGACACCAAAATGGCTGCAGGGACTAATCGGTTTGAAATTAATTTATAATATTTTAATAACAAACTTTTTCTCTTTATGTGTTTTTATTTTCCTGCAAAAGTTGTTGCATAGCTTATGTATATGACATTAGGATAAGGACGAAAAAGTTACTGTGGGACATGGGTTTTAGACCTTAAAAATTTCCAGCGAGAAATTTGAAAACTAATAAATGACAAAATCGCAAAAGTTTATCTTAAAATGTTTTAATTTTGTTAATGTCAAAGTAATCCACATGAAAAAGTTTCTGGTGTTTTTTATGAAGAAATATTACCCATATGGGGTAACTTGATGAACAATGAATTTTCCCGCAGGTGTTCTCAAATATGTGTAATATAATTTTAAAAACTGTGATGTAATTTTCCTCTTAAGTTTTGACTTTTAACCCAGCTAAAAAGCTCAGCCTTGTCCTTTCATACTTACCTTATAGTCAGAAATTTTCGCTACATTTTAATTTCGCGATAAAAATTTTGGGACAATTTCGCGATTTTTATTTTCGCGATTCGTTGCCTTGAATTTTTTTCGCGACATTTAATTTTCGCGAATTTCATAGAGTTACGGAGTGGAGGAAAAACAAAATATGATTTTTAAGTGCGTTTTTCTACTCTAATAATGACATCTGTAAAAGGAAGATTTTTTTCATAAAAGGTCTATGTTATAATCACTAAGGTAGCGGAAGAACCTTTATTTTTGATCAAGGGAGGATAGTACAACCTTTCAAGCTCGCCTCGGCGTTTGCCTAAATAATGGTATTGACGTTAAGGAAAATGTCGAAACGAAATCCCATACTGTCTTTTAGACCCATGTCCTCCGACCTCTTCTGGCCTTTGGTATCTGGTTAGGAATGTCACTAGGGATAAAAGAATTAAAACTGAAGAGGTTTCATAGGTGTAAGAGTTAGACAGGAAAGTTTAAAAAAAGAGGAAATTTCATAAAAAAGGAGATCGATGATTTATAACACAAAATGCCATTTAGGTTAACAGGCAAACCGCCTTCTAAAATTGTGTTTACAAGTGCATTTCTTCCTTAATTTTCCCGGGTTTTATCAAACCAGAATTATTTTGTTGCGAAAATTTTACGTCTGCCACCCTGTGGAGTCTAAAAAATGAAGAAACAAAGAAAATATTTCGCGGTTTTTATTTTCGCGATTTCGTCAATTAAATTTTTTTCGCGGCATTTTAATTTGGCGAAAATGCCCGAAAATCGCGAAAATTAGTTGTCGCGAAAATTTCTGACTATAAGGTAGTCTAGCTAGCTATAGCGAAAAAGTTTAATATTCAAACTTGACCTATTTTACTGAGAAGTAATAAATGCTAGTTTAATCCTAAATCTAGCTATAGGGTAGCTAAGCTACCTGTAAGAACAACATCAAACAACGTCGAGGCTGTTCTCTTTTGTAAACAAACCCAGTGGAATTTTTGTAATAAGTACCAAATTTTATGTGTGCATTTCTTGCGCTTATGAGTGTAACCAAAGTGCCCTGTACGTAAATCCTAAAAATTTATGTCATTGGCTCACTCTTTACGAATGACACCACGTAAAAAAGAAACCGTGCTTTGCTATTTCCCGTAACCTATACCGAGATTTGGTTGTGATATATATCGGAACAAGATAGCTGCACAGCTATGAAGCTGTGGAACCAATGTTATAACGGAGCTGGGTTTTTTTTTGTTACTGAGGATACACAAAGCCTATTTCTAATCATCAACGTATTGCAAACCAATAAAAACTCAAGCCTCGCTTGCCTAGCATTTGCAACAGGTGATGCTAGACTAATTACTAAAACTCGTTTTTATTACTTTTCACAAACGCAAGACTGAAATATAATGAAATAGAAAAGTTACATCATTTTTTTAAGTAAATAAGGTTTCTAATAAAAGTTAAAAGTTGTACCAGTAAAAGCATGTTTTAATAAAACAATATCCCTGCATAAGAGCTAGTTTATGTCAATAAAATATATACAGCATCGAGAAAACACTTTAAAGCATTGAAGATAAGAAATTCATTAAGGCAATAAAAGGTTGACTTTGCAATTTAGGTAGCATAACTAATGCTTGGTGCTTGTTTTACAGAGGAAAAATTAAACAGGGTGGCTAAATTGTAGAACCCTCCTGTTTAGTCACTGAGCAGCGAGCTCAATAATAATATGCATATTTTATTTAAACTGGTAGCCAAATTGTTATTTTGTGCCAAGGACGCCTGTAAAAGGATGACAGGGAGATATATCATGGGCGAAAATCTAAAGATATCTGTGATAGTCAACCGTTGTTTTATGGGTTGAAGGCTAGTCCAATAGAACACTCTTTGAGACATGGTCTGCAGAAAATTTCTACAAATCTGAGCAATTTCAGACTAGTTCCATTGTGATGTGGTGTTGTATATATTCCCAAATCGACAGGCAAAATAAGCATGCGAAAAGCCGTAGACCAACCAGCCTATTACAAACTTTAATTTTCAGTGAAGGCATCTTAAAAATTTGATCTTAAAATTAAAATCTAGTTTTTGCATGCAGATTATAATTTACTTTATACATCAGTGAAAAAATGCTACTAGATACTTTTTAACCATAACTTGACCTGTCAGGGTGAACTGATAATTAGCTTTTAACTTTAGTTAGCCATTACAGGATAATTATACGATACATGCAGTAAAATGAGCTGCTTGTGCGGCTAATTATACGGTAGAGATCTGATTTGCTTAAATTTCTGTACTTTTCTTCGATATCGATATTCCAATAGTCATCTACCTAGTTCCATAGCATGTTATGCTTCAATAAAAAGCAAAAAAAGAACAAGAAACGACTGCGCTTGAAAGATATTTATTTTTAAACACGTACCGGCTAATTAACCGTCTAAATCCAGACTTTGCTGGCACTGCATGGCCTCAGCTTCATCACAACAAATATGACAGCTGTTACTGTATAATTAGCCGTATAAATTTTGTATATATATATGTATAATTAGCAGATTCAATTTATGAATGCTCTTGAAACGACAACACTGATTTTATGGAAAAGCATTGAAAAGACGTAGTCAGGCGTGAAAAACATGGAGAAGTCATACATTACAATATCGACATATTAAAGAAAATTGTGGAAATTTAAGCGAAAAAGATCTCCACCGTATTATAGTCGTATAAGCGTGGACTAACTGTCCTGTTACATGCTAATTATCCGTTCTCCCTGAATGTTAACTTTCTTCTTCTATTTAGTCTGGCCCATTTTATAATCTGTCGTTTTTTCAGATTTTATGCACAAGCGTGGAAATTCCGTCAAAACGTAAACATCGAAGCTCGTTTATACCACTAGGATAAAATATTTTATTCTATTGCTATGTTGAAGCAAACACAATAAATTATGATGTATGAAAAAAGCATCATAGCTAAAATTTGCAGGATTATTATTACAAAAGCTATATATGCCTCCCTACTACTTTGTGGCTACCTTTAGGTTGGTAAAAAACAACATAAGAAGTAACAATGGCTAGCCCAAAATGGACTCATACCAAACTAAAAGGAAAACTTGAGAGAAAAGCACAAAATAGCTAGCTAGCTGTCTGTATGTATTATATTGCCATCTAACTGACACTGACTACGGTAGCTGGTCTGCTATATACGTCTGTGATAGCCAAAATAATAAAAAACATTTTACTAAGATTTGTGATAGTATAGAAAACATACGCAGCATTTACAAGACAAAAAGAGATCTTTTTCAAACCTGAGCTATGCAGCTTTTAAAATGGCAGATTAAACGTCAATTTTACTAACCGCGTCCGAGATACGCATATCTTCACTTAAATCCCAGAAGATCAGGATTTTGTTCGAGCTTTCAGCCGAAACTAGAAGCTGTGTGTTCCACAGCTAATTAATTGTCATTAAGATTCTTTTAAGATTAAAAACAATAGAAAATTCAACTAAATCAACAATAAAGAAAAACTTGATTATCATAAAAAGGAAGTGTTGATTTTATACGTTCATTGACAAAGCTGAACGCAGAACAGAAGTTTAAAATTCTTGAGAACAAGATGACTTCGTCACCAACAACAGATGCTGACTTTGTATACAACTTCTCTACCCTTGTCAACGGTTACACCAAATCAAAAATGACTTCACAAAGTTCAACTAGTTCAGAAGGGAGTGACAATGGAATTGATATGGTCGACTGTTGCGCAGATGTTCCAAGGTTTTATCCTAAGACACAATTTTTATCGTGCTTGGAAAATATCTTAAAAGATTATATGTGAATCCTGAAAAGGTAAAAAACATTTTATCGAATGTTAAAGAAGACATGAAGACACACGAACATCGTTTGTAACAAAACATTCATCTCACAGGAAATTGTTGGCCTTGAGACACTTAATTGATTGATTGATTGATCGAATTTAGATCCCTTAATGGTGCGAGTGCTGAAGGAAAGTTCACCACGCCACAGCAAATACTAAACTTTTAAACACTTTGCAAAGTTAAAACCAAGAAAGTGTTTCTGATAAAAAGCTAAATACCTGCGCAATAGCTTTCCAAGTGCTGTAAAGATAATGGATCGAGTGGGACTTGAACCCACGACCTCCCACTTGCTAAATTATTATAATTTTTCTGATGTTTATAACTCCCTAAGATATTTCTTTATCATTGTATATATCTTCGAATTATGTGTAATTTCAGTACATCTGACGATCGCGTGAGCGTAAAACTGACAATCATGTACAGTTTTTCTTGTGTTTAAATTTTGGATAACAAATAGATGTTTTTACTCTACTGACTTGGTGTTGAGCACTCTTTTTAGCTTTATTCACTACGTAAATAAAAGTAAATATCAAAGTTATTAAGAATAAATGAGATTTAGTAGCGAAAACTAACTATTATCTAAAAAGAAAAAGTTCATATACTCGTCCCGTTTACGGTCCCTCAAACGTATCAATTTTGATTTAACTTTCCTTGTTGAAGTTTGTCGTAGTAGTTGATTACTCAAGAGGAATATGTAGGCGATGACGATCTTGGGCGGCAGTGAGCGTAAAACTGACAATCATGTACAGTTTTTCTTGTGTTTAAATTTTGGATAACAAATAGATGTTTTACTCTACTGACTTGTGTTGAGCACTCTTTTTAGCTTTATTCACTACGTAAATAAAAGTAAATATCAAAGTTATAAGAATAAATGAGATTTAGTAGCGAAAACTAACTATTATCTAAAAAAAAAAGTTCATATACTCGTCCGTTTACGGTCTCAAACGTATCAATTTTGATTTAACTTTCCTTGTTGAAGTTGTGTCGTATTAGTTTGTATTTACTCAAGAGAATATGAGGCGATGACCGATCTTGGGCGGTCATCTTCAGCCGGTAACGTGCAAGGATTTGCAGTGCGGCTTAAATCTCGCAGCTAATCATCCATATTTTATTGTTGTTGAAACCGTTGCTCACACGATAAAATTACAACGGTAATTCGAATACCGCCGTAGTAATGAATTTATCATTGTTCTGACCCCGCGCATGTCCCCAAGTCCACTATGTACTGTAAATTATTAGTTTAATGATAAAGAATGAAAACGGTTTCTACACAAAAATAGTTTGCGCAAATATTTCAAAATTTATGCTTGCAAAGGAATGTTTCGTTGTGTATTCAATACACTACACGTGGAATTAACTATGCACTATGCACATTTCTACTTAACGCCGTCTTCGACATCAAAAAGCGAAAGAAGAACTTGGGAACGAGGTTAGATGAATTGAGAAGAGAAAAAAGAGTAAATAATATTTTTTTCGTGTAACGAGGGGGTTGATACATACTAAAACGAATTATGCTTCATTTCGACGCGTCGAAAGTATAACGTCGTTGGACACGATATAACGGCATTTTTCTTTATGACAGAAACAATAATGCGCAACCAATATAATTGCTTTTTCATGCGTTTTCTCGCGTGCAGATTTTTTTTAGGTTAAGCAAACAATTATGACGGTTTAAAGTAATTTTAATCTTATATGATGGAATGTTAATGGGCCGCAGTGCGTGGAATGCAGAGATATCGTATTCAGAGGTTTTATCTTTAACTACCTTTTTAAAAACTTTTTTCTATGCATTTATCTTATGACGCTTTCGTGGTTAAGAGTTTGAATGATTGAGGTGCAAAAAGATAATAAATTCTTTTGTAACCTTTCCGAAACCATAAAGATCAATAATAATTATCAAATTACTACAAGGAAAATATTTTTGAGACAAAAAGTGACATTTTTTATAGGTGACGAATATTTTGTCACGATAAATTATGTCTGACAGAATTTTTTGCAGTTATAAGACTGCATATAATGCCTTTATTATTACCACTATCCAGGGTAACCTTTTCAGTTCCTATTGATATTGGCATCAATGAAGGTCATGGGAAAGGATTTCTAGCGCTTTTAAGTGCTCCCATTTAAGCTACCGAATTCGCACACCCACATCGACAGCTGTACCAGGAAACTGCCTAAGATATTAATGCTATTCCCATACTGAACGTTCAGCAGGATTGGTTCACACTTTTACGATCTCTGGCATGACTCGACCGAGGGTTTGAACCCGAGACCTTCCGCACTGAAAATGGACGCTCTACCACAAGGCTACCAGTCGGTTTATCCCTTGTTGCAAAAAATCATGAATAGTGCCCGAATGTTGAAGATTTAACTGCTTATTTAACTAACTGTTTATGCCTATGGAAAAGTCACCAATTAATTTGATATAGTAGATCTCATTCGGGATATTATTTTTGCGAAAATTTTACGAGAACACTTTTTCATTTCTCTTTCATAATCCTCTGCATTCATTTGATTATTTATCCTATTATAATTTCTCATCAACGCCTTTCTTTTTTTGATGTAGGGTTGGCATATTTATTAGCAGCGCAGGCTTCAACACAGCTACGACCGTTGTTTATGGCAAAAATACTTATCATTCCCTCAACTATAATATATGGAACATATTTTATAACTATCTAATTTTCTTACACAATTTTCTTACGTACATCTGCATGAGGTTTAGGCTGAGTTATTGGTCAAAACAAAGCAACTTCTAAGTAACTGACCAAGCTAAAAATTTGTAAAATTAAACAACAATTAAAACATAGCAAGTGTAAAGCTAAAAATTATGTAAAGTTTAAATATTACGTGTATTCTCAACACAAAATAGCGGTTACCATTTTGCGTGACAGACGTATACGGGTGTATTATAATATAGACTAGCCGGGAGACCCGGCGTCGAAACGCCGGGTTAAGCCACAAGTAACTGTTGTTGAACGCCTTGAGGAGCGCTTAATAGTAAAAGCAAACTGTGCAACCCGGTGAGGTGGAGCGCTTTAGTACGGGTAAGCAGTATGTCGCAAATGAAGTGGAGCACACACCATTGTAGTGTTGCGACTGTAACATATTTTTCAAAAAAATAACTTTCCCACAACAAAAGCTGAATTAAAACAGAGTTTACAAATCGTTGTTACTCCGTCATAGCAAAAACAATCGGGCAATATTATTTTATATTTTGCGGAATAAGTTTCCGTGAAAGTTCAAAACTTAATCATGAGAGCGGGCCGAGAACGCATAATACCTTTTTTAAAAAAAAAACATTACTGCAACTTCGGTTTAAGTTAAAACACAGGAAAAATCCAGTCGTTACCCCATCCAGCTAAAAGAACTCCCTAATTGGAGCGCTCTAGTACAGGTATGCAGGATATGTAGTGAATCGAGTAAAGCTCACACAACATTTTAGTGTTTCGGTTGTAATGTATTTTTTAAAATATATATATATATATAACTTTACTGCAACTTTAGCCGAAATAAAAACACAGTTTACAACCTGTTGTTACCCAGTCATAACAAAAAAAATTAGTCAATATTATTTTATTTTGCGGAATAAGTTTCAGTAAACCTTAACAAATTAATCATGATACCAGGCTGAGCACTTAGTACAGGTAATTGATGTCACACATGCGTTAGTAGTGAAGCCATAATAGCCTTTTCAAAAAAAACTTATCGCAACTTCAATTTAAATAAAAAAACACAAAACACCCTGTTGTTAACACCGGGTTGAACGTTCATTGCAGGTAAAAAACTTTATCACAACGGATTAAATAAAAACACAGGAAACAGCCCGTCATTAACACCAGGCTGAGCACTTAACAGGTAAATCGTGTCATACATGAGTAATAGGCGTAATAAAATTTCACAAAGAAACTTTATCACAACGGTTTAAACAAAAACACAGGAAACAGCCCGTCGTTAACACTGGGCTGAGCGCTTAACAGGTGAATCGTGTCATACAAAAGCATAGGGGTAATACCATTTTCCAAAAATCCTTATCGCTTCGGTTTTAAAAGAAATCTGTGAACAGCCTGGCGTTAACCCGGTTCAGTTTAAAAAAATACTCAGCAATTTTATTTTGCAGAATAAATTTTTAAAACAGTAATAAAAGTGGTTGCTGCCAACTGCATTTAGCATAAGAATTAAGAATTGTGTTGCAGCCAAACTGCATTTGGCTACTTTCACTTTTTAGCCAGAGGTAGCTAAAAGGAGCTAGCTAGGTATAGACCCAACTTCAACATAAAAATAAATAACAATATACCAAACTGAATAAAATTTTTAAAAGAATAGGAATAAATAAAGATAGCTATAGCTAGCTGCCTTAAAATCTACGTTTTGGAGCTAGCCAAAAACTTAAAATTGGTTTGTTTAAGATTAATACGTAGCTAGAAAACGTGATGAAATATTCACCTTAACATGTGAAAACATACAGAAACTAAATATTCCTATAGGTACAAAGTATTTAGAGAGAAAAGGATCAAAAGGAGACCTACAAACCTCACAACATCACTGTTAAACCAAAAATGACCTTCGTAAGTTAAGTATGGGTCCTCCGTCGGCATGCTGAGGCCGCGAAGAACTTGGATTGGTTATTAGTGACAATCGAGCCTCGTGATTGGTTAAAAAGCGTGAGCGGTAAAAACCAAGCCATAAAAAACTGGGTCTGCCGGGGCTCCAAAATAAAGCAGCAGGACCGCGGGGTTTTTCCGTCCGCCTCGCTACTTACGACGCCATGTTGCGCACAAACAGACAGACGGAATACGGCTATTATAATAGAGACTAGCCGGGAAACCCGGCGTCGAAATGCCGGGGTAAGCCACAAGTAACTGTTGTTGAACGCCCTGAAGCGCTTAATATGAACCACTAACACGGTCATGTGAAGCGCTTTAGTACGGGTATATAGTATGTCGTGAAACTGTGCAGCCTAGCGGTGAAGGCCAAGTGGAGTGCATAATAAAAAAGGCAAACAGTGTCACACATTTAGGTGGAGCGCTTTAGGTATGCAGTATATATGTTGTGAATCGAGTAAAGCGCACATAATATTATAGTGTTTCGGTTGTAATGTATTTTGGAAAATATAACTTTACTGCAACTTTAGCCAAAATATAAGCACAGTTTACAACCCGTGTTGTTACCCCGTAATAGCAAAAACAATTAGTCAATATTATTTTATTTTGCGGAAAAAGTTTCAGTAAACAGTAACAAATTAATCGTGACGGTGGACTTAGCGCTTAGTACAGGTAAACCGTGTTGCACATGAGTATAGCTGTAACACAATTTTTATAAAAACTTATCGCAACTTTGGTTAAAAAAAATTCAGGAAACCGCCTGTCGTTATCATGTTCAGTTAAAAAAATCTGTGTCAATTTTATTTTGCAGCACAAGTTTTCATAGCAGTAATAAAATTGGTACCGTTGTTACCCCGTCATAGCAAAAGCAATTAGTCAATATTATTTTATTTTGCAGAATAAGTTTGAGTAAACAGTAACAAATTAATCGTGACACTCAGGTAAACCGTGTTGCACATGGGTATATAGGTGTAACACAATTTTTATAAAAACTTATCGCAACTTCGGTTAAAAAAAATTCAGGAAACCGCCTGTCGTTATCAAATTTTCAGTTAAAAAAATTCTTGGCAATTTTATTTTGTAGCACAAGTTTTCATAGCAGTAATAAAATTGGTAGCTGCCTAACTGCTGAACATAAGAATTGTGTTGCAGTCAAACAGCATTTGGCTACTTTCACTTTTTAGCAGGCTGTAGCTAAAAGAGGAGCTAGCTAGGTAGACCCAACTTCAACATAAAAATAAATAATAATATACCAAACTGAATAAAAACTTTAAAAGTATAGGAATAAATAAAGCTAGCTGCCTTAAGCATGTTGTTTCAAAATCTACGTTTTTAGCTAGCTAGCTAAACACTTAAAATTGGTTTGTTTAAGATTTATACATGGCTAGAAAACGTTATGAAATATTAACCTTAACATGTGAAAACACACAGAAAATTATTATTCCCATAGGTACAAAGTATTTAGAGAGAAAAGGATCAAAAGGAGACATACAAACCTCACAACATCACTGCTAAACCAAAAATGACCTTGTAAGTTAAGCATGGGTCCTCCGTCGGCAGGCCGCGAAGAACTTGGATTGGTTATTAGTGCCAATCGAGCCTCGTGATTGGTTAATAACGCGTGGGCGGTAAAAACAAAGCCGTAAAAAACGGGGTCTGCCGGGGATCCAAAATAAAGCAGCAGGGCCGCGGGGATTTTCCGTCCGCCTGCGATTGAGATCACGGGGGTTAATTATTATTATTAAATTTAGCGTATTAACATAATGCATTTATTTTAGTCGCTTAATTTATTTTTTTATTAAGGTTAATAAATTATAGTAATTAAATTAATTCAGGAAATAAATTAATTTCTGAAATTTATTTGAATCAATAATACGATTTCCAATTAAACAACCCCCTGTTTTCTAAAAACTCGCGGAAAGATCAAAGGGATATCGGTAACCCTTTTGAACAGACAGACGTACGGCTATTATTAAAGAGACTCTAAAAAAAGAATGACGGTTAAAGATGGCGGACGTCAATGTAAACAAACGAAAAACGAAACCGAAAGATAGTACTAAACTCCTGTTAAATGACGTAGAGACGTGTTCAAACATTTAAGTTGGAATAAAAGACTATAAAATCGAAGTTTTGAGGATTATTTTCATTGGTGCCGAGTCAAGATCACCTGAAATTAAAGCGACAAACATTTCTTGAAAGTTTGATGAAAAGACGAAGATAACAAAGTTTCCTAAAGTAAAGCAAATACGAAGGCACCCTCCTTATCGGGACCTTTGAGGTAAGAGAAGTTTTAAATTTGTCTGAAGCTTTGAAGTACGGGGAAAGATTTGGAAAAGTGTGCATTGGATCTACACATTGTGTCAATAAAGAAAGCGCATATAAAAGGCACCCTCCTTTTCGGGGACCTTTTAGGTAAGAGAGTACAGGTTTCTTACTGGTTATTTACAAAAATAGTAAAATGGATGAAATGATAAAACACCTATTTTTTGATGATGCAACTGCACCAATAGCTTCTTTGAAAAAAAATGTTGAAGATAAAGAAGTTCTGCTTGATGCACGACAAAAAACGTATCAAAGCAATGGATCAAAATATAACGATCTTTCTGTATTTTCTGATACGACGTCTTGTTTAAACATCAATAAATGTTTGCACTGTGCAAAGATTTGTAAAAGTACATCTGAACTGAAACTGCACTTAAAAGCTTGCGGAAAAAAAAAAGTCTATTCAACATTTAGAAGACTCAAAAGCGAAATCAAATCAATCAATTGATGGGAATCAAAAAGAAGCTATTGCAATGCCATCTTCAACGGACGTTTTCCCAACAGCAATGTCAAGACCTCCTCCAGCTCCTGTGTGGGGAAAGTTGACATTGGAAGATGTTACGATGATAATAGACAATATATACGATGAAGTTGTTTTCTGGAGACGAAATGTATTTCTCTTGCCATCTGGTACAGCTGGTAAAAAGTTTATCAAAGAACTAACTAGAATGATTGATATATGGAATAGTGACTACTCTCCATTGAAAGAAATCGCTTTGAAAGCAATGATGGTTATGCCTGCTTTGCTTCTACAAAAACCTAGCTACAAATCGAAAGCTAAAGACCACAGTGCATGCCTAGCTAGACGATTGGAACTATGGGAAATTGCAGATTTTGATGCCCTTGCTAGGGAGGCACGGACAATACAGGGCAAACTACAAATGAACGGAAGACAGATGGATCAAGAAAATCTCGCTAAAACATTTGCGAAACTTATGTTTGAAGGAAAAGTAAATGCGGCTTTGAAGCTTCTGGACAACACTAACACAGGAGGTATATTGCCACTGACTACGGAAACCCTACACGAATTGAAAAGTAAACATCCTGAAGCTAGCCCAGCAACTGAAGAAGTGCTTATGACTGGTGAACTGCCGTTCAGTGATCCAGCTGTATTCAACAATATTGATGAAGATACAATCATCAAAGCAGCTTTACGTACAAGAGGTGCATGTGGACCATCAGGTTTGGATGCCAGTGGATGGCGACACATTCTCGTCTCAAAAAGTTACGGATCGACTGGAAAAGAATTATGTGCATCTCTCGCAAAATTCGCTCGTCTTCTGTGTACCCGTAAAATAGAAATCAAGCCGTCGTCTCAGAAAAAAACAAACTTGGAAGCTTATGTAGCCTGTAGGCTTATTCCGCTTGACAAGAAACCTGGAGTTCGTCCGATAGGAGTTGGAGAAGTATTGAGGAGAATTATTGGTAAAGCAATCATCTCAATAGTCAAGCCTGAGATAATAGAAAGCGCAGGAAGTCTTCAACTTTGTGCAGGCCAACAAGCTGGTTGTGAAGCAGGAGTTCACGCCATGGCAGATATATTTGCTGAAGAAGCAACTGATGGTATTCTTTTGGTTGATGCATCAAATGCATTTAATGCATTGAATCGAAATGTCCTACTTCATAACATCCGTTATATCTGTCCGGAGATTTCTACCTATGTATGGAACTGTTATTGTGTACCATCTCGTCTTTTTGTTACTGGTGGCTCCGAAATTAAATCATCAGAAGGAACCACTCAGGGTGATCCTACAGCAATGGCTATTTATGCGTTGGGCATTACACCTTTATTAGCATCTATTCGCCCTGAACCCGATCCTGACATACACCATGTGGCATTTGCCGATGATCTTGGAGGAGCAGGAAAGTTTCGAAAAATGAAATATTGGTGGGACAAAATTGTTGAGGTCGGTCCAAAATTAGGATATTATCCCAATGCTTCGAAATCTTGGTTGATAGTGAAGTCTGAAGCAAAAAGAGTTGAAGCAGAAAAGATTTTTGAAGACACAAATGTAAATATTATAGTACAAGGAAGAAAGTACCTCGGAAGTTTTGTTGGCAGCGAGGAAGGAAAATATGAATACGCAAGCAATTTAGTGAAAGAATGGTGTGATCAGCTTCTTGTACTCTCCAAAATTGCAAAAAGCCAACCACAAGCAGCTTTTACATCTTTTATAAGTGGCTTTAAACACAAGATAACCTACTTCATTAGAACGTTTCCTGAAGTACAGCTTCATATAGCAGCTTTTGACAAAGTAATTGACTCAGTTTTCATACCAGCATTCACTGATGGTCACATATGTTCTTCTGACGAAAGGCTTCTTTTGTCATTACCTGCTAGAATGGGTGGACTTGCTTTGCCGATCTTTGCAGATACAGCTCCGGAAGAGTATCAGAACTCGATTTTGGTAACTGCGCAACTGGTTGACAACATTAAGCAACAGAAATCAGAGAATTCTATTGATTTGGGAAAAATGAAAAGGTGAAACGTGAAATAGGAAAGAAACGTGAAGAAATAGATCAACTATGCTATCACAACTGAGAGAAAGAGTGAATAAAGAGGATATTAGAGCAAACGACCTGGCTACCATGAGAGGCGCTTCATCTTGGCTTACCCACTCTGCCCCGGAGTCAGAGAAATTTGTTCTAAACAAAAGAGAGTTTTTCGACGCAATTAATCTGAGATACAGATGGCCTCTTAAATATCTACCTTCCATTTGTCCCTGCAGTAAAGTGTATAGTGTAGATCATGCCATGTCTTGCCCAAAAGGTGATTTTTATACATGAGACATGATGAAATGAAAGATTCGATCGCCAATCTTTTGCAAGAAACATGCAAAGACGTTGAGGTAGAGCCGCGACTAATCCCTCTGACTGGAGAAGCTCTACCACCAAATGCTATTCAAGGGATGAAGCTAGACTAGATATTGCAGCTAGAAGTTTCTGGCAACGTGGTCAAAGAGCATTCTTTGATGTAAGGGTTTTCAACCCGTTCGCTTCAAGCCATGTTAATCAGAATCTTCAGAAGGCATTTTGCAAAAATGAAAAAGAGAAGAAACGAAAATACAACCAACGAGTGATTGAAATAGAGCACGGCTCATTTACTCCTTTGGTGTTTTCGAGTCATGGTGGTTGTAGTCGTGAAACAGAACGATTCATTAAAGAACTTTCGTTGAAGTTAGCGCGTAGACAAGGTACGGAAGAAGGTGTTGTGATGAGCTGGTTACGAACGAAAATATCATTCACGCTATTGAAATCAGCAATCTTGTGTATAAGAGGATCGAGAACTTTGAAAAGGAATGACATGCCAACCGATCCATCAAACATCCTTATATCCCAGTCAGTTGGTAGAATTGACGTGTGAACGAGAACGCAACGTACCGTTGAATATTTTATTTTTATTTTTTTGTTTTTGTTTTTGGCTAAAGCATAATTTGTATATTATATTATATAATAAAAAAAAAAAAAAAAAATTATTAAAGAGACTAGCCGGGAACCCGGCGTCGAAACGCCGGGGGTAAGCCAAAGTCAAGGTGTGACCCAACGTTGAACATCTGTGGAGTGCTTAATAAGAGCCGTAAACTGTGCCACACGATCAGGTGGAGCACTTTAGTACAGGTATACAGTATGTCGTAAATTAAGTGAAGCGCATAATACACTATTATAGTCTTGCGACTGTAACATATTTTTCAAAAAAATATTCCCCGCAACGATAGCTGAAATAAAACAGCTTACAAACCGTTGTTACTCCATCATAGCAAAAACAATCAGTCAATATTATTTTATTTTGGCGGAATAAGTTTTGTGAAAGTTAAAAAATTTATCGTGACACTGGGCTAAGCGCTTACTACAGTTAAACCGTGTTGCACAGTCGTATAGGAATAATACGCCTTTGGAAAAAACTTTCTCACAGACTCTGTTTAAAAAAAACACAACAGGGCTGAGCGGTTAGTCCAGGTAAACATTGTTGCACATCCGTACAGACGTGATTACCGAGAAAGTTTAAAATGAATTGTCACATTGGCTGGGTTGACCCCTTAGTACAGGTAAACCACGTTGTACATGGCGCATAGGCGTAACAGCCTTTACCAAAAACAACAGTCGTTGTTAACACTGGGGCTAACCACTTAGTATAGTTAAACAGAGTTGAACAGGCGTATAGGCGTAAATACCCCTTTCCAAAAAAACTTCATTGCAACTTCGGTTTTAATGAAAACACAGGGAACAGCCTGTCATTACCGGTTCAGCTAAAATAATCTGTCAGTCATTTTATTTGCACAAAAGTTTTCAGGAAAAAATAATAAAAGATGTAGCTAAGACCTAGCTAACCTAGCTAACTGCATTTAGCATAACACTTTTTGTTTAAGAATATTGTTGTAGCCAAACTGCATTTTATACTCTCACTTTTTAGCCAAAGATAGGAGCTAGCTAAATGGCTACAGTCTCAACACAAAAATAAATGGTGGGTAGGATAAAAAGCTGTTTATACCATACAGAATAGTAATAAGTAAGGTTCTAGCTCTAGCCTCCAAAATCTTCGTTCCTAGCCAAAAATCCTAAAAACTGGTGCGTTTAAGATCTGTACGTAACTAAAAACGTGACAATATATTTATCTTAACATTTCAGAACATACAAAAAAACAATATTACGAAAATAAAAAGCTTATAGAAGACAAAAGGTGAAACAGACTTACAACAGCACTGACCCATCATTACTTTAAAAACTAAAATGGCCATCATGTTTTCGGTCCTCATGTTTCTTCGTTGGCATGCCTAGGCCGCGAAAAGTCTTGGATTGGTTTTTTAAACAATCAAGCGTTTTGATTGGTGTATTATGTGCGAGCGGTCAAAACAAAGTCAGTAAAACTATCACTAAACTGTCCCATTTGTTTTCTGTAGCTTCTGAGCGAAAACGGCGAATGAGGTCACGGGGGTAATTATTATTAAAAAATGGCATATTAAAATAATGCATTCATTTTTATCACTAAATTTTATTTTTCTTACTTATGGTAATAAATTAAAGTAATTGAATTAATTAAAGAAATAAATTAATTTTTAGAATTTATTTTAATCAATAATAAGATTTGCAATTAAACAACCCCCTGGTTTCTAAAAATCGCGGAAAAATCAAAGAATATCGGTAACCCTTTTGAACAGACAAAATACGGCTATTATTATAGAGACTAGTCGTTTAGAGACTAATTCGCGCATTTTTACGGCCTGTTTGGGGTTAAGAAAGAAGCTCCTCTTCTAAATAGCATTTAAAAAGCTAAATTTGACATTTTCTTACACTTTTTGCTTAAACATAATAAGAACAATTTCAGTAAAAAAATAAGCACCCCCAAGCTTAACACATAAATTCTTGAAAAAAGTGCAAATGGTTAAAAATGAAATAAATGTACAAAATAAAATTCGAATTCATGTTAAGAACAAACAGAAAACTCACTTACAAAATCTTCTTAAAAATTTGTTGTTCTCAATTTCTTTAAAAAGGCGGGAATAATTAAAAACTGTTAACGAAATAGACAACGCAATGTTAATTGTCCCGTAACTTTGACCGTGCACGTATTCACAACAAAGAAACTGCATCGAGGGAACAATAAAAGCTAACTACCCATGACTTTTGTATAAGAATTTTTAAATTAAACGAAAGCTTTTGTAAAATCACGAAAAAGGCAAAATAAATTATATATCGCATTTCGTGTTTCTGGAACACGACTTTTTTCTCGCGCACAACAGACCATTGTTAACACTGAGCTTAGCACTTAGTACAGGTAAAATGTGTCGCACATGCCTATAAGCTTAATCGCCTTTTCAAAAATACTTCAGTTTAAATAAAAACACAGGAAACAGACCGTCGTTTAACAACACGGGATAGGCACATAGCACAGGTACTCTGTGTCTCATTAATAAACTTTTGACTTTTGCTAAATTTTATATTACAGTAAAGTGGTAGCTAACTACTTAATTGCATTTAGTATGAAAAAGATTACTTAAAAATTCTGTTGCAGCCAACTGTATTTGGTTACTTTTACATTTTAGCTAGAGGTAGCTAACCCCAGTCACAACCAAGTAAAAATCAGATTGGCAAAGTTAACACAAAAATCAGAAATGTTAGCTAACATCTACGTTGGTAGCCAGAATCTTAAAATTGGTTTTGTTTAAGATTAATATATGGCTAGAGAACGTAAGAGGCAAATAAAACTAATACAAATCTTTAGGTGGCTGAATAGGTAGCTTAGCTAGAAGCTAGCTAGCTAACTATAAAGTATAGGTGAATAAACATGTAAACAAATAAAAAAAAATACCCGAAAGTAAAAGAAACTGCAATCTTGTTAGAATACAAATAGAAGTATCAGAAAGAAAAATTAAAGCAAACAGTTAAGAAACTTTTCTTTCTCCAGCAATGAGTTGGTTCAATCTGCTTGCCAAATTTCGGACCGATAACGTAAAAATCGTTGCTAAGAAATATAAAGAGCTTTAGTTTCTGATTGGTCATTTATATAAAACTCCGCTCCTGATTGGACTTTTATTTTAGCGGCAATTGTCCCTGTGCCGGTGGGGGCCCGACGGGTTTCTCGTCCCTGCGTATTTTGTATTTCGTGCGTGGTTAACACAAGTCGCTTTTGACGCACGAACAGACAGACGGAATACGGCTATTATTATAGAGACTAGCCGGCCCGGCGTCGAATCGCCGGGGTAAGCCACAAGTCAAGGTGTGACCCGGCGTGGAACAGCTGTGGAGCGCGTAGAGCGCTTTAGTACTGGTATACAGTATGTCGTAAATCAAGTGAAGTGCATACACCATTATAGTGTTGTGACTGTAACATATTTTTCAAAAAATAAATTTCCCGCAACGATAGCTGAAATAAAAATAGAGTTTACAAACCGTTGTTACCCTGTCATAGCAAAAACAATCGGTCGATATTATTTTATTTTGCGGAATAAATTTAAAAAATTAATTGTGACACTGGACTGAGCGCTTAGTACAGTTAAATGGTGTTGCACAGGCGTATAGGGAGACTCTCTTTAAATGAAAACACAAGAAACAGTCCCTTGCTAACACAGGGCTGAGCGGTTAGTCCAGGTAAACCGTGTCGCACATCCCTACAGGGGTGATTACCGAGGAAGTTTTAAAAAGTAATTGTCACAGTGGGCTGACCCCTTAGTACAGGTAAACCATATCGCACATGCGCCTAGGCGTAACAGCCTTTTCCAAAAACAGTACAGGTAAAATGTGTCGCACATACCTATAAGCTTAATAGCTTTTTCCAAAATACTTCAGTTTAAATAAAAACACAGGAAACAGACCGTCGTTTAACAACACGGGATAGGCACATAGCACAGGTACTCCATGTCTCATTAATAAACTTTTGACTTTTGCAAAGTTTATATTACAGTAAAGTGGTAGCTAACTACTTAATTGCATTTAGTATGAAAAAGATTACTTAAAAATTCTGTTGCAGCCAACTGTATTTGGTTACTTTTACATTTTAGTTAGAGGTAGCTAACCCCCCAGTCACAACCAAGTAAAAACCAGATTGGCGAAGATAACACAAAAATCAGAAATGTTAGCTAACATCTACGTTGGTAGCCAGAATCTTAAAATTGGTTTTGTTTAACATTAATATATGGCTAGAGAACGTGACAGTAAGAGGCAAATAAAACTAATACAAACCTCTAGGTGGCTGAATAGGTAGCTTAGCTAGCTAACTATAAAGTATATAGGTGAATAAACATGTAAACAAATAGAAAAAATACCCGAAAGTACTTTTAAAAGAAACTGCAATCTTGTTAGAATACAAATAAAAGTATCAGAAAGAAAAAATAAAGCAAACAGTTAAGAAACTTTTCTTTCTCCAGCATGAGTTGGTTCAATCTGCTTGCCAAATTTCGGACCGATAACGTAAAAATCGTTGCTAAGAAATATAAAGAGCTTTAGTTTCTGATTGGTCATTTATATAAAACTCCGCTCCTGATTGGACCAGCGGGAACCCGTCCCTGGGAAAGCGGGTCCCGACGGGTTTTCGTCCCTGCGCTAGCGGGCTAGTATTTCGTGCGTGGTTAACACAAGTCGCTTTTGACGCACGAACTGACAGACGGAATACGGCTATTATTATAGAGACTAGCCGGGAAACCCGGCGTCGAAACGCCGGGGTAAGCCAAACGTGAAGGTGTGATCCGGCATTGAATACTCTGAGGAGCGCTTAATAAGAGCCGTAACTGTGTCACACGATCAGGTGGAACGCTTTAGTACAGGTATACAGTATGTCATAAATCAAGTAAAGCGCATACACCATTATGGTGTTGCGACTGTAACATAATTTTCAAAAAATAACTTTAACGCAACAATAGCTGAAATAAAAACAGAGTTTACAAAGCGTTGTTACTCCGTTATAGCAAAAACAATCAAACAATATTATTTTATTTTGCGGAATAAGTTTTTGTAAAAATTAAAAAATTAATCGTGACACCGAGCTGAGCGCTTAGTACAGTTAAACGGTGCTGCACAGGCATATAGGGAAAATACATGCGCCTAGGCGTAACAGCCTTTTCCAAAAAACAGTCTGTTGTTAACACTGAGCTTAGCGCTTAGTACAGGTAAAATGTGTCGCACATACCTATAAGCTTAATAGCCTTTTCCAAAATACTTCAGTTTAAATAAAAACACAGGAAACAGACCGTCGTTTAACAACACGGGATAGGCACATAGCACAGATACTCCATGTCTCATTAATAAACTTTTGACTTTTGCTAAAGTTTATATTACAGTAAAGTGGTAGCTAACTACTTAATTGAATTTAGTATGAAAAAGATTACTTAAAAATTCTGTTGCAGCCAACTGTATTTGGTTACTTTTACATTTTAGCTAGAGGTAGCTAACCCCAGTCACAACCAAGTAAAAATCAGATTGGCAAAGTTAACACAAAAATCAGAAATGTTAGCTAACATCTACGTTGGTAGCCAGAATCTTAAAATTGGTTTTGTTTAAGATTAATATATGGCTAGAGAACGTGACAGTAAGAGGCAAATAAAACTAATACAAACCTTTAGGTGTCTGAATAGGTAGCTTAGCTAGTAGCTAGCTATAAAGTATAGGTGAATAAACATGTAAACATTTAGAAAAAATACCCGAAAGTACTTTTAAAAGAAACTGCAATCTTGTTAGAATACAAATAAAAGTATCATAAAGAAAAAATAAAGCAAACAGTTAAGAAACTTTTCTTTTTCCAGCATGAGTTGGTTCAATCTGCTTGCCAAATTTCGGACCGATAACGTAAAAACCGTTGCTAAGAAATATAAAGAGCTTTAGTTTCTGATTGGTCATTTATATAAAACTCGGCTCCTGATTGGACCAGCGGGAACCCGTCCCTGTGCAAGCGGGGGCCCGACGGGTTTTCAACCCTGCGCTAGCGGGCTAGTATTTCGTGCGTGGTTAACACAAGTCGCTTTTGACGCACGAACAGACAGACGACGGCTATTATAATAGAGACTAGTCGTTAGCCCGTGGAAAGATCCACGGTTTCGCCCGTCCTTTATATATCGCATTTCGTGTTTCCGTAACAGAAGGACAAACAGACGCACGAACAGACAGACGGAATACGGCTATTATTATAGAGACTAGCCGGGGTAAGCCAAAGTCAAGCTGTGACCCGACGTTGAACAATCTGTGGAGCGCTTAATAAGAGCCGTAAACTGTGCCACACGATCAGGTGGAGCGCTTTAGTACAGGTATACAGTATGTCGTAAATTAAGTGAAGCGCATACACCATTATAGTCTTGCGACTGTAACATATTTTTAAAAAAATATTCCCCGCAACGATAGCTGAAGTAAAAACAGTTTACAAACCGTTGTTACTCCATCATAGCAAAAACAATCAGTCAATATTATTTTATTTTGCGGAATAAGTTTTTGTGAAAGTTAAAAAATTTATCGTGACACTGGGCTAAGCGCTTACTACAGTTAAACCGTGTTGCACAGGCGTATAGGAATAATACGCCTTTGGAAAAAACTTTCTCACAGACTCTGTTTAAAAAAAACACAACAGGGCTGAGCGGTTAGTCCAGGTAAACATTGTTGCACATCCGTACAGACGTGATTACCGAGAAAGTTTAAAAATGAATTGTCACATTGGCTGGGTTGACCCCTTAGTACAGGTAAACCACGTTGTACATGGCGCATAGGCGTAACAGCCTTTACCAAAAACAACAGTCGTTGTTAACACTGGGCTAACCGCTTAGTATAGTTAAACAGAGTTGAACAGGCGTATAGGCGTAATACCCCTTTCCAAAAAAACTTCATTGCAACTTCGGTTTTAATGAAAACACAGGGAACAGCCTGTCATTACCGGTTCAGCTAAAATAATCTGTCAGTCATTTTATTTGCACAAAAAGTTTTCAGGAAAAAATAATAAAAGATGTAGCTAAGACCTAGCTAACCTAGCTAACTGCATTTAGCGTAACACTTTTTGTTTAAGAATATTGTTGTAGCCAAACTGCATTTTATAATCCACTTTTTAGCCAAAGATAGGAGCTAGCTAAATGGCTACAGTCTCAACACAAAAATAAATGGTGGGTAGGATAAAAAGCTGTTATACCATGCAGAATAGTAATAAGTAAGGTTCTAGCTCTAGCCTCCAAAATCTTCGTTCCTAGCCAAAAATCCTAAAACTGGTGCGTTTAAGATCTGTACGTAACTAAAAACGTGACAATATATTTATCTTAACATTTTAGAACATACAAAAAAACAATATTACGAAAATAAAAACCTTATAGAAGACAAAAAGGTGAAACAGACTTACAAACAGCACTGACCCATCATTACTTTAAAAATTAAAATGGCCATCATGTTTCGGTCCTCATGTTTCTTCGTTGGCATGCCCAGGCCGCGAAAGTCTTGGATTGGTTTTTTAAACAATCAAGCGTTTTGATTGGTGTATTATGTGCGAGCGGTCAAAACAAAGTCAGTAAAACTATCACTAAACTGTCCCATTTGTTTTCTGTAGCTTCTGAGCGAAAACGGCGAATGAGGTCACGGGGGTAATTATTATTAAAAATGACGTATTAAAATAATGCATTCATTTTTATCACTAAATTTATTTTTCTTACTTATGGTAATAAATTAAAGTAATTCAATTAATTAAAGAAATAAATTAATTTTTAGAATTTATTTTAATCAATAATAAGATTTGCAATTAAACAACCCCCTGTTTTCAAAAACTCGCGGAAAGATCAAAAGAATATCGGTAACCCTTTTGAACAGACAGACAGACGACGGCTATTATTATAGAGAAAATAAATAAATTAAACAGAACATTCATTAAAAATTGGCACCTTAAGGAGGGACTTAGTCGAAAAAAACCATCGTAAAACACCACTATTTTCAAAATAAAAATAGATCTACAAACTAATTTGATTGTATAATTTTAGCTTTATTGAACAATTTCTAAATGAGAGCCCCTCCAAACATATTACTTTATCGAATGAAATAAAGTGGAGTTTTATTCCGAGAATTAGAATCTTAGCTAAAGGTTCTGGAATTTGGATTCGCCACTGTGGATCGGCGTCATAACTGCAAACAAGATAGCAGTGGCTTTCTTTTAAATGAATGGTACAAATATTGTGAAATTAAAATCCGTCAATTTTTAGGTTTCGTACTTTTATAATTACTTTCTAATCTTATAATTAGTGGTTTTAGCATTTCTTAACTTTAACGCACTAGAAATCAACGATACAATTATGGTAATCTATTAATTATATACATCACAATTTCTTTTGCATAAATACTTTTTTACAACCTCGTTTCAGGACCACTTTAAAGGAGAAGATATCACCGTGGCAATGCGAGAAAAGATACAAGATGCCCTAGGGACGAGGTTGTATTCTTATCTCATAATTAGTGTTTTTTCAGTAATATATAAAAATGGAGAGTCCATTTTACGTTCATTGATAAAGCTGAACACAGAACAAAAGTTTGAACTTCTTGAAAACAAGATGACTTCGTCACCAACAACAGATGCTGATGTCGTATACAACTTCCCTGATCGTTTTAACAGTTACAAGAAATCGAAAATGACGTCACAAAGCTCCACCAGTTCAGAAGGGAGTGACAATGGAGTGGATATTGTCGATTGCTGCGCAGAGGTTCCAAGGTTTTATCATAAGACACAATTTTTGTCGTGCTTAGAAAATATTTTAAAAGATTATGTAAATCCAAAAATAGTGAAAAACATTTTATCGAATGTTAAAGAAGACATGAAGATACACGAACATCGTCTGTAACAAAACATTCATCTCACGGAAAATTGTCGGCCTTCAGACACTTAATAGATAAAATTGCTGGAGAAGAGATTCCCATAACGATAGCTTCCCACAACAGCAGTGACTAAACCTGGAAACATTTCGCAATGAAGATCTCGTGTTGATCGAAAAAGCGCTTCTCTAATAGATAGATAGCTACATTGTTAATATATGTAAACAGCCGTTACGGCTGTAAGTCAGCCGAATATTTGATGGAAGTATATATTAAGAGTAGATTGTAACTTGGAATAATATCTTTTTCGTAGAAACTTTATCTCACAAAATCTGCACGTGCAATAGAAAAACTTTCCAATCTTTTTATTCTTTCGTGCATTAATTTCGTGCATTAGAATAGCGTAATTCTATCGTCGTGGTGTATCATTCGTCATTCGCGAAATGTTTTGAATTACAAGAATTTTTTTGGTTCGTGAAAGTTTATCGAATTCATAAGAAACGCACTCGCAAAAACAAATTTTATCCTGAATTGACACGTATTATAAGCTTCACGAAATTAATTTGCGCCATTTTATTACTTAGGACGCGAAAACTTCTGCCCACGAAAATTTGTTCCATTAGGGTAATTCTAATGAAATTACTTGTGAACCGTAAGAATTGATGGCTAAAGGCATCTAATCCGCAAGGCGAAAAGAAAAACACTTTATTTGAAAATAATGTTTTTTCAAGAATATACTAAAATCAGAAATATTTTTTACATGCTTGCAATGATATGACACAATACCTTGAACTGGAGATATTTATTAGGAGTAGAGCTATTTTAACAGTTTTTGCGATAAACAAAACGAAATTAATTTGGTTTAATGTAAGATAGAAGTTAATTTCAAAGTTTAAGGTGGGGAAAACCACAAAGAGTTATAAAAAGTATAAGATCCTAGTACTTCTGAAAGGATAATATTAATAACAAAAATAACAATAACAGTTTATCTGGAACATAAAAGTAACAAAATAAAATAACAGTACGGTTTAGAGAGCTTCCACGCAAATAGCAGTAAATCTTGAATTAACAACTAACTTAGTGTTCTCGTCTGATAATATATGTATCGCAAGCTCATCTTGATCTATATCCAAAGGTAATCTATTTTCAACAATATACTCTTTGACTTGTTTATCATACATAGTAACAGGTCTGGGTGTATCCTTGAATTGTAATTTGATGGTGTAGGATTTCTTCATATTTTTAACCAATGACATAGAGTGACACATATCACAGTTGAATAACTTTCCCGAAATTGCGTTTACTCTTTGGTGACACTTGTTGCATTCATAATGGCAGGAAAATGGAGCTCTAAAAGATTTATATTGGTGTTAATTGCATTCAGCTGAATTGTATTTGACAGGTCATCAACAGAGAGATATTTCTGGGTATTGAGTGATTTGTATATGTTGTCACCCTCAACAAGAATCTTATCTAAATCAGATTTTGTCCAATATTCCCAGCCGGCAAAAAAACTTCTTTAAGACGTCTTTAAGACGCATTTCCGTGCGTCTTTTTTGCGTCTTATTTTGGTCTTAAATGTCCGCTTTCCTGACGTCTTTTTTCGTGCGTCTTTACGACGTCTTTTCCGTGCGTCGTAAAGACGTCTTTTTTTAAGTTTTTAAGACGTCTTCCAAATGCGTTTTAAAGACGTCTTTCAAATGCGTCTTAAATGCGTCTTTTCTAGGTCTTAAATGTCCGCTTTTCTGACGTCTTTTTGTGCGTCTTTATGGCGTCTTTTTGTGAGTCTTAAAGACGTCTTTTTCGCAATCTTAAAGACGTCTTTGTAGTGCTTTTTAAAGACGTTTTTTTAAATGCGTCTTAAGTGCGTCTTTTTTAGGTCTTAAATGTCTGCGTCTTTTTTGTGCGTCTTTTTTAGTGGCAAATAAAACGTAAACTCATAAATGAAGTCATTCTAGAAAGCTGTTCAAACAACCTTTGTCCTTAGAGGGGTTAGAAATGCAGTAAAACTGTATAACTTTATCTCTTTGTAATATTTTCTTTAATATCATAAATATCATAAATAATTCTATATTATCAACAAATTTACAATAATTTTATTCACAGCAGTTAAACATTAGTATTTGCTCAAATTAGTTAGTTACTACACGTTTTTCTTTTTATGAGAACCTAGTTTAAAAGAACGTTGAGGCTCAAATTTTTCCAAAAATTAAGAATATATTAAGAACGTACTCAGTCTGAATTCCCCCATAGATTAAGGACCAAATAATGTGAGTCTAGATCGCTAATTATTTTCGAATAGTTACAAGTTAAGGTACCGTAGTTTTTCTAATTATAAAAATAATTATTTTCACGCGTTAATAATTGAAGGAAATAAAATAGAAACGGGAACGAAACTAAACACGCGTTATTAATAAAAGGCAAAAAAAATTATAAGCGCGGAAAATAAGAATTTTTTTCGAATTATATTATCTGCCTTATGTTATAGAAATACTGTGACCAAACATAATTTGCTTTTTTACTTTTTTTATAAATCTTGTTAGAAGAACCATGGTACTTCCACTAAGTGGGATAGATTTTTTTTCGGACTCTTTCAATGTTTTCCGTCACAAGTAGGTTCCACTTATTTAATAATATTTAATTTTTTTGTTATTGTTTTTCTGTTTGTTTATTCCGCTCCACAGGATTTGGAACTGTTAGTCTTTATTTATTTATCACGAGTATTTATACAGGATAGTCATTCAAAAACTAGTAAAATATATAAATATATACCGTAGTTTGTCTAATTTAACACGCCCTCTAATTAACGCGCATAGGCCATTTTTAGCAAAAATTGTAGACAGACAAGACAGACTTATTTTTTTTACATATCAGTACAGTACGCTCTGGGAAAGTGGAACCTACTTGTGGCGGAAAACATTGAAAGAGTCCGAAAAAAAATCTATCCCACTTAGTGGAAGTACCATGGTTCTTCTAACAAGATTTATAAAAAAAGTAAAAAAGCAAATTATGTTTGGTCACAGTATTTCTATAACATAAGGCAGATAATATAATTCGAAAAAAATTCTTATTTTCCGCGCTTATAATTTTTTTTGCCTTTTATTAATAACGCGTGTTTAGTTTCGTTCCCGTTTCTATTTTATTTCCTTCAATTATTAACGCGTGAAAATAATTATTTTTATAATTAGAAAAACTACGGTACCTTAACTTGTAACTATTCGAAAATAATTAGCGATCTAGACTCACATTATTTGGTCCTTAATCTATGGGGGAATTCAGACTGAGTACGTTCTTAATATATTCTTAATTTTTGGAAAAATTTGAGCCTCAACGTTCTTTTAAACTAGGTTCTCATAAAAAGAAAAACGTGTAGTAACTAACTAATTTGAGCAAATACTAATGTTTAACTGCTGTGAATAAAATTATTGTAAATTTGTTGATAATATAGAATTATTTATGATATTTATGATATTAAAGAAAATATTACAAAGAGATAAAGTTATACAGTTTTACTGCATTTCTAACCCCTCTAAGGACAAAGGTTGTTTGAACAGCTTTCTAGAATGACTTCATTTATGAGTTTACGTTTTATTTGCCACTAAAAAAGACGCACAAAAAAGACGCAGACATTTAAGACCTAAAAAAGACGCACTTAAGACGCATTTAAAAAAACGTCTTTAAAAAGCACTACAATGACGTCTTTAAGATTGCGAAAAAGACGTCTTTAAGACTCACAAAAAGACGCCATAAAGACGCACAAAAAGACGTCAGAAAAGCGGACATTTAAGACCTAGAAAAGACGCATTTAAGACGCATTTGAAAGACGTCTTTAAAACGCATTTGGAAGACGTCTTAAAAACTTAAAAAAAGACGTCTTTACGACGCACGGAAAAGACGTCGTAAAGACGCACGAAAAAAGACGTCAGGAAAGCGGACATTTAAGACCAAAATAAGACGCAAAAAAGACGCACGGAAATGCGTCTTAAAGACGTCTTAAAGAAGTTTTTTTGCCGGCTGGGAATATTGGACAAAAGCTTATTTGTGCATTCTGGCAGAAAACCTTGAATTGTCTTTTACATTTACGACAAATTATATCATTAATCTATATTATAATGCCCGTATACGTCTGTCCGTCTGTCTGTCTATCTGTCACGCAAAATGGTAGCTTAGCTGCGACGGGCGAACCCGTGGATTTTTCCACGGGCTAACGACTAGTCTATATTATAATACCCGTATACGTCTGTCCGTCTGTCTGTCTGTCACGCAAAATGGTAGCTTAGCTGCGCAAGTAGCGAGACGCAGGCAATGCGGTATAAAAAGGACGGGCGAACCCGTGGATTTTTCCACGGGCTAACAACTAGTATATATATATGTTTTTATTTATACATCTAGCTATACTTTATTTCCTACTTTATTTACATTTATTTTATTTACTCCAGCTAGTATTTTTGTCCCAAAAGTTTGTTGAAAGATATCCTCGACATGTCTCAAATTTTAAGGAAAATTACTTGTTTGTGCATCTTTAAACCAACAGCATCTAGCCAGTTAGTCAGCATACACACTACAGTTGCATCTGTTCCAAGTTTTTCTTTGCTTTTTAGCATATAAAAACAAAAATAAAATTTGCAGTTTTTGAAAAATATAAATATTGTGTCCCAATAAAAGGTGAGAAGTAGCTGTTACTTTCGTTCATCGCACCATTTCATTTGAGTTGTCAGCTGCCTTTTTTAACATCAGTGAGAAAACAAAAGCAATGTTTAAAAATTTTGAACAGCTTCGATAAATTTGTAAACGATGCAAGGAAAGTCAAAAATAACGTGAATTAATAAATATTTTCCTCAAAACAAGTAACCATAAAAATTTTCGTAATGCTCATCGCCATATTTGTTGTTGATAAAAAAAATGCAGTGCTTGCAAAAAAATCTTCTGCATTAAATATCTTTTTAACATATTTTCAAAAAGCCGTACACGCAATCTCATTGGTTGAGTAAGTCTGTTGTACCAGGGCCTCGTACGCATTTCATCCTCATATAAAAAAACACTACAGGCCCTGGGATCGAGGTTGGTGTCAGGTGAGTTTATGCAACGCTCCTTCGCAACACGCACCAAGGAGATATTGTCGAAATAAACTCAACTGAAGTTTGAGTACTAGCCGTTATTTTGTACCCCCGAAACGACGAAATTTTTTTTAAAGCATAAAGCGTTGAATCTCTGTGCAGCAGTTGACCAGACCCTTTCAATTGCCACACCCTTCTGGTTCATTTTTTCGAAATCTTTTTTGACCATATGAATCCCTTAATACATTTAAAATCTATGAGCTCGTGGGTCAAATTTTTCTTACGCGAAAAACAAAAGTTACTTGAAAATAAAAGTAACTTTAATTGGATAAAAATTGAGTAAGCAGACAGGGAATCGGTCACTCTTGTTAACTGCTCGGATTTGTAAGAGATTTATCGCAGCTCACAACTATTCAAACAAGTAGTAGAAAGTGGTATTTTGACAGATGAGTAAAATAGAGACATATCTCTATGTAACGTATCGCCGTTAGTACCAATATAACTAGTGAAACTTCCTGAAGGTCATTGCTTGTACATAGAGTGTCGTAATGATTCACACAGAATCATTCTGTCAACTTTCGCTTACTTGAATAGTCTTAAATGCATGCTGGCATATCTCTCTGGTGGAGAGCAATGGTTCATCCCTTACTTTATACATATTTTTGTGAGTTGCAGACTTTAACGTATTTCAGTTTATTAGTAATTCTTTTCTTGGGATTCAACACATGCTTTAATATATCATGTATTTTCGGATTGCCAAAATCTGTAGTACAGTAGATCATCATTACGATACACCTGAGAGAGGCTAACTAGCGCCGTTGCCTTGTCTAAGCGTCGTCTGTAGTAAAATAGGTAGGTGAGTTTATTAGGGAAACGCAATGTTATATAAAGGTTTAAAGTTTGGTATGAATGGCAAAAGACACAATGACGTAAATAATTTGTTTTTCCTCTTCCAATTATTCCTTTCCGTAATTATTTTGATCATGCCGCAGTAATAATTAGTGGAAATAAATTACGTTATACCGTCATCCTAAATTCGCACTAATAATTAAGACGCAAATTTGATCATTACCGCCCTAAACTAGAAATGGCTGGAAGATATTTGGCTAAAATACACGAAAGTAATGCTTGTGTTTTTATTTGAATTGGTGTTATTCGGCGTACTACTTTTAAGCACTTCACCCTGATATGTGACACGATTTGCCTCTCTTTATGTGCTTAACCTGAAGCTCAATGCGAGTCACCAGCTGCTCTGTTAATAATACCTGTATTTTGTTCAAAATGACTGTCGCTATACTGAATCCACTTAAAAATAGTTTAAACGACTTTGAATTTTTAATTGTTTTTTTTATTCTGCTTACAGCAACTCTAATTTCGAAATTAAAATGTGATTCTATACAGAGGATAAAAAAGAGCTCGGACTGCCGAGGTAATTCCTAACGTAAACGCTTGAAGAATTCCAAGGAACTTTTAACTAGAGCAAGTTCTAACACAAAAAAACTGCAAATTTACTATTTCGTATTTGTGTTTGCATAATGTACAATGCGAAGTTAACTATAACATTTTTTGAAGAAAAAGAATTTTTACACTAGGCTTGTGCTGGTAAGACGTCTTATAAAGTATACTCTTTGCTGGCAAAACATTGGGGAAATTGTCGTTAACCGGCAGTGCTTTCGTTCTCAACCGAAGTTGATATAGTAGACGAGACAGTCTGACTTGTCACGCCAGAACCCCGATGCAAAATTGATGCATTAGAAACACCATTTGTCGTAGTTGGCTTAATATTCGTTGTCGCAGATTTGTAGCCGACAGCTTTCGAATCGAATCTCTCACTCAGAAGTGCTGCAGTGGATTTGCCACCCATAGATTTCGTAGTGGATTTACCACCCATAGTTTTCGTAGTGGATTTACCACCCAGAGGTGTCGTAGTGGATTTGCCAACCAGTAGTGCTGCAGGGGATTTCCCCCCCCATCGTGGTAGCGTGGTGGATGTTTCACCAAGTGGTGTCGTGGTGAATGCTTCGCCCAGTGGTCTTTTAGTGGATTTGCCACCCAGTAGTGCTGCAGTGGATTCGCCACCCAAAGTTGTCTCAGTGGATTCGTCATTCAATAGTGCTGCAGTCGTAGGGAATTTGGCATCTAGAGGTGTCGTAGTGGATTTGCCATCCAGTAGTGCCGCAGGGAATTTGTCACCCAGTCGTTCTGCGGGGGATTTTTTAGCCAGTGGTGTCGTGGTGGATCGTCCACCCAGTGTTGCTGCAGTGGATTTGCTACCCAGTGATGTCGTAGTAGGTTTTTTACCAAGCAGTGCTGTAGTGGATTTCTCAGCTAGAGCAGTCGGAGTAGAACCGTCAGTTAACGTTGTTGCAGTGAGCTTGCCAGTAACTCTTTCCAAAGTAGATTTGACCGCATTCGGTGAAGTAGAAGAACATGACACCACTATGCCAATCTTTGTAGTCGTAGACGATCTAATGACGATGCTTGGTGATGCCGAAGACAAAATTGCTGTTTTACTTCCTGATATAGCTAGTTGGGAATGCATGATGGAACTTTCAGCAATATGCGCTAATATAGGTGTCGCCGTAAGACTACTAACGGTATTTCGAACAATAACAGCTGGCCTAGTGGCTTTTATTTGAGGCGATGTGGAAAATATGGAAATACCAGTGCCTTGTGCAGAAATTGAAATCGATTTAGAACGAGTTGGATTAATTGCAAGAGATGTGAGAGACTTGTGAGAGCCTTGTGCCGTAGTCAAAGTAGGTCTTGTTCGTTTTTTAAACATTCTTTTACACATTCTTCGAATTTCACCTATTTGGTTTCCCAACTGACCTTTGTACTTTTCTAATTTATGAGGACAGAGATCTTTATCTAAGAAGTAGAATATTATGAAATAAAAGGAAATTGCTCAAACTAACGATATCAGAAAAGACAGAAAGCACAAGAGAAGCCTCCTATTTCAAGTTACTGACATTTAGTAATAATAGAATGTTACTTACATTTTTCAACCTGATTAAAATCTGCCGTCAACTTTTTCAAACTTTTTCCATATTTGTAAAGCGGGGCTATAATGGTAAGAAAATGAGTAAAACTCCTTTTGTTCTAACGTCTATGTGGCAAATAAAAAAAAAATGGACTTAGGTGAAGCAAGGTCTTTTTTAAGCAATTTCTTTGCACGAAGGTGCAAACGTTAGGACTGAATGTATATGAATATATGTGAATCAGAGGTGTCCATCTATACTTTTCCTGCCCGCATATGTCAAAACAGATCACTGCTGAAATGGAAACACAGAAATCCGTCGTTACAATAACACATAGGAAATATTTAAAAATAGTACCTGCATACACAGCGGTGAAAGTAAGCGCTAATAACATAAAGACCTTCATTGCGATTGCTGTCCAATGCTACAACATACAATTTATGGTTTTTATATAAATTATCTTGTTGCAGGTGACTGATTTCATGAAAAAATGCAAAAACTATTAGCCAACTTTCAGGGAATAATTAGATTTTTGTTCCTCTGGACCACTTAAAAGAAGCTGATCTTATCCGTAATTATTCCCCCGAGGCTAGTGTTACTATACCTTGTAAAAGTGCTTTTCTTGCCATTCTTGTCATGCGCGGATGATTGACGACTCCTAAAAAACGTGTTACTTTCCAGTACGACAAGACTTTTTTTCAATTTTAAATGAATTTAAGTATATTGAAGAAAAGCCATGACCAAGTTCGTAAGTCACGTGTCTTGGTATATATAGCAATAAACAGAAAAAACGAAACGTGGTTAAAAAATTCAAGTCGTGATGTCGTGTAAATGTCACTTTTAACGTTGTCAATTAAAGGATGTTCACGATTTGTGATAAATGCGATTTTGAAGTTCATTTTGTCTATTTAGGATATGCGACCTGCGGTTAATTTTTAACAATATTTAGCGAATTTTTAGTGTTTAAATTAGAAAACTCTGTTAGAATAGGAATAAAAAGCCAGAAAAACAATTTTTTCATATATTAAGTATTTCACGCACTTTATTGATCTTATTTCGCTAGCCCAAAATAACGCCAGACTTCTTACACCAGTCCTAACTCCATCACCTCGAATGTTGACCCAACGCGGTAAATGCCCACAAGGGTGCGCAGCTGGATGTGTGGCAAACATGCCGTAATGTTTCAAATAAACTTTTGTATTTTTTTCTTTTTTCTTATCAATGGAACATAATTTTTCACATTCGTAATATCTAAACCATCATCAAGATCGGTCCAGTATCGACCATATATTTATTCGGTCTTTCGAATGGGTTTTAATTTATTAAGAAAATTATGCACAAATGCAACTTAAAAATGTGCGAAAGTTTCTTCCTTTAAATATTTATGTTTCAATCTTACCAGCGATTGCAATACTTCGTTATTGACTGATGTATAAATATGAATGTTAAACCTTTAGTTAAAATGTGAATACAAACACACTTAATTTTACGGATGTGTGGGAATCGACACGAACAATATATTATATACACTAGTCTGTTGAAAATCCACGAGAATTCGCCCGTCGCTACACGCAGATACCATCTTTAGCTCACTAGGATTCAACAGTTGCAACAAAGGAGATAATAATGCACAGACAGAATACGGGTATTTATATGGTTTATTCATTATCCCGTGGAAACATCGGAAGGTGCGCCAGTCCTGTCATATTTTTTATCCACTTTGTTGCTAAAAAGCAACAAAGTGGATAAAAAATATATCGCATCTGCGATTTCGTGTTTCCGTAGCAAGACGATATTAATATAGAGATGTAAAATAAACAAATTTAATTTCGGAAACGTTTTACATTGTTCTGTGGTTTTTACCATGGTGGTCTAAAAATGTCAAGTCATCTTCCATATCATTTTTAGTATATTTTCGTTGCTTTTGTCTGTTTTTCTAATCAGCATTACCTCTGTACTCGTCTTCGTCATTCCTCGCTTCGTCATTATTATCGTCATCATCCTCGGCACCATTACCGTCATCGTCTTCGGCATCATCCATGTCTTTATCAGGAAACACAGAAGACATGTGATCTTGATAATTTTCAAAAAGTTCATTCCCATCACAAACAGACTTTTCCAAGTAATTTCCGGCAAAGGAGCTGGTGTTCAGACCTAAAAAAAAAGCTCTCTTAAATCCTGCAAGGGATCTTAACGAAAAACGATTATATGTCACAGAGAATAAAAAGTAGCTCATCACGCCGTTTGGAATTTTTTAAACATCTTCTTTTAGCTCTGGATATTTAGAATTTAAATATTTGAAAAAATGCTAACATTATATTTCTAAATTTTCAAACTTTGCTTATGTCAAGATGTCATCAGGATAGTTATTTAGAAATTGAATTTATGCTAACTACCTTTATTACATCATTTATAGTGCAATAAAGGGAGAAAAAGAACAATATGAAAACTTACCATAAAATGGAACGATGTTATGCTGCGGCCAGCCGTCGTATTTGTATTTGATGCATTTCGGCAAGTTCATCGTATCAATAATTTGTTTTTGCGTGTATGGCCACAAGAACATATTATTATTTAATTTACTGTAATAGACATTCTTAAACTCCTTGCCTCGCTCTTGCCATAACCACCAGATTTTATCAAGAAACGTGTGATGAAGCCAAAACTCTGGAACATCAGCTGACCAAGATGAGCTCATTGTACCACCTAAAAGTTGTAGTTTTGAAATCAATGTCGCTAACTATTACCTTGTCAAAGTCATCTAATTTAAAATCAACCTTACTATGGAGAATGCAGATGTTATGATATCTTGTGCAAATCTTACTACCGTTCTAAGTCGGTAGAGGGCACGACTCATACCCACGAGGTAGCGGATTTAATACTCTCATAAGGAATTTTTGTCGTTGGACAGGAATTTTAAGGGTTTCTGTAGCTCCAATTGGAGCTTTAAAGGCTATAGTTCCCGGTGTTTGTAGCTTTTAGTGCCATAATGGCATGCATATATACACACTGTGACATCAATCACAGATGCGATCAAATCAATGAAAGCCTACCTACAGCCATATGCACAGAACCGTGTATTCGGTACCGTAAATACAGCATGATATCCCGAAACTGATTTAATGGTACACCAAGCATTTTATCCAGAGATGGTAACGGTTTGATATCACCAGCAGGACTAAATTTCCGTCTCAAACATCTCTTTTTAGTCAAAAATTTTGGTGATTTGAACTTTCTTTTGTCCGCCTTTGAGAATGATTTTGCTGTTTTTTTTATTATCTCTTTTGTTTTCTCGTGCTTGAAGCCGAACCACTTGTCTTCTCGAAATTGTCCAGTCGAAATGCACATGGACCTACCCAAATTGCCATCGCCGCCAAGATCATATGGCTAAAAACATAAACGTAGGTAAAAAATGTTTTTAATATCACATTGGTACGGATAATGTTCATAACTGTTTTTTTGTCAGAATAGATCAAATAGTTTATTCATTCTACTGCGCCCGTGGAATACATTTGTTGCGCCCAAGGCGTACTTTATTGTGCCTGCATACAAAGTTTTTACTTTCTTCGTACAAGAAATGTATTTTGATTGAGATCTTTGAATTTAAGCCTTAGAGTTCGAAGAACGGGAAATGGCGTTGTAGCGAGGGCAAAATACCGACACGTTGTCTATTAGCCATCTGTTAAAAATTGACGGTATTATTTTAATGACATTAAAATCTTAAAATGACGTCAGAAAAGCCTATATAGCACTTACTCTTTACTGAAACAAAATTTCCATCTGTGAAAAATTAAATTCTTTTGTGTAAAAAACAGACATAGTTACGTACGTATGGTCGCCAAATATGTTTTGTATTAAAAAGATCTTTCCTTTCCATCCAATATGACCAGTCCCAAAACGGAACAGTAATGCGACAATCCATTTCTCGTAAGGTATTTTCAAATAACACAATATACCATCTGAAAGAGAAATATTCTGTTACTACTACTACATTTTTGCGTTAATTTAAATACAAACTTTTAGTTGCTCAATGTCAGAAATGCTTCTAACGTGAATGTTATTTGTTTACAATTTTAGCGGTAAACTCTTTTGACTCTAAAATCTGCGTAGCCGGCCAATACATAAGAGCCTATCACGCAGATGTTAGAGTCATAAAAGGTTTACAGCGGAAAACATAAACAAGAAAACTTTTCAAAGCAAAAATCACTAGCCGATGAAGCTAACTCAAGTTCGTCCATGTTATCACCATTTTAAAATTCAGCTCACCGTCGTCGAGCTTAACTTTTTTAACATGCGCCATTCTTTTTATACGACCTACAGACAAGCAGTGTTCGAATGTATCAGATTGATTCTTTTCTGTGTGCTTCTTACACAACACCTTTATCTATATTAATAATAGCGGCATTCTGTCTGTCCGCAAGAAAAACTTCGTGCTACGGAAACACAAAACGCGATATTTTAGGGACGGGCGAACCCGTAGATTTATCCACGGGCTACTGACTAGTCAGTTAGTAAAGCTGAAAGTCGGTAAAGCTAATAAAGTTACCGCTGATTCGTAAAATTGCAGTGCAATTTTTGGTTAACTCCATGGAAACATAATAGTGCGCCAATCGTGCAATAATACAATAATGAAATATTTTTGTAATATTTTGTATAAGTTTTGTAATCCATGATGCAGAAATATGTAGATTCCCCCCTACCTCTATAACAGTTGTGCGACCGTGTCAAGAATATTTATGAGATTAGTTCAGTAAAATACATATCGTTTTGTCGACTACTGTCTTTTTAAAATGGCGCAATGTTAACCATAAAACGTGCATCACCACTAGTCGCTAGCCTATAAAAAAATCAACGGGTTCGCCCGTCAGAAAATTATTGACTCTGCGGGTGATCCAAAAGGATGCTGCACTCAGCCTTTTCGATCGGAGTCACACGACTGTTGTGCAACCCTTGTAAATCATTTGGAAAACATCTTCAAGTACAGTGTTCCTTCGGTTATAAAGACATTATAAAATACTAAATTATTCCACATACCGATGCCACGGATTGAAATAATCTTCATTGTGTATCGTCGTGCACATGTAGTTCTCATGCACCCACACGAACTTGTCGTGAGTTGTTTTGTACTTTGATGACATGCCCATTTTGTAGATGGCTGTGAATAAACGTTTCCTTTCCGCGTTGGATAACCTTAAGCAAAGAAGATAAGATTACATTAATTTCTGTTATTTTATAAGTCGATTTAACAAAACGTTATGCACCAGAAATGGTAATGTCAAGCAGGAAAAAATATACGCTAACCGATTTAAAATATAGGGCAGCCGGAGCACAAGCAAAGATCTAGAGTAGTTATAAGCACAGATATAATTTAAAGTAAAAGAGCAATTATTCAATTTTAAGAAAGCCACTCTAGGCCAAAGAAACCATTTTATAAGAGACTGAGTAATCGCCTTCCTAAACATTAAGTAACTTTTTTTAGTTGTTGAGATGTAAAATTGTTAAGTAGGAAATTTGTTTATTACATGCCTCCCATCAATTGCATTCAGGTATTATTACCTGGTATAACAGAACTTGGACGAATATAGAGTAGATTATCTTAACAGATGGGAAAACTACTTAAAAATGGATGATTTCAACGATGATGCGAAAAATACATATATTATATCTTTTTTGTATATATGTTTATGAAAGTCTCTTGTTGTGTCAAAATCATGTTTTTGATGAAATCTTACAATAGACCCGCCAAAATTAAGAAACTTGTTGAGAAGCTTTTTGGAGCAAAAAGAACTCAGAATTTAAGAAACTTTGACTAGTTGGTTTCTTGCAAAATAACGTGTATAGCGTGAAATGAAGAAAAATATTTTTTCGTGTACTTACTTTGATAACTCTTTTCGTAGGCGATAACAGTTTGTCAGTTTTCCGTGGACACACTCACAAACTCTATCGCATTCGTCCCGAACAGTACCTGTACCGGAACATTCCATATAAGATTCTAAAGAAAATAGATAAAATTTTAGAAGTTCACGAAACTACAAAAGAAAATTTATTGGGACTGCGACTTACTTTTAAATTCAAATGTATTTACAACTGCTTTCACATCACTGTTTTTTCTTACAAAAAATAAATGTTTTGATTTAAGCGGTGTGACCAAATATTCCACTTTATCGTTAGGTTGACCATAGACAACTGCATATGACGTAATGTCGTTATAAACGTACGCGTATTTGGGACTGTAACGAAGAGAATTTGTCAACAGATGAATGGCTAGCTTTACTCTGTCACCGCGTGGATATGTTGCAAAGAGTTTCCGTGTTTTCAACGTCGCTTTCACTAAGCTCTTTAATGTTGCTGGTAAGATAGATTCGCTGTGTTGAAGAGAATTAATTTAAAATTCACACTAATAAATTAGAAATATATGGCATGACTAAACTAATATAGATTCAGAAACAACGACCAGGCAAATTTAGAACAGTTAATTAGCATATATTAACATGAATTATTTGATTATAGTCATTTCAACGGGTAAACATTTATGTTGAAAAAAATGTGCAATTTATCGAGGTGGTAGGTGTTCGCTTATGAGAGCATGAATGAGAAATGTTTACAAAAAACTCTAACAGTAGATGAAAAAAATTGCCATCGTTATCAGCTTTCATAACATAGTATAATTCTTTTCAACCTCGCTTCTCCTGGTCTTATTATTTTAGATGTCTCAGTAGGTAAGAAAAAGAGAATTTGAGTGCCTGCATTTTTTTAATAAGCATAGGAGATACTTACTTCAACCTGTTTACAGCTTTTACCACACATTCTCTGTTGACGAAACTTTTAAAATGAAACTTTAATGTCACTTCGTCTGATATGGTGAACAATGAGACACGTGTTGTTGATGGAGATATACTGAAGTAATCGAGCAAAGATGTAATGACCTGTTTTGAAAGTCGAAGAAAATCCGGATGACTGTTGTCTACTACGAATACTACATCAAAACTAGGTGGTCTTGAGGACAAGGCTAAAACATAAATAGGTATCAATTGATATTCTGTATTTATCATCTACTGGCAGTTACCTTGTGGAAAATGCTAAGGATTTGCCCGTCGTACATACTTTGGCCGTCGTACATACTTTGGCCGTCGTACACACTTTGGCCGTCGTACATACTTTGCCCGTCGTACATACTTTGCCCGTCGTACATACTTTGCCCGTCGTACAGCTTTGGCTATCAGAAGTTTGTCTCATTCTTTGCAAATCTACATATTTCTGGCATCGTTATTTCGTGAATCTCTAGCACAAAGTATCAAATTAGCAGCCATTTTGAATACAATACGGGTATTAATATCAGAGACACATAAAGCTACCAATAAACAGCAAAGCCATTACCAGGACGCACCATATGAAAGAATAGCCGGATAAACGCGATAAGATTATAATGAATAGAGAAACACAAGTAAGTATGACCGCACTGTTTCTAGAATTTGCCGGAGTTTTCAAAATGAAAGACTAGAAGTGTAAGATCACCCAAGTTATCGAAGTATAGGTACGTATAGGTTCCGCAACTATATACCATCTAAAAACATCAAGGACCACAAAAACATGGTTGCTGTTAAAATAATTTCTTTTTTCAATCCATTAGGCTGACACCAAACCACGCGCAAATATGAATAATGTAATATCAACAGGAGGAAATTGTTAATAACCTTGATTACTACAAAAAGCACGAGGTAAGTATATCGTTAAAATAAACGAGGCAAATTATTATATCATCTGTAATTAGATAAAGATGTTAATTGCGTTGGGACATCCATAAAAAAAAAAGTGATATTACTTTAAAGGATACAGAATATTTTTAATTATAAAAGTCCTAAAACGTTGCTCCCAAAGTTATTCTCAGACCCTATTAGGTTCCGCATTTTGAAAGCACACAGGACCTGGAGTCGAGCTGTCAATTGCCTTTGTACACATGGTACATATAAACATGATAAAGTGACGTGACCGATAATCACTGGTTCATGTTTTATGACAATACTAAAACATACGGCGTTGTGGTAGATGTTTTGAACAAGACTTCAACCATTATGTAGCGCATAAGTAAACAAAAAAAAAAGATTTCCATTATTGTTAGGGTGACTGGCAAAAAACAAACAAAACAAAGCTATAGCTATAACGGTTCATATTCCAGATTAAAATATATGGGGCTTGGGAAAGTATAAAGTGATATTATCATATAAGTCATATTATCAGGGAGCAGTTATTTTTAACTCCCTACCTGTTAGTATTAGGAAAGAAACTAATTTTAATTTATTTAAAAAACTAGTAAACAATTATGATTTTTAAACTTTTCTGGTTCATCCACGATGTGGGAAGGAACGGTTGACGCCAACGACACAAACAACACAATTTCCACGTCCTCTCACTGCCAATGTATGGATTGTGTGATGACGTCGTCCGTCGTTTCTTACATCGTGTTTCTTGATATACTTGAAAATTTTTCGCACAAAGTCTTTCACAATATTTTTAATTTTCTCATACATGGTTCTCAATGTTCATTCTCTTAAATTTTTCAATATCCGCGAATTTTTTATTTCTCTCCGTTTAAATCTTACTTCGAAAATTTTATATTTTGTTATTTTTTGTTTTACACAGGTCTCTCATTGATAACAGTAACATTTACATATATCCTGTATATATTTACTGACGTAGATAAACCTGTATAAAGATGAATAATAATAATAATAATAATAATAATAAGTTACCTCAACAAGTTAACACTCCTCCCCCCACCACTACCGCTCCCCTCCCCCAAAAGAAAAATAATAATAACTAAGAAAGAAAAAAATTAGATTACTTACAGTATGAAAGTAAAAATAGTAGAAAAATAAACAAGGGAAGTTTAGAGAACATGTCTTCGTTTCTTCAGAATTTCATTGATACCATTTTTTATCTCTCAAAAGTTAATAAACTGTAATTCAGTCTAAATGATTCAGTTACGTTAAAATCTTACGAAGTACATAAAATCTTTAAATGTGTTCATAAACTTCCGCAGAGCATTTGAAAAATTATTTAATCATTGCCAATTTGTATGCGCTCCCACTACTGACCTGGTTTCCACATTCTGATACTTACTTACTAAATTTTTATACTATATTTGCCGAATCTTTTTATTATGGAAAGGTTAATTCTTTATTTTTACTATACAAGAAAATTTACCAATAGTTAAAACTGTTTTTTTTGCGCAATAATTTAGCTGCATATAACAACGAGGTTTATAGCAAGTTTCGCACGGCTTACGTGTCATCGAGTTTAATGACACAAGTGATACAAAACTTAGTTTCTGAGGTAATATGTCCGTATCACAGTCCTGCAAAATTGTGAAGAAATATTGAATGATGGCCTCGGCGTTTTATGAAATATTTAGGATCCGTGGTCTATACCGTTTTTTTCTTTGAAACACGGTGGCGTTGTTACGTTGAGCCATTTGAAGATTTAAGTAAAAACGAACAAATTTGCTCGCTTAGGGCCAATCAAGGGTTTTTTTAATCAAAGCATTTTTTATAACTTCAATGCAAGGTAAAGTTTTGTTGGTAGGCAAAATACGTACTTTTTAAAGAAAGAGTAATACATTGAACACTGCAATATGATTTATTTTGTCAATGTAATGTAACTGGCGTCATTTTATATCAAATGACGTTTTAATTGTATGACGTCTAATTTAACAGAGCGTTTTTTTAAAGGTTATCAGTTATGGCAGACTTTCGAACACAGAGCATCTGCCGTTCATCATAATGATGCATATAAGTTATGGGAATAAAATTTAGTTTCCCGTTACAACAAATACCTATAGCATATCACCCAGCTTCGTATTTTACATGCATTGGTAAGTACAAAGACCAACTTTTACAACAAAATCTTGCCTTAATCGGCGATTTAATCTGGAAGATTTTTATCAGTATTCATTAGGGACCTAAAGTTTAGTAAATATTCTTTTCGGCATTAGCTAAAAGTTTAAGTCAGTGTATTGAGCCATTTTTAAAGATTTGTATCATATCTCACTGTTTCACATTTGAAAAACATGACGAAAGTAACATGGACTGTTAAAGTTAAAATAATTTAAAGTAACCGCTATAGGGGAGAATACAGTTAAATATAAGTAAATAAAGATAAGTATACTTCAAAAGCATCTAAGGGATACGCAAGAGTAATACAAATTTTACTACTCTATTCGATTTTAGGAACTCGCAGAAAAGACGATTATACTCAAGATACAACATTTTTTCACAAGCTGCAAGAAAGATATTGGGAAGATCTTTTAGAAGAGCGTACCAGAGAACTTTTAGCTAAAAATAAGTTTAAAGGTAAAACAATATCTTGCCTAAGTACACGTTAGCTAGGAAATTTGGGTCTTGTTTTATTACTGCAAGGTTTTGCAAAAAGTGGCATAATCAACCGATGTAGTCTTGGTTGCTTTGCATATGATAAAATGTCATAGTTTTTTTTGTCTCACAGTCGGTAATTTATGTGGCTACGATCTTAGGGGCTTATCACATGAGAAAAATCAGCCCGGGTTAACTCGCTGTGCCAAGATCTCACGTTCATTAATAAACTCACGCAAAGCACAACTTGTTATCGTTGTGAGCTGGCCTGGCTAACCGGGATCTCGCTTTATCAAACTAAAAATATCAAAGAATAAACTTTTATGAAAAAAATTATTGTATATTAGCTTTTTGATGAAAATGATAAACTTTGTGATAGCAAACAGATTCCAGCCCGGCACACAAGTCAGCCTGGCTAAATGTGTTCATATGATAAGGTCCTTAGACAAAATAAACTGCGAACCAGGCGGGTGAAACGTTTTAAAGATCGTCCCCGCGATAATTATAAACAGGTTTTCGATATAACACAGACGCATTTTCAAGTTGTCAAAGGATAGAACTTTGGTTTGATTTACAGTCTCAAAATGATTGTTTCGGTTGTTTTTGTGCACGTTAGAATGTGCACTTATTTTGAAAATAGCCAAAATGCGAATTGTCCATGTATATTTGTCTAAGATTGTAGTTAACACGTAGTATAATGAACCTGGGTTGCAAATCTACCTTAAACACTTCCAGCATCTGTATTAACTGTCAACTACTTGCAGCTTAAGAAATTGCAATTCAACTGATTGAACCACCGTTTGTTGTTTCAGATGTGGATATGGAAGCGCAACATAAAAAATATGTCGAGAAGTTCCCAAAATTCACACTTGGGGAAATATCGGATTTAAAATTACAATTTCAAACCTTTGATTTGAACCAAGACGGACTAATCGATTGTAATGAATTGTAAGTTTAACTTGTAGAACAATGTCTCGCTTGTTATGTAGCTGTGCTGCTTCTCAATATCGAACGATTTAGAGCGACTTTCAAATCAAGAAACCTTTTGGTGAATGTAAAACTTTATTCTCTAAGCTCTGTTCTCTTTTAGGATGCAAGTTTTGGATGACTTGGGAGATAAATCAAGTCCAGAGAAACGACAAGAATATTTTGAAGAGATTGATGAGGATGGATCAGGTGCAATCGACTTTGAAGAATTTATGGGCGTAAGTGTCTTTTTTGTCACCAGAGCATTAGCGCAGTTTGAGATCTTAGTATCATAAGTTTGTAAAATCAATAGTCGTTTTAGGGAGAAGTAGCTATGAAATGCTTGACACAAAACTCTAATGTCAGATTTACTGATCACAATGCTGACCCAGCATATCACACTCTTTCAACTCATTTATTTTACGGATAGCATCACGCTGTCTTTGAGGTTAAAACGGTGACGTAGCTGAAAAAAGTTATTATTATGGGAGCAATAGACGGCGAGTAAAAGTTTACTGAAATGCAAACTATTTAAAGAACCAACGTCGTTCCTAGGCCATTTATCTATTTGAATTAATTTGACAGCGGTGAAATATTAGCCGCTGCGTAATAAAGATTCAGGAACCAAGAGACCTTGAGGACGAGGATGCTCAAAGAATATCAAATTGACGTGTTAAGAATATATCGTCATTTACCATAGGGACACTGATAAAAAAAGCTTGTCAATAATATGTATTGATATTTGACCTTTACTTTTTTGTAAGCACTCTACCTGAATTTTCTTCTACATTATGGACATACTCATACAGTCTTTTAAATACTGACATTTTCACTTCGCAGTTCAGCTTACATGACTAACTCTTTTTTTATCTCTATAATAATACAGAGACTGTGTGTGTCTGTGTGTCTGTAACAGGCAAAGTGGATATCATGTAATTGCTATACAAAAAGAAATTTTCAACGCCGTTGGAAATTAAGGACCATCTTCTCTTTAAGGAAGTCAATTAAGTGGATTTTTTTAAACTGCACCGACTAAGTCTAACCGAACAGTTTTAGTGATTGTTAAAAAGACAGCTATTAGATTAACCCTTTTTTGCGATTGTTTGAGTTGATGTCGAATTTTCACATAATATATGGGCAGGCCCTTAAGTTTTAGATTTAGAGTCAGGAAAAGAAAATCAGGTTTCCTACAAATGAGTAACGACCTTTATGTAAAGAAACAGGGAACGTTTAAGCTTGCTTTACATGTGATTTGGTATAATGTGTTTTTGAAAATTTGCTTCATATGTGAAATATTATTTATACAAAAGTTGCCTAGCAATCTTGTAGATTTTAGTGCAGTTTCTTATATATGATCATTGAAGAAAATTATGCATAGTTATACACTTTGTTTTTTTATATTCTATATTTTTAGGATTGGAAGAAATAAATGATATTATTGTAAAAAAATGTTTAGCATATTCAGCACATTTGCAAAATAGAAAAAAATGTCAGGAAATGTTACGTTCATAATATGTCCCTGATTTTTTATAGAATCTCAGCTTCTACGTTTTTAGCCATAATATTTTCTTATTTATAATAAATTGCAAATCCGATTAAATCGGGCTGTTGCGCTGCATTGGAAGCTAATTGGTCTGTTAGATTTGGCATTAACTTATAGGCCATCCTCAGTCTTTTAATGTTACAAACTTATTTTTACCTTTAGTTGATCTACGACCTAAAGTACATGCAAAGCGACAAGAAGAGCGGCGAGGACATTCGGTTACTATGCAAGCTTGGAAACGATCATTATACATTGCGACAACTATCACTCAGTGAAAAAATGTCACGCGGTTTATTTTAAAATTTAATACAAATACAGTAATAGTATAAAAATTTCCAGATGGTGTATTTCTTGTTCGGCTCCCTATCTACTTTGTTTTGATGGGTTCCACGAGTTATTCACTAGTGTAAAAATCTTAGTATATTTGGATGAGGCATTTTTTAAATGGCAACGGTTATATAGAGAAGCAGTTTGTTTCGCTTCTTTCCTGCAAACAATGATTACAAGAACGCAGTGTTTAAAATAGGAAATACTTTTTTTGAATTAAATCCTTTCGCCTAAGGTGGTGTCGGAGAAAAAAAGTAAAGGCTGTAGACAGTTGCTTACAAAAAGTTTGATTTTTTTCTAAAGGACATATTTGACGTCAAATTTGAAGTTAATCATTTAAATTGTTTCTAGCAATATAACCAACTATTACTAGTTGGTCATTTCACTCTTCATGTTATCTTTTTCATCCTAGATGTCATAAATTTAACTTAGAAAAACACAACTTGTGAAAATCATTAAACCAGGGTCGCCTCTCATTGCTTACGCCATTAAAAAGAACGAAATAAAACTTTCTAAGATGGAAAGACCAAAATATTATTAGAATTTAGTAGAAATTTAAAATGTACAAAATGTCCATTGAGTTGAATACAAACTAAAAACGAATATTAAGAAAAGGAAACGGCTGTGAAAACTTAACATAATGAAATAATTAAAAACCTCTCCCCCCTCCCTTCTAGCTATACATACACATATTTGCGATTGCATTTAGGTAACCACTTTGTTAATTTGTATCCCTTTTGGAGATTCCAATAAAATATGTAATATATGGTTTTTGCTTGGGATAAAATCTCTTATCGAACGGATTTAAAATGCAAGCAATTAAAATTAGACAATATGATTATTTTTTTCCCAGAAAGCTCCGCGAAAAAGCGTTATTAAATTTATAAAACTATTGGAGGTCTGTATTTATGAATAGACGGACCATCTCATCGATAACAACGATTTTTTTATTTCACACATTCGAAACGCACTTCAGTATTAGCTATGACTTATCAAGTTATGGTACAAAGAAGAATGCATTATTTACTTCGTTGAATTCCTTCACGTATCAGTATTTTCTTCCAACAAAGCAGATATTAGAAAGAAATGGATTCATTCAATTCGGTGGAAAGATTTGCCTAAAGAGGGTGAGATGTGTTCACTTCATTTTGAGAAAGAATGCGGACGAATTCATAAAAGCAAATGTGAAAAAAGCCTCAAACCTGATGCAATTCCTACCATCCTTAGCCATCGCAATGACATCAATTGCAAAATAGAATAGACTTAAACAGTTAGAGGTCAGTTTATTCAATGTTAAGCTTTTTGATAGTGTTGTTCAAATTGTTTACTTAGGTCAGTGTTACCTAATATGTGTTCTTTTGTATATAATTATTATTATTATTATTCCGAATATTTATACAGGATGAAGCCACTTCAGTGTTGGAAACACTGTTATTAATGTGGGTCCTGTGTTCTGAATGTATACATTAGGTAACACCGGCTAGCCTACCCAATTTCCCTCACATGGCATGGGTTGACCCGTAGCTGTGGCAAAGACACTTGCTAAACATGCCCGCGCTGTGGACCGAACCACGGACCTTGTGATTACGAAGCAAACGCCATAACCACAAGGCCACGCGCCACAAGATGCAAGAAGAAATTGACGAATGTTTGTTTTAAGAAGCGAGCAATTTAATGATGTTATGGAGCAAGTTAGCGATTGTGCGATTACAAAAGCAAATGTAAGCAAGTTGGGAAAACTGTGGTCGACGCAGCCACGCAAACTGACATTATTTGGAGACCTTATACGAAGGCAGCACAAACCAGCACAGCAAAATGGTAGGGTAGCCTTCGTAAACATGCAATACTAGAAGCCTAAGGATGTTTGAAGCAAACATTATTGGGGATAATTGTCCTTCAAAAAATAAAAAATAAAAAAGGTTAATACGAAACGGAGACAGTGATGTCGTTGGTAGCTTGGATGAAGGCAGATTTGTAAATAGTGAAGTTGTAAATAGTAATTTTTTAAACGAATTAATTGTAAATAATAAAATCAGTAGTAAATTTGTAAATAAATGGAAACGGTGTGGTTGCGGTGTGGTTTCGGTGTGGTTGCGGTCTGGTTTCGGTTTGGTTGCGGTGTGGTTGTGGTGTGAAGAAGAAGTCGGGTTGAGATTTTAGGTTGGATGGATAAGATTGCCGAAAAATATTGACAAGAGAAGGGCTAAGCCGCCTCCTAGCCCCAAGCCCGCTTTCTTAGCATTAATATACGTCCATTACTATAGCTACTTGCGTGCACGACCTCGTACCCAGTGTTTTATAGATTGCTGCAGAGCAAAAAGCACGTTGTGTTTTGCTCTCTTTAAAGGGGCTACGAAACGATTTTGTGATTTTTAAAAGTCGAGCACATGGCGGAAGGAAAGTTTATGAGCAATGAGTAATTATTCATTAACAAGTTGTCTATATTATTACAATAAAGAGGATATAAGTCCTTGTACCTTGACCTTCTGAGCGGTCTGGTTATTATACAATGTTCACGAGGATGGAAAGTAACATTAATTGCTAAGGTCTTATTTGAGCCGTGTCGTCGCCCCTTAAACGCGAAAACGTCATGGAGTGCAATGAAGCGTGTACACCATTGAAGTTTTTATTAAACTAGTCGGTGGCCTGTGGAATAATCCACGGGTTCGCTCGTCCTTTTTATACAGCATTGCGTGCGCCTCGCTACTTGCGGTACCAGACAGACGTATACGTGTATTATAATATAGACTAGTCGTTAACTCGTGGAAAAATCCACGGGGTCGCCCTTCCTTTATATATCGAATTTCGTGTTTCCGTAGCAGACAGACAAACAGACGCACGAACAGACAGACGGAATACGGCTATTATTAAAGAGACTAGTCGTTAACCCGTGGAAAAATCCACGGGGTCGCCCATCCTTTATATATCGCATTTCGTGTTTCCGTAACAGGACAATTTTCTCGCGCACAAACAGACAGACGGAATACGGCTATTATTAAAGAGATAAATAAACGGTATAATCGCGTGTCTTCGAATACATATAAATTCCGAGTTTCCTGTTTTCGCAATCGCTAAGCATGCATCACGTTATACTGAGAGTGTGGTTAACTGCACTTCACAAATTATTAAGGTTCTTGAAAACCACTGAATTTGGGTGAATTTATAATCATGGGAAGCTCTTCCTTGTTATTCGACAGTAATACTGAATAAGTATGAATATTTATTACTAAAACTTGCAAAGAAGTTTTTTTTGCAATGCAGCAGAAGAGGATTGCAGAAACAACATAGTAAGCGGAAACAACATAGTAAGCGGAAACAACATAGTAAGCGGAAACAACATAGTTAACGCAGGTTATGCGATAATACAGAAAGAAAAAATTGTGAACATTTTTCTAGTTGTTTAATAGCATCACGTAGAGCAGCACGAGGAACGTTTATGTCAGATCGTCCAGAATTTTTTTTTTAAAACCAAAATTAACTAACCATGAAACTTTATAATTTTTGGCTTCATGGTCATCAAAAATTATTTTTTCTGATGATAATTGTTGCTGTATCTATTGTCGTTACCATAATGTATTTCCATGAGTTGTATTATTTGGTCAAGGCTATACCCTACTGCTCGTTTCACGGCGGCAGGAACAGAGATAAATTGATCTTGTTATATACTTCATTTTTTGGTAAAAAACCATGGTATTTCGTGCACGAGCATAAAAACTACACAAACACGTGTGGTTGTAATTTTACTGGATGTAGATTAACTTACGATCGAAAAAAAGTCATGAAGAGTGATGCTGTAATATTTCATGGTCGTGACATGCCAAGCTTGAACGTTCTTGACGAATTAAATAAACAAAAGAATACAGATCAAAAATGGATTTATTTTATATTGGAAAACCCTGTAAACACGCCCTCTATAACATCTTTCGCGCCATTTTTTGATTGGACAGTGTCATACCGTTTAAATTCCGATTTCCGTATGCCGTATGGACGATATGTTCAATCTCAGCATCATAAAAACCTTTCAGCGATTAACTATGGCGTAGGAAAAACGAAAGAAGTATCGTGGCTAGTCAGCCATTGCGGCGCTTTAAGAGATCAGCTTATCACAAAATTAGAACAGTATAACGTTACAGTAAATGTTGGCGGTCGTTGCCGTTCAAGATTTTCTAATCACCTGCCGTGTCAAGACCGAAGTGATGATTGCGAGGACACGTTAAAGGAATACAAATTTTATTTTGCAGCTGAGAATAATTTATGCGAAGATTACGTCACAGAAAAATATTGGCAGAATGGTTTTCGCGCCAATGCGATACCAATTGTCCTTGGTGGTTCAAACTATTCAAATCCAAAATTAGCCATACCTGGTTCGTTTATAGATGCAATGAGTTTTAAATCACCAAAACATTTAGCAGATCACTTGAAAGAGATTGATCAAGACGATCAAAAATTTAACGAGTATTTCAAATGGAAAGCAAAATGGGAGATAGTGCAACCAACAGAAGGATGCGAGAGGTTTATGTGCGATGTTTGTCAAAGGTTATACCATAACACCAACTCTCCAAAACATATATCACTGCACCAAATCGATTCAAACAAAGAATGCGAGTCGAGGGAACAAGAATTTAAAAATTGGATATTAAGTTAAAAATTGTGAATGTACGTATAGTTATAATTTGTAATGGCGATTCTCTGCAACAACAATATAGTTGACCTATAGATTCCTAACATGTTTGATACGTTTTTTTATAAACATGAAGTTTATATGAATATATAGGACAACATTCTATAAAATTTAGGTACATCATAAGCATTTATAGAGGTGGGATAAAAGAGGGTGTAAAATTTGTGTGAGTTACATGAAAAACAAAAACAAAAAAGGATAAAATTAATGGCCAGGAAAGAATCAAAGATAGATAAGTGTATCATAAGCATAAATGGAGGCTCAATGACATTGGGAAACAGCATACTGAGGCGCAAAATACGCTATGTTTATAAAAATCATGTAAGTGTCTAGACGTCAAATTTGGTCTAAAAATTAAGCTAACATGCTTAGCAACCTTCAGGACCGCACATGCATCTCCTGAACACCTTTCCGTCACTTAGCAATGTCGATGTCATCATTTTTGCATCATAGAAATACAATATGACGATGTATTTTGAAAGTCGTGAGTAACAACCATGGTGAACACGGATTTACGGTACCAGCACTTTAGCGGTAAACAATTACGTGTTAAGCAACCGGCTAAGCAACCCCAGGGCTAAAAAGACCCTATGCCATCAGTATTCAACTCTCACAAGTAGGTATTGTCTGCTAGCTAGGACTTTCTGGTGACATTTTAAATTAACAAACGTATTCTACTACAATGTTTCATTAAATAAAGCAGAACAATTATTTGTGTTTTTTTTGTATTTATAACTAACAAAAATAAAATAGGCTAGAATGTCATTGTTATTACCTTATCTCTATTGTCTTTATGACACTTCCAATTATAAAGACACCAACCTGATACCTGATGTAGTGAAACAACGTCGTATGAACGTATACCACACATACGTATTTTGCGATTTCATAGATAATAAATAATTTCATACGTGATATAGAACACTTAACTGCATGTATCGTATAACACAAGCGGTTCATTACCTACGTTAATTTTTGATGATCCCCCTAGAGGATGCACACAGAATGTGTTGCGATCAGAAAGTTGAATGAAAAAATGGCTTAAAATTAATCTGACCCGTCTGGAAGGTCAAGTCTAAAGGTCCACACGAGTAGCACCACGAGTGACCACGAGTGACCACAAGTGACCACGAGTGTCCACAAGTGACCACGAGTGACCACGAGTGAGCACAAGTGACAACGAGTGACCACGAGTGACCACGAGTAACACCACGAGTGACCACGAATGACCACGAATGACCACGAGTGACCACAAGTGACAACGGAGGACTACAAGTGACTGCAAGTGACAGGGTATGAAAAGCTGAAAATATTTCAAACGATACTGAGGGACCAAGTGAGCTGGTGATATATAATAGAATTCTGCTGTGTGTGTACAAAAGAAGAGCATGTGGAAACCGTATAGTTTTTTGAAAATTCAAAAACGCCAACCAAAACTGAAGAGTATGAAGCATGTGGAAACCATCCACTTTCGAACAAAACAATGTTCGATCGTACCTGTTGTAAAACGTTCTAATCTCAATTTTAACAATAAAGTAGATTTAAAGAAGTAGATGGTTAACGTAGTTGTAATAATAGTAGTAAGTAATAATAATCGTAGTAGGTAATAATAATCGTATACGTAGCGATTTCCATAATGGATAAAAGAAAAAAAAACGGTGAAGATTGAAGTTGAGGAGGTGATGGATACAGAAAAGCGGAAATACGTGGATACACACAGTAAGCTTGTACTTTATAACTAATTTGCATTCATCTCTTTTTCCTATCCTTTTGATATATTTTTTTTCAAACTTGTTTTTAGTACATGACGTTATGGTTATTTCTTCTGATGAAGAAACCTTTACGAACAATGACATAGGTAGATGTTAATTTTGTTTCAATTTTCAAGAGGACCTGTAAGTTTTTTCCTACATTGGCTTCTTTTTTGCACAATTCCAGGCCAAAAATGTTTTCATTTTGTTCCTGGCATCACAGCAATGTTTAAATACTACATTTGTTACCGGTGTAACCGTAAATAATTACTCCCCGAAAAAAATTACTCCCCCAGTAATAATTTCCCCTGGAGTGGTAATTTCCCAGGAAATTATTACTCCCACACGGAAATTATTACTCCCTTGAAATCACTCTTTTCTGAATGGAGGAGTACTTTTTTCCCAGTAAAAACTAACTCCCACGAATGAGGGAGTACTTTTTTCCCAGTAAAACTAACTCTCATGGAGACATTCCATTGCAAATTCGAATGCGCGAGCTTCCTTTATTCATAATTCGAATGTTTATTATTATAATGATTTATATATTTTCATTCAAACACAAACAATCAATAATCAACAATAAAATGGCGGCGAAACAACCCGTTGACTTAAAAATTGTTGAAGAATTTTTAAGAAACAAAACTTATCCGAAAGATATAGGAAAGAATAAAGGCAAAAAAGCAAATTTTAGAGGAACATGCAAAAACTTTTCACTGAAGAATAAATGTTTGGGTTTTTTTTACAAAGACTCAAGGAAAGTTGTTTTTGAAGAAGAGCAAAAGATGACAATTATTCATGACATTCCACGAAGGAATCAGTGAAAGTGCAAGTGCGAAGGCTATGGCCAGTCATGGAGGCCGTGAGTCTACGTACCAAAAGTTAATTGAAAGATTTTTTTGGTTTGGAATTGTGGATGATGTTAAAAATTACATCAAGAATTGTAAAAATTGTCAACAGCAAACAAACATTTATTGGTGTCGATATATGTAACCTACCAGACGTGGATGGATACAAACACCTCATTATTTGTATCGACTATTTTTCTAAATGGTCGGAAGCAAATCCTATCAAAGATAAAAGCGCATCAACAGTAGCACAATTTTTATACGAGATCATCTGTCGCCATGGCAATTAGTTTGTAAATGAAGTCTCAACGACCCTACATCAAATGACAGGCACAGAACAGCGAGTTACATCTGCATACCATCCTCAAAGCAATGGTCTTTGTGACGTCAAAATCGGACAATAAAAGACTCTTTGGTGAAAGTTCTCGAAGAAAATCCAAAATAATGGCCTAGTATTATCGAGGGTATACTTTTTGCACATAGGGTTAGTGTGCACTATTCGACAAAGTACTCGCCGTTTTTCCTAATGTATAATCGAAATCCCGTTTTGCCGATAGATATTAATTGATATTAGTTGATTCAGAAAATGAACCTTTCGACATTGTGAGGTTTCAAGCTGTTCTCGACTCAACAGCTAAACATAGAGAAGCCGCATACCATCAAGCGAGTCTGAATATCAAAAAAGCGCAAGCTAAGCAACAAAAGGACTACAATAATCGTCATCGAACACCAGAAGTCGCATTGCCTATCGGATCAAAAGTTCTTATGCAAAATCAAAAACGTAAAGATAGGAAAGGAGGATGCGACCTTACACTCTAAAATCAATTTCCAAAAGTGGACTTTGTGCCCTTGTAAATAAAAAAGGTATTCTGCTAAAGAAAAAGTATAACGCAAGTTTGCTGAAACCTTTCTACTCAAACCGAGAACCCCAAAACCCTGGCAACCAAGACGATGAGGAACAAGGTACTACCAGCCAACAACCAAAGAGTCAGCAACAAACAGCTGGTAAAAACTATTTTGATAAATTACCAGATGAAATTCTCGAAATTATTTTAATGAATGCCACAGCCTAGGACACATTTGCTTCTATTATCAATACATGTAAACGCTTCAAGTCTTTATTAGAAGGGCGAAAGGAGGATATTCTTCCGATGGTACATATCAAATTTCCAGAAAATATGTACAAAAATATACCCAAACGATCAAACAAAATTAAAGTCAGCGTCAAAGAAATTTCACAGTCTTTTGGTCAATCTAGCTCAGCATGGTTGCTGTTGGAGAAACCGAATCACAATTGGTTCATAATTGAGCGGGCATTTTGGAAAAGGAAGACAATTCTTCGGAGTAATATTCAAGAATCAAGTCAACAATCAGCTTTCGATGATGTAGTAGAGGTATTTTAGCTACATAACGATTTGTATTTTCTGAAGCAAGAGGATCATCGCATTTTGTTGTCAAGCGATGGATGGTTACATGACCGTATTATGGATGCAGCACAAAAATTGATCTGTAAAGAAATTGGTTCAGATGATTCGTATCAATCAGTGCTTAATTCCGAAAGGAAAACTCAAAACCCGTACCATGCAGTTTCACAAGAGCATGTTCAGCTCCTTCATGATGGATCAAAACATTGGTTTCTAAGCTATTGTTCAAATGGGCGTGTTCAAATTTGTGACAGTGTTAGATCAAAGTTAACTCGTTCTTCAAGAAAATCGATTCAATCGCTTTACAAGAACTATATGGCTAATGGTGAACAACTGATTACGTTTCTTCCCGTTCAAAAGCAACAAGATGGCCACAACTGTGGTCCATTTGCTATTGCATATGCTGCAGAGCTCCTTGATGGTCAATCTCATTCAGAGGCAGTATTTAAAGTCGATGAAATGCGAAAACATTTGATTACATGTTTAGAAAATCAAAGTCTTTCTCCGTTTCCCAAAGTATCTAGTATTTAGAATATTTTTACATTTTAGATTCGTCTGTTACACAAAACAGTATTATTTTCCTACTGCTTTTTGATCATTTATTTATTTTTGTTTATATTTTTTATACTTTTTTTTATCGATTTTCTAATCTTAAACAGTTTATATTTTTCTATGTTTTCTATACTTTGTTTTATCGATTTTCTAATCTTAAACAGTTTATATTTTTCTATGTTTTCTATACTTTGTTTTATCGATTTTCTAATCTTAAACAGTTTATATTTTTCTATGTTTTCTATACTTTGTTTTATCGATTTTCTAATCTTAAACAGTTTATATTTTTCTATGTTTTCTATACTTTGTTTTATCGATTTTCTAATCTTAAACAGTTTATATTTTTCTATGTTTTCTATACTTTGTTTTATCGATTTTCTAATCTTAAACAGTTTATATTTTTCTATGTTTTCTATACTTCGTTTTATCGATTTTCTAATCTTAAACAGTTTATATTTTTCTATGTTTTCTATACTTTGTTTTTATCGATTTTATAATCTTAAATATTGTTTTATACTTTGTTTTATCGATTTTCTAATCTTAAACAGTTTATATTTTTCTATGTTTTCTATACTTTGTTTTTATCGATTTTATAATCTTAAACAGTTCTTTTTCTATGTTTTTTCTGGAGTGTCAAGCTCCAGTTATTTTTACTTTGTTTGATACATTTTTAAACTCAAACGTTTATTTTATCTATAACAAAATACTATTATTTACTTTATCCGATAAGTTCTTAAGCTCAAGGTCAAAAGTTTGTTATTCTATTCTTTAAAGCTCTAATAATCTATTATTTATTTCATTTATGAATTTTTAAGCTCAAGCAGTTCATGTTTTCCAGATTTTATAAGATTTCAAGCTCCGAAAAGTTTTTTCTCTCGTGATTTGTTAGCTATAATCATTTTGTTTCCAAACTCAAAACCGATTGTACTTTTTTGTATTTTGTTAAATTTATTTCATATTCATTTTATTACAGTTTTTCGTTGTAAGGTTGTAGTTATCGTGAGAAAATAGATTATCAAATGATCTTGAAATGATTATTCTAAAGTCAAGTTCAACTGCATATATACCAACAATTTATAAGAAACAATTAAAATCATTTGATTCTGAAAGCTTTTTGTATTGACATTTCTTTGAACAACTCTTGCTTTTTATAAAAGCTTGTATATATATAGATTTTAATGGTCCCACTGAAAAAGAGAAGCCAGACCCACCCCGCCGGATTTTTAACTCTTTCGGTAGTCCACTGTAAGTTCTCTTAATAATTTTTTTTATAAACGGCATAATAATGGTCATTTTTTATTTATTAAGATAGGGGAGTAAAAATTTCCTGCGAGGAGTAATAATTTTCTGCTAAATAGATACTCCCGGGAGTAACAATATCCCGGCAAATAAGTACTTATTTCCTAGTAAATTATTACTGGGGAGTAAACTTTTAGGGGAGTATGTTTTTACGGTGACACCGGAGGAACGTAAAAATATGAGATTTCTTTTTTATCATAACTTTCAAACAAACCACAATCATCCAACCAAATCATCATTAAACTGTATTCATTGGCAGATCTTGAAAGATTTTGTACAAATACGAGCATGCCAACTAATTTTCGCAGTGTGTTAGCCGTTGATACGACCTACAACGTGTCAAATTACTACGTCACCCAAACCACTTATCGCAATCTTTCTCTTCTCCACCGAAACACGCAGAAGCACCCATGGTTTCCTGGGCCAATCTTTGTTCATCGTCATCAGGAAAAAGATGATTTTTCGTATTTTTGGCAAGCTGTGAAACGAGGAAAGCTATCTCTAGAAGACTTAGCCATAATTGGAACTGATGAATGCGACGAACTTTACAACGGCATATTGCAAGAAAGCAATGGTAACACCGGTCATTTTTTAGGTAAAGAACATATGATCAAAACAATTCAACGGAAGCTAAACCAACTTTCCTTTCCAAAGTCAGCTTCAAGTACCATTGTGAACGACATATTTGGTGATCCATTTAATTCTGGGAATGAAGCTTTATATACGTGTGAATCAGAACAGGCTTACGAAAGTCTTGTAGAGAAGTTCTTTCTAAAATGGAGAAACATTGAGCGTTCCCACACAAAACTTGAAGGAAATCGTTTTGTGGATTATTTTGAGAAATATAAAAGAGAACTATTCAAAAAAACAATGACATTGCATGCACGACGAAGAAGTTATTTCGAAGAAAATTATGGCCAAAATCCAATTGAGTGGTTAAATTTTTTGAGTAAAAATGACATAGACACTCATCAAAACATCAAAAAGTCACACAAAGATGTTCCTCTGACTGTGACATTCCAAAAGTTAAAAAACAGATCAATTCGTCTATATCGCGATGGAACAAAAGCAATATACAACGAAGGTCCATATGAATTGTCACGACCATACTTGTCGTTGTTACATACTTACGACGATTTTAAAGACTTCTAAACAAATTTTTCACCGATGTGCCAAACAACGTTGTTTTAACGAGATGTGGCTACGTTGTTGATATTGATCTTCTACCAGCCACTGCTGAACAACAACCGAATGTTGGAAACACCGACTGTGTCCCTGGACCAAGTACTTCTGCCACCATCATAAGTGACACACGATCAGGAAAGCTTCTGTTTGAAGCAGAAGACTTTCCTTTCACCGAATTTGACTTGCCTGATCATGTGGTTAGAGGATTTTTTATAAAAGCCAAACGTCTCCTCAATGAGCCAGGTTGTATCACAAAAGCAGCTTCCAATAATCCATCAATGCGAACCGTTAAATGTACGTGCAGTGAAACACCGCATATTGTTTCTGCCACCGACAAAAACCAATATTTTTTAACATGTGATTGTAAAACATATCTCATATATGACTTTTGCTACCACACACTCGCAGTAAGTGCTGAGTTGAACATAACTTTCAATTACATCGTAGAGCTGTTGAAAAAGCTCAGAGCAAAACAAAAAAGACGAGGTACAGTGGTAAACGTCACAAAAGCAGTAGGAGCTTCAAAAACAAACAAGGAAATGGGACTTAAGAAAAACGAGATAGCGAAAAAAAACAGGCAAAAAGCTTCTAGAAAAGTGTCATCTCCACCATCTACCAATACAAGTGCTGTTCCTGATCCATCAGCTGTAACATCTCTGTCTACATCCCATTTGCAGCCCACTTCTTCGCACCAACAAGTTGTTCAGTCACAACCTCCTACAATGTACCAAGCAGTTGCTCAACCACAACCTCCTACAATGTACCAACCGTTGCAGCCAAGCTCTATCATGTTCCCGCCTTCATTTGCACCACCTGTGATGCCATCTTCTTGGTTACCATCGGATGTGACTTGGTCTACTTCATTTTCACCGTACCACTATGAGCTCGTTTTTCTTCCGAAAAACGTCACTAAGTGTTATGGCTGTGGACAAGAATTTGCTGATAGATATCGAGCCTACCCTAACAATGTTATAATCAGACATAAAGATAGACGTATTATAGGGAAAAATGGAGATGGCAGTATACGATTTTCAACTGATTTTCAGTACACATACTACCATCTTAATATGGATCACGTTACAAGAAAGAACCCGCTATTTCAGGGGCAGCTAATGCTACAGTCGGACATTCAGTCACGTATGACGACGTTCCAAATTGAAGCAATACAACAAGCAGGTTTTATAATTAACACTTATTAATATTTTGTACAACAGCACACTCTGTGGAGGAGTCAATCAACGTGACACGGAAATATGCTCTTAAGTTTCCTCTTGGACATTTCATTTTAGTACAACTTATATTCATTTTACTAATTTTGTTCTTTATGGTTCTATTTTTTAAAACTTTTCTTGTATTTAATTGTTTATTAAAAAACCATACCTTACCATACCTTACAGTCTCGCAGTCACTTATGGTCATTCGTGGTCACTCGTGGTCACTCGTGGTCATTCGTGGTCACTCGTGGTGCTACTCGTGTGGACTTTTAGACTTGACCCGTCTGGAATATGCATTATTTTCTGTTCGAACGCAAAATCCACCATTCATCCATATTGAACCATTCACAAGTAAACAAAGAATACTTAGTCACTGCGCAACTACCAAGAACCAGACGATTATCTTTGTTTCCTGCCAAAAGTCGCAATTAAAATTTACATGACACTTGAGTATCAGAAAATATAAAGTTGTCTGCTTCATTTAAGCAATCCAAACACCTATTTCTCGGTTGGAAGTCACATGTGTAGCCATTTTCTTTACGATATATATTCACAGACTTGCAGCCGTCCATGTACAGGCAGTGAGAGAAGCACTTCTTATAACTATTAACAGTATTTTCACCAATTGAAGTCTTGTTCAACATCACGTTACTTCCGACCTTAAATATCGTCATTTTTTGAAAAAAAGAGGCGTACACCAAAATAGTAGGATAAAAATTAATCTTTAGTTCATTTTTTCTTTCTTTCCTCTACGCGTACTTTAAGTCAACTGAAAATTTTTAACAACTTTTTCTTGAATATGTAAATATGAATTTCAGAAAGTAACTAGGAAACAGTAAAATCCTTTTCTGCTGTTTCAAAGGATTTGCATATTTGACAAGATATGAATAGCAGGTACATAAACCCATTGTTATTAACAAAATTGCCATTTTTTTTTCATTCGAAAGCAATTTCGAAAAGGAAAAATAAGCAGATATTGCACATTCAATCGTTGAATATTAAACAGGTATTGGATGAGGTGGATCGAATATCGAAAATTATCATGCACCTCAGGCGGGAGTGTCTGACGGAATATTTTTAGATATTCGTGCAGTCGTTAGCCGAGAGTCGAATATCTCAGCAGATATCCGATATCGAATATCTGCTGGAAATATTGGACAGTTTCAGAGATAGGGAAATGTATGTTCTGGCACAGTCGCGTGTGCGTACGCAGTGACATCACAGCAAGTCACAGTCAATCACAACAAATCCCTGATAATCCAATACCATTCAGTACCATGCGGTGTTGAGTCATAGAATTCAAGGGTAAATCCCTATAGAGTGATGACATCATCAATGTAGAATAATATATCCCAATATTTTTCTAGCGCAATTTCCCATAATATTCTACGCACATCGGGGGAATTCCCTATCATACAAAAATGAGTAGGGAATTCCCTAATGATACTAATAATCATCAAATAATCAACGCATGCGCAATAAGATGCGTTAGTTTTGACCACGATGAAATCCTCTGTCAATCGAAAAATTGTACAATAAAGAGAGAATGAATACATACACTGTAAAACAATTACGAGATATTGCAAAAGGTCGTGGTTTAACAGGGTATTACAAACTACGTAAGGCTGAATTAGTTGATATGCTGGAGGAGCAACCTAGGAGGGCTATAGCACAAGAGGAGATGGAAAGGCCTCAAGAATTTATAATGTACCCTGATTTATTAATATATGTCCCCGACAGGTTTAAGACGCAGGACATGTGCAATAAGGCCTTTGAAGAGAATCCCCTTTTGCTCATGTACGTACCGGATCAATTCATGACACAGGACATGTGCAGCAGGGCCGTTGAGGAGGAGCCCGAGGCATTCGAAGACGTGCCGGATCGGTTCAAAACGCAGGACATGTGTAGCAAGGCCGTTGAAAAATATCCCTGGGTGATCGAGGATGTGCCGGATCGGCTCAGAACGCAAGACATGTGTAACAAGGCTGTTGAAGAAAATACCTGGATGCTAGAGCATGTCCCCGACAGGTTCAAAACGCAGGGTATGTGTAATAGGGCTGTTGAAAAGATGCCCTATGCGCTCAGGCATGTCCCCAACAGGCTCAAGACGCAGGACATGTGCAGCAGGGCCGTTAAGAAGGAGCCCTTTGCACTCAAGTATGTGCCATCAAAATTCAAGACGCAGGACATGTGCAACAAATTTGTTGAAAAGTATCCCCATCTGCTCTACTATGTGCCGGACAGGTTCAAGACGCAAGGCATGTGCAACAAGGCCGCCGAAGATGATCCCTCGGCGCTCTGGTATATGCCGGACCAGTTCAAGACGCAGGACATGTGCAGCGAGGCTGTTGAACAAAATCCCTGGATGCTCCAATACATGCCGGATAGGCTCAAGACGCAAGACATGTGCAACAATGCTGTTGAAAAGTACGAGCCGGTGCTCAAATTTGTACCGGATCAATTCAAAATGCAGGGCATGTGCATAAAAGCTGTTGAGGATGAGCCAAAAATGTTTAGGTATGTACCGGACTGGTTTGTCACCCAGGACATATGCCTCAGGGTTTCTGAAGATGGGCCTGAACTACTCTCTGCCTATCGCCAGAGGAAAGCCGAAAAGGCCAGAATTAGGGACGGGCTAGCACCGGTAGCCTGGCATCCAGATAGGGTCATCGATTGGTGCTTTTCGCAGGATGAAAAGGCAGATCTTGAAAAATTGTGGGGGCCAGTTTGTTAAACCTATGTTAATCCTACAGCCTTGTTGTAAGATTAATAATATAATCTTCGGACTTTGTTGAAAGCCGTATATATAAATGAATTGCCTCAAGACCCGGGACATGTGTAACAAGGCCGTTGAAAAAGAGCCCTGGCTACTGAGGCAGGTGCCCGACAGATTCAAAACTCAAGACATGTGCAACAGGGCTATTGAAAAAGATCCCTACATACTCTACTGTGTTCCGGACAAGTTCAAGACTCAAGACATGTGTAATAGGGCCGTCGAAAAGTATCCCCTGGTGCTCAAACAGGTGCCTGACAGGTTCAAGACTCAAGACATAAGAATCAGAGAGGGAGAAGGAAAATGAACGAAAGATCCAGGGCTTGGAGGATCGTCTTGATGCCTTAATAAATGGATGAACAATGTAAGGACTGTAAACGTACACTGGATGAGTACAACAGATGTGCCTGCGGGCGAAGGCTCATGGTAAATGGTAAAATGTTGTGCTGGCAGTGCTATCAGGAATATATCACATATAACGGGGGTGGCTGCGTATGTACAATGACATGCAATTCTCTGAAGTCGTTTGACTTACAATAAACAAGATGCTACAATTTGAGAATGAAACTGTAAATCCTAAATTATTCTACTCATTTGCGACCACCTTTATAAACATCAACGATATCAATGTGAACTGCCTGACAGTGTCAGATCCAATAGCTGCCAATGGAGGCAAGGATCAACGGTATATAGTAGGATACCATACACAAGACCTTGTGGTAGCCCTCAGGGTGAAGACACCAAAAGTCTGGTCCGCGCATGGGGTGACTCGGTATAATGCCAGTGCCGTACCAGCGATGAGTCTTGATTTCGAGGAGTACCCTGATTGGGTTGCCAAGTATCGTCAAATATGGAACAAAATCGAAGAGTTAATCTCCGAGCAATTGACGACGGAGACGGTCAAAAAGGACCGTTACGTGAATGCCAAGCTCAAATATTACAAAGATGTTATCACGACTAAATTCCACGGCATGCCGGTACCCTATGATGAGCCCTGCCAAGCCAGTGCCATTCTGGCACTATCATCGGTGTACGTGCAAGGCAAAAACTACTACCCTCAGGTACATATTACGGAATGTCTATATAAGGACTTCAAAAAGGAATCACTGTTGAGTTAGGATTAAAAAACCCTATATTTTATAGGCCTACGAGACCTATAAAATATTATAAAATTAAGATACCGCTGGCATATTGTGCAGACTGAAGTTTTTTTAAAACATCGCTTCTGCCCTCTTCCCGACCTTTCGCAACTAGTTGAGCACGTTCTCGTTCATTGATGTGGTCAATAACCCTCTTAGCACGCTGTCGCATCTGTTCCTTTAGCAACATATATTTTTGTTTTTCCTGCATAATGAGACTAAACTCATAGTCGCTGATAACCCCATTCTCAATTGCTTTTGACATAAGATCAATAATAGAGTTAAGCTTTGTTTCCGCGAGTAGTCTAATTGAATCATGTTTCTTAGCCTTCACACCCAGCCTCCTCCCGGCATGTCTCAGACCTGCCTGCCCAACTCCCACTGCAATTGTAATACCCCCCATCGCGATACAGATTGGAGCACCAAGGCCCGAGGCCAACGCTCCGATTCCAAGCAGTCCGTGATCGCAGTAGCGGACCCAGGTCCCATGCATCTTAAAATTCTTCGAGAGCTTATCCCTCTCTTTAATTTCCCTTCTCAGGTACTGTTCAATTTCTTCGATCTTTTTAATCCTATAGACCTGGCCTTCCTCCGGCATATCCGCGCTTTGTGCGGGTGCACTTGGTAAATTTGGGTACAGCTTGGTTATATCAGCCATTTATTCTACCAGCAAATGCATTGTGAGGCCGGTGAAGGCCACATTCTTGTCATGATGGAATTCGTCTGTCAGCATAAACTCCAAACGATCTGTGGACCCCTTCAAGGGAAGGTATATCGGAGTGTCAAAATTCCAGGTAAGCATGTCCCCCCAAGAGACTTCCTTAGTGGGTAATAAGGCGAGAATTTTCGACTTTTTGCCATCTAATAGGGTAACACATTTATCCAGCTGAGGGCAAACGAGTCGTAGCCGAATGTAAACGTCAGTCTTGTAATATGCATCATAGTCACCCTTCTGATAGTACTTTTTACTGGGGTCGTAGGGTAGACCCAGGAGTTCATGCAGATGTCGACCAAACACAACTGTATACCCCTCATTGACACGGAGTCTGCAGAGTCCATTTTTCAGGACAAACAGCTTGATTTTGACCTCTGCATGGCTATTCACAATGGCCGCCAAATCCTCGATCTTGTACAGACCGTTCATAATGGTGATCCGAGTCTCCCTTTGATCGGGCCCTACCTTACGGATGGTGAAGTCGTTGTTGTTATAAATATTCAGCCACGCAGGCCTAATACTTAACGATCTAAGGGCAATTCTACTATCCTGTCCCAGGTAGTCTTCAAATATGGTAGGTTTGTATATATCGGTGATGTAGAGTTGCTTCATCTTTGTTTTAAAACAAAGATGAACATATACTCATACAACCCCAAGGGAACGTACAAGTCCAACAGGGGAGAATGGCCACTTGTCTTAACCAGCCTTGAGCATCAAGACCTGTACGTGTCTATAGAATCATATATTTCTGTGGCATTCCCTGAGTTTACCAAATACCCAATTAGGCCTCCAACCAATCTGCTGAATGACCCTGTCATTGTGGGCTGGAAAGGACAAGCGTTGGACTACTGGAATGTTCAGGTTAATTTTGCCACCCATTGCGCGAGTACTGCATTAGGCATCTCTGCTAAACACCTAACAGGCTCCGTACCCCTTGTCAACTCCATCTTCAAATTTCACGTGTACTATCACATGCGTTGTATTCTTGCAAGAATGAAAGTACCCATGCCTTATAACGATGGGTTTTCAAACTATAAAAACCCCTATTCCACACCCGGTTATGCACAGGTGTGTCGCGAGTATGGCGCGGATCCCAATGGCTTGTACAAGTTCAAGGCAGTAGGTGCCTCGCTCACCAATGGTAGATGGTGGCCTCAGGAGGACGGTGATTTTGCAAAATTCATCCTACCAACAAGTCAGGGCTTGACGTCGGAAGGCCTGACCAAGCTAAGTGAGAGCATTCGCGTCTACGTGATCTTATTTCTTGGGTCGCAGGCAGGGGCCAAGGCATCTTTGCTCGGGTCTGGTGCGGACAACTATACGGCAAGGCAAATCCTGATGCAGAAATGCGAGGCTATGGTACAGCGACAGGAGAATGCGGGGCATGATATCACCGAGTTCCAGAAGGTGCTCCAATATGCCCGGACCCCGGTTAATTTTGCCGTCATGCCCAGCGTCTACATGTGTCCATCAGACATGAACCTGCGCATAGGCAAGATTGTGGGGTATAATAACAACATTTTGATCGCGCCTGCCAATGTCAATGTAGGAGTACAAGTTCATGTGAATAACAGGCCTTTTGTGAGGCATACCACACCTCCCATACGTACTACAAAGTATACCACGCCTCCCATACATACTACAAAGCATAGTACATCTCCTAAGCATACTATACCACATACTATGCCCCTTGGGCATACAGAGCATACCATAAGACATGTGGCAGATATCAAACTACATCCCATGCATGCCACACCTCCTATACATGTCACTGAACAACCCCCACAAAACCAACACGAGGATACGAAGGCAACACTGATCACGGCGGGGGTAGGAATCATTATAGGCTTCATTTGGCTTAGGAAATATTAGACCCCCCTAACATAGAATACGACAAACTCGGCTGCCGCCGCTATTGCCATATACAGATGTTTTGCTACATATTCCACAACTGTTGCCGCCACCCTCAGAAGGAAGGAGACAACCGTACCGATAATGCCAGGCAGGGCAACACCTGCTTTACCTGCCAGGTACTGTAAAAATTTTCCCAATCGTTCCAACTGCTTCTCCACAAACCCCTTTCCTGCACCACCGGCGGCACTTCCCCACGCGGCACCTACCGCGGCAGAACCCCCTGTAACAGCGAGTACAATGGTGGAAACTAGTAGCCCAATAGCTGATATTATGGAGGCTATCGTCAAACCCTGTTCTCTGAAAAGGGTTTTAAGTTTTTCCTGCAGGGGTATATCATCTGCGGCGACCTTCATCAACTCAGCCCTAATATTTTTCAGGGACTTAAAAATTTCGGAGGAAAGTAGACCATGCCTTCCAAGGGCACCCTTCCTCTCCTGCTTTAATTCCGCAATCCCCCTCTCAAGATCGTCGATACCATCTTCCCTTTGCCCCCCGACCTGCTTTTTAAGCTGTTTCACCTTATCCTCCTTTGTCTTGATAGCGCTATTGAATTTAAACATCTCAGCCTTGAACTTTTTTATTTTTTCCTGCAGATCTTGAATTTCAAGCTTTATTTCTCTTATATTAACCTCATCGTTCTCATTGTCAATACCGCCAAAGGAACTATCGATAAAACCCTCTGCATCGTAGGCGAAATTTTGAATACCTTCCAATCTTTTCTCTACCGTTTCCATCTCGAATATATCGCCCGGGTCCTCCTCGGTAAAGACATTAAGTTCATTCGCGAGGCTCTGGGCCATTGCCCTACTCCCCCTATTAGGTGTTTGATAGTCCACAAAACCCATGGCAATCATACGCTTCTTGCCTAAATTATCCCGGAGCACACTAATAGTTGGAAATTGACCACTTTGCAATGCCAGTTGTTTTTCCCTCAATATTTCACTACCTTGTTTAATTTCCCTAATAAACAGCTGACCATCTCTCTCCTCAAACAGGTCGTAATATGTTGCATTTGGCATCAATCCCAGCCCATCCTTAAGATTTGTATATAGGGTATCAACCCTTGACCTAAAAAGTCTCATCCCTAGCGACTCCGTAACTATTGTGTCTTCCCCATGCTTTGAGGCCCCCGGTGTTGAGGGAAGCTGCTGTGTTGATGGGAGTTTGGACTTATCATCACGCCTATCATCCTTCCCCCTACCTTTATCCTCCTCTATATCATGTTCAAAAAATGGATTAGTTGGCATGGTTTATTAATGCGTTTACTTCTTCATATAATAAACAATGACTACAATATTCGGAGTTACACTAGATCCCTATGCAGAGACCAAGCAGCTCCTAGGTATGAAGGGACGTCGTCAGCGCGTCCAAATATCGCATATCCCATCAACGATTAACCAGAACGAGGATTTGTACGTCGATATCCCGAACATGCCCCAGAATGACGTCATATTTCCTGGAAGTCTAAAACTATTATTTGATCTGGAGCTGACAGGTACAAACACGAAGCGTACCGTTGTCAGCAACATAAGTAAGAGTCTAGTGCGAGATTTACGTATCACCCTGAATGGTAATGAGGTACAGAATATCAGCGACTTCAGCACACTCGCGGTCTACAGAGACCTGTGCCTACCTAAGTTTGATCGTGACAATAATCTTATTTTAGAGGGGATCAACCCCAACGACAGTACAATCAGGGCCCTGCAGGTAAAAGCTAGCGATCACGTGGGTACCGACGAGGAGAAGGCCATTGTTGCGGCGTATGGTAACACCTTTTCCGTCCCACTTGGCAAGATGTTCGAATTGACGAGAGACTTGCCGTTTTACCCGGCACGGCTACACGACAGACTCCAATTTGTCCTGCATTTTGCCTCATATGGCGACGTGATTAAAGATACAGGGACAGCAGCCGCGGGATCGGTGGCGGCAAAGGCTGCTGATAGCAGGTACAAAATAAACAACATCAAGCTTGAGTTTGACAAAATTACCCACGAAGGCCTGGCTAGTGCGATAATGTCGAGGTATAGGATTCTCGCCCTCCCATATGAGAGGATATTGAGAAGTAAGGTGGTGACAATAAAAAAAGCCGATACATCATACAACCTTCAGATCGATACGCCTGCGAAGAGTCTCAAAGGCGTCTTGCTGCTGTTTGTGGACCCCTCAAAAGTGAAATCTTATTCGGGCATCAACGAGATCTTTTACAACCCCAAGATTGAGAAAATTAGTGTTACTGTTGAAGGTGAACCGAATGAGCTCTATAGTCATGGCATGGTACCCAAGGACCATCTCGAGCAGGTCGTCAATCTCTTCGGGAACCATGACTCGAATGTGACGATTGGCCAATTTCTCAACGAAAGATACGCCCTATTCATAGACTTTCGGGCCTCACCTGATAATACCCTGCATGGCTCCGGAAGACCGTTGCAAAGACTTAGCGATGGTATAACTCTCCACATGACCAAGAAGGCCGACGGCACCGGGGACATCCGTTGTTACGTGTACCTACTTATGGACGCCCAATTGAACCTTATGGACGGTAGGTTCCACTCCGTGACCTATTAATAAAAGATGGCTACTATCGCTGTCCTTGTTGCAGGTGCTGCAATTAATGCTCTTGCATTCTCAGGAACTAATTATCTATTTAATAGGTTATCGGGGGATGGCGAGGCAGAGAGGAAGAGACACGACGAAGCTGTTGAACAATTGAATACGGCCCAGGCGGAATGGATACGAAAAAGGCAGGCCAAGCTTGATTGGTTTGTCGAGCAACATGAAATACAAATAAAGGCCGGTAAGAGCCTTCGTGAACTCGATGATGATATGTACAAATATTACATTGCCTCAAGTGAGAAGGCCCCACAATTGAAAGATTTTTACACCCCTTCAAAAACTCAGCAAGATGGTGAGCTAACGTTCGTACTTGGCTCCTTATCCCTGCTGGGCTTTGTAGCCTATAAATATCTATAACAACATGCGTTTTCTGACATATAATAAAAAGACATGTCAGAAAAATCACCACATATCGTTACAGAGGAAGAGGCTGAAAGGCTAAGCAATATCTACTTCACTCCGGAGAATCTGTGTACCGGGCGCAAGGCTATCAAATTACTCGCGAAGGGGAGCGGCATATAAAAAAAACTGGTCACTCATTGGCTTAGTAGGCAACTCTTATGGCTACGATACATTCGAGGTCCGACTACCCGCATTTTACCATTACAACACCCAATGAGATGCATCAGTTTGATTTGTTGTATATGCCACATGACAAGTTATATGGAAGCACCTACAAATACATTCTGACAGGCATTGACGTTGCCTCGAGATATAAGGTAGCCAGACCTCTAAGGACTAAAAAAGCCAGCGAGGTCGCGGACATGATCAAAGATATATACAAGGCAGGACCCTTACACTACCCAGTAACCTTTCAGTGTGACAACGGCTCCGAATTCAAATCTGATGTAACAAAGCTACTGGAGGGTAAGGGTGTGGAAATGAAACGGGCCACCACCAAATATCATCATACGTTTACAGTCTTTGTAGAGAGCTATAACAAGGTACTCGCTGAAAGGCTCTTCAAGCCCCAAGATGCGCAGGAACTAGCCTCTGATGAGACTAGTAGTATATGGGTTAAAAATTTGTACACTATCGTGAAGGGTCTGCCATGATTAACATAAAACCTACCAAGGCGATCAAGCTTGAGGAGGTACCACTCGCAAAAAGTCAGCAATATCCCGAAGAGAGGCCCTTACCTGATGATGGTTTATACCTATACCTCCTGCAGCCTGGTGAAGAGCACGGTGATGATAGACGACGCTCTACCGACGCCTTTTGGAGTAAACATACCCATAGATTGGACAAAATAGTAGCAGGTAGTCGCATTTTGTACTATTTACAGGACGGTCCTGAAAGGAGCTTTGTTTCAGAAGAACTCCTGCTCATCCCAGAGGATGTTGAGGTACCTCCAGAGGAGGTTAAGGATTGGTAGGGCCTATAATTTTTAATACCACCCATGGGTAGTAAAAATTAGTGCCTGCCTAGTCCTCCAGTACCGGAACACCCAAATCATACAGGTCATCCCGAGTCAGGTCGACCAATCTGAAATGGTTCCTGAAACGTTCTACATGCCCCTCCTCCTCAAAACGATTAAAGGCGTGTATGCCGTTGGGGTTGTCGATAACAACAATCTCCTCCGCCGCCGGGTAGTTGTCGCTGAACCATAACCTCTTCTTGCCAATATTACGTCTCTGGACACGCGTGCAATAATAGGGGAGATGATCGTATTCATCGTCATCCTGTGCATTATGTTTTCTATGGATTATGATAACGTTGTCTTTACCAGAATCCTGGGCATTGGGTATATGCCTTTGTCGAAGCCTTGCATTTTCCTGGACCTGTGCCGCAAGTTGTCGATCCCTATCCTCGACCTCATCCCCAAGAAAGACAATTTCATCATCCCTATCCTCCAGATCACCCGCCATCACCGCCATGGTCGCGTCTCTATCCCTTAGGGCTTGACGATTCTCCTCAAGTATATCTTGTAATTTCTGGACACCCGCCCGGGCTAGCCATTTAATGACCCCTGCGGCTTTTGGTTTCCTAGAACGGCGAACGATCTCCAAGGCTCCGTTCAATGTGACAAAGACGTCATGCGGATTTTGGCCTTCATTTTGGGTGTATGTACTACATATACCTCCTCCTATTTCTTCTCTTGTTGATATCATTTGATTATCGAGGCTACACTGTCTAACATTTTCAATACCTAAAAACCGTCCCAGGTCAGCCCTTTTGAACATAGGCTGATCCTTTCTATTGGATAGGGTCTCAATTGCTCCTGCGTTGAACGAAAGCTGTGACGACATCTTTCTAATATATCAACGTAGGCCAGAGGATATCACTCGAGAATCTTCCAGGTTCGAGGGTGTTCTAATCTCACGTACAAGCAAGAGTGTTTGGTTTTTTTAAGCTCAGCCTTAATGTCATCCCAATCGGAGATCATATTAGTCTCCTCGTCTATCATCTTCATATCTGAGCGCTCGTGGGGGTACCATAAAAATAGGGCCTTCTTCTGCCTCCTTAGATTCTTTGGGAGAGCAGTGTAGCTCTGGGTAAGGCACCACAAGCTGTGTTTGCGATGCCTACCCGAGACCGCCAATTCAAGCAGGGGCTGTCGACGTTTATCGAGACTCTCGTCAGAAATTATGTCGTCAATCAGAAACAACGTTTCCTCGCCTGCCAGCAGCGACAACAATTTCGAAATCCATTCAAAAAGCTCATTTCTGGGGTCAATTAGGAACACGCAAGAGTCCTTCCATAGTGATGCCCTCTCAAGGTATGTGGTATTCCACCGTATGGTAGGGACACAGTATCACTACATTGTGATAGTGTCCCCTATACTCATTTTCCAATAGGTTCAGGACACGTTGTGTTTTTCCGCAGCTTGTGGGTCCTGTAAAGATTGCTGTATGCGCCTCTTTAATAACGTCCACCATTTACTAATAGTTGCCCCACTTTTGATCACAGACCTTCGGATATACCCCAAAGCATGACCCACATACCCATGTACCTCCGTGGTTATTCACCAAGGACCCCCGACAGTCAGGGCAGAGCTTGGTCCCTCGAGCCTTGTATTCGAGGGATGGTGTGGTGAACCTTAATTTACCTTGCAGGCATCTCAATGCGTTGCGATACCTCTCCACGAGCCTTGCCTTCCCCGGGCTATCCCCGATAAGTTCGGTATATTGACTTATAATCCCGCATGTGAGTAGGTTATACAGGATGAGATAGTTTTCATCCTGTTGAGCACCCCGAATTTCTGCATCAATATCAAGAGGGTCTACCTTGTATTCGATAACAGAGTCCTTGCATTTGGTACGCCGCCCCTCCCTCGCCTTAGCAAGACAACCTATACAGCTCTTGGTCCTACCATTGCCCCTAATCTCGAACTGGTCCGGGGCTAACATTTTTTTGCATTTTGAGCAAATTTTATTCATTTAATTGAAGGTACTCGCCCTGTCAATGGCCCTTGACACATCTGCAAGTGTTGGGTATATGCCCGTTTCGACATATTTGAAAGGAATCTTATGATGAACATGTAAAAATTCGTAGAGCTCCCAGGTGTAGCCCTCGGAGAACTGGGCCTCCATATGGGTCCTACAAATATTCATTAACTCATATAGGGGCTGAGTCCCTATATGTTCACATTTTGTACGACGTTTGTTGCGTGATGTTTTGCTAATATTGAGACAATTTTATGCACTGCTGATTTGGCTGACCATTCCCCTTGATCCTGAAATTAACAGGGGTTAAGACTTTTTTGCATTTTGAGCAGTTTTTTGTCTCTTCCATGTTGATTTATATCTCTCGTAGAGAGATATAAATTTTACCGGGCGCTCATTTTGGAGGTATCAATGATTTCTTATACCATCCCTGCTTGATCGCGTACTCGTCGAATAAGATCGCTGCCGTCATATAGCCGGCGAGCTTCATGCCGTCATCCAAGTCCATCTTTGCCCCGGGCCTTGAAACCTCCAAGGCCTTTTTTGCCACCATGGCAAACAGGATGGTGTACGACACCAATCTGACCGATTCCCATAGGGAATCAATGACCATCGTCTTTTTCGGACCCATATTGCTATCATCATGCTTGCTTGTCATTTATTAAGTGAAAATCATTGCATCTTAAAAATATCGATATTTAGTTGAGATTTATCCTGTTTTCCCTGCTGAGGCTCTGTATTAGTCGCTGGCTTGTTAGATTCATTCCCGCCCCTACCAAATTTATACCATACCCCGACGCCTATCGCCAACACGGCAAGTGTCCCTACACCATAAATATATAAATTCGTTGACTGTACGGAACTGACCCCAGAAGAGGTTTTGACTGTGCCCTCTTGTTGTTTCATTTCTTCCATCCTCTTCTTCATCAGTGCGACCAACTTGTGTCCTTGGGCCACACGCCCCGGATGCTTTACTTGTTTTGTAATGACTCTCTCTTCTTCTTGTTTCTGATCCTCACTCATTTATCTTATAGTACCGTCGTCTTAGGCTCTTCCTTAACCTCCACCACCTCATCCTTCTTTTTACCTATATGCCGAGCCGTATGTCCTGCTACAAGCAGCGGGGCTAAACACCTTCCAATGGTACAGTATACAAGGATCCCGAGATCTGTCATACTATCCCCGATAATTGGGTCCTCTTCAATATCCCTGCGCAATTCGTCAACACTGTCGATATCTACAATGTTTCCAATCATGCTAGCATAGAGGCTGATAACATGGGTAGACAGTGCCCTAGCTGTTTTCTCCCCCTTCTCTTGAAGCTCACGTTGTACGTAATCGGTATGTACCTTGTCAATAGCCTCTTCTGGGGCTTTGTCAACAAATCCCTCGGTACATTTTTTCGGTAGGAGATGTCTTTTACCTTTCCTCAGGGCCTCCTTTAAAATTTGGCGCTTATCGATGGGCTTCTCAATATTTTCATATTCTGCGGAGGCTGTGTCAAAGACTTGTGCAATATCAGACGACATCTTTATTAGTAGTCGATATCGAAAAAGTACATAGGCAATCATGACATACGGCAGGAGTATGACTATATACAAACACACATCCATTTTATTCCCTTTCGGGTGGCAGGCGGTAATGGCCTCTGGCAAGCGTTGAAATTTGATCAGGTTGAATGATCCGTTTATCATCTGCCCTGTTTAATGCTAACTTGTTCACCTCTTGTGTGTATACCTTATGGTTCTTATTTTGTATCAATACTTGGGCTTTGTATATATCAACGCCCTCTTCCAGGCATCGCTGATAGTCGTCGAAGGTGATGGATTTCTTCGTAACACATCTTTTAACACCCTTGGCCTTGCGATCCCCACCCTCCGGTGTAAGACTCTTATAGGCGTATGCCTTGGCCCTCAACGTAATGAACTCGGTCATGACCTTCCCGCTTAGTTCGTCTTTCATGAGGCCTACAACTTTCTTGTTTTTTCCTATAGGGAGAGGCCTTCCATCATCGGGATTATAGGCACTTGTATCAAAGCGTGCTTCAACATCGTTGGCTATATCCTTATAAAAGTCATGGGTTCGAATGTGGTATACGAATGAGTCCGTGTCCATGTAACAGAGCTGCAGCTTGCTACCATATTTGCCCTGCATGTAATCGTAATGGAATTCATACATAATCAGCTTTGACATATCCAGGATGGTCTGGCCAATGTATACCGGCTTATTCATTTTCACCTCTGTTTTACCCATCTCTACAGCTAGGAGGTGCCTGCTAAACCGATTTACACCTTTGAAGTTCGGCTTCATCACAAGTTTCGTGTACTTCTCCTCGCTTGTGACCAGTTGGATGTTGCGGTGATTCCGGATGTTTTCCATGGTCTTGCCAAACACCGAGAGGTTCATCAATTTGTAGAAGTCCTTCTCAAACTCGTTCTTCGCATCCGTTCTCAACCTTGTGTTGTGATCGATGTACCCCCTCAACCACGCCTTCTGATTGAACCGGATGACCCTATGGACCTTCTTCAATTCAAGCCCATGTTTTATGGCCTCGTGAAGGGCTCTGATATGTACTACATACCTCCGTTTGTTTTCCAAATTTGGTACCAATTTCTCGACCCTGTGGATCATCCTGCGTTCCGGTAGGAATGGCAACTCGTTATGTTTGTCGTGTAGATCCTTTGGATAGTCGATATCAACCTCTAATATGTACCCATACTTGTTTTCCTCAATGAGTTTACCGATACGCCTTTCAGTAAAGGCCTCTACGTTCGATACCCATTTGAATCCATCCGTGGGCAGATCTTGACGCATCGCCCAGCCGTACAGGTTGCTTGCGTCGAAGTACTGGAGGTAGGATGATTCAACCTCCTGATCGTACTGGTCTCCCATGTACTTGTTATTCGCCTTGGCATAACGGTGTACAGCTTGGACTATACCTCCACGGATACCTTTTTCGAACATCAATAGCATGTTGGGGTCTGTGAGAAGCTCTAGCTTTATACCCGTAAATTTCAGTGCTGCCTTCCAGGCGAGACCGGGTGAACTGTAGAAGTGCGCAGGGTCAAGGCTGTAATTGTCCAGGCAGACACCTCGAAATGTCTCGAAGACGTCGGCTAATAGTAGTACGTCCGTGCTTAGGTACACATCCTGGTAGTCTCCCATGGTAACATCATCACTCTCTGGGGTAATACATTTCCACACCTTTTTAGCGTATTGATAATCCTCATCACTGATACCCTTCATATTAAGCTTGCTGTGGAAGTCCTCCTTGGGAGGTAACTCTGTCTCCTCAAATCGCTGTCATCCATCCATGTACTCATAGGGGTACACGCCTTTTCTGCGCATGAGCTTAAACGTGTCATCCTCAGTGAAAAACCAACGGAGATTTTTACACTGTTCATCATCGAGGTTGCTTGCCAATTTGTCTAACGAGGATGCCATAAACCGACAGGAATCTATGAACCTAATCTCAATCTTTTTATACACCTCCCCATCAACATATCCCATACCTCCAAGTGGTACCTTAATTTTCACGTTGAAACTGATATATTTCTCCGGGTTCTTTGCAATGCATCCGATGTCCAGGGTGTCATATTTTTCACCAAGTTCTCGGATAAATAGATGCGCGTCGTACCCGCTTAGGTTGTGGAATATGATGGGAATATGGCTGGGTATCTTATACTTCAAATTACAGCTGTTATGCGCGGCACCCCTGTACAGCCCTGTATAGTGACAATGGTCCTGAACTTTGCGGTTATTCTCACAGTCATCGAAGGGCTTTAGACAGATATGGCATTTCAATGCCTCGTCATGTTCTCTTTTTAGGACCTCTGTTAGAGGCAGCATGTCCTGCTGAGGGTAGGTATAATAGAGACGCTTCACCTCATCCTCTAGGTGGTTGACGAAGCGGGTGACGCAGTCCTCACCCCTATAAACTGTTAGGGGATCCGGTACATCCCTATAGGCAAAGGTACTATACGTGCACCATCCAGATGGTACATGCTTGCTTAACTTCTTGGTCTTGGTCTCTCTGGCATCCTCTTCCATTGGTATTAATAAGCTTTCAAAGTCCGCATAGATGGCAAAGGGCACCTTGAATTGTTGCTGGCCATCTCTGTAGTATAGCCATTTTTCGACCTCTGTTGGCATCGTAATTTTAACTGCAGAGTGATCGGTGCAGTAATTATAATGCTTATCCCTCGACTCGATTGTGGGGAATGCCTGGAGGCAGTTCAGGCAGAAGTGCATTTTTGCAGTATTTTTTGAGATCTCAATACCTAGGAGCCGTGAGAGGCTTTTGATGGCTGTATAGTGATTCTTCTTGCCATCGGTGATGTACAGTAGATTCGCCTGCTAGCCACGCCCGTTATGCGTTGATCGACGTAGGATATTGATCCTCTTTCCATCTATATACAGGACGTTCACCGCAATCTCCTTGTTATTATCCTCGAACTTTGATATATCCTTAATACTTGTCGGAAACCCTATACCTTCCCAATTATATTGGCCTGCGTGATATAACATGATGATATAACAGCCCATTTGAAGCAGTCCTCATCTTCATTTTTTGGATTAATAATGACCTTCTTCGAAGCTACCCATTTAGGTGCTTGTATGTACGATGAGCCTCTTGTTAGTCTCAATTTGTGGAAGTCTACATCAAGGTGTAGGATTCGACCGATCGTAAAGCCACTTTTGGGTAATGCTGGATTTTCCACATGTGTTTTAACCTGGGGAAACATCGCATCCAGTATGTCATCTACGTTGCTACCCTGGAATACTGAGGCCATATTACTATGGAAGACTTTATTCCCCTCCTCATACTTGTCCTTGGTTCCCTCTATTGGCTTCTTCCACATGATCCATAGTGACAGCTGTATCTTTGCCGACCCCATATCTTCTACCTGCCCCTCAACTAGGGTTCGCACATTGGGTCGCACCATCCCGATATCCCCGTCAACGTCGGCACCTCCTATACCTGGAATTCGGAAACTCCGGAAAGTTCTGTGAAGAGCATGTTTATGCTCCTGAGGCGTGAAATCTTGCCCTGGCTGTTCATGTACATAGTCCTCATTAGCCTCCTGTTCGACTTCATCATGTAGTGTGGGTCTTGTATTTGCTACCCTGTGATAGAGCTCCATCACCCCGCGTTTGAATTTTGCATAATTACCCATGACCCCTTCTTTTGTAGGCTTTGGGATGGCATTAACCAGCCAGTTATACCATTCCTGCATCTTGGATTTCACGATCGATCGATTTTTCGATATCTCTTGGGTCTCAAATATATCCATGGCCTCAGGCGTTGGTAGTATAGTTAATGGTATTACAGGCTTTCGTTGTCCGGCCCTTCTGGGTGGCCTCCGTGGTACGTCCTCCAATAAAGAAATCAATTCAGCCTTACGTAGTCTATAATACCCGGATAGGCCACGGGTTTTCGCAATATCACGTAATTGTTTCACGGTGTATGTATTCATTTCTTTATTATATTGGAGTTTTTACTTTGTCAGAGGATTTCATAATGGTCAAAAACTAACGCAGTTATTTCCCTCAAGGGAATTTCCCTATTTACTGCGCATGCGTTGATGATTATTAGTATCATTAGGGAATTTCCCCTTATGTGCGCGTTGATTATTAGGGAATTGCGCTAGAATCTTGATGACGTCATTATGGTGATTATTAGGGGATGGTGCTGGATTACTAGATGTAGATTAATATGGAATGGTCTTAGGATGTGGTGACTATTAGGGATTTTCGGTGACTTGTCGGTGACTTTGCTGGGGGTTGCCGTGACGTGCGCACGCAACTGCGCTAGAACATACATTTCCCTATCTCTGTTTCTCTGGCACTTTTTCGTTTATATATATATATATATAGTTCCTTTAGGCTTGGTTCTCACCTGGCACTAAAGAGCACTAAAGAGCGATAGAAATTGAGCACTAAAGAGCACTGGAAAATGAGCGTCTGTTTTAAAGTGATTCACACTATAAGAGAAAAATACTTAATATAAGATCTCTTTTGAGCATGGAACGTTGAAGAAGAACTCTATTTCGTCATTTGGAAATCATGTTCTGTACAAAATACCTTTGCACGAATGTCGGCACCTTTGATCTCAGAAGAAAACAATGAAACGAGCACTAGAATCTTAGTGCTGTTATCAAAAATTTTTGATAACAGCACTAAGCCTTAGTGCTCGTTAGTGCTCGAAAAACAGCATTAATGAGCGACAATGGGCACTAAGGAGCGTTGAAACTGATTCTCACTTATGAAAAAAACACGAGATATCGCTCATTAGTGCTCTTTAGTGCCAGGTGTGAACCAAGCTTTATAAAATTACATGCAAGTCAATCAGATGGAGAGTTAAAACTACAGTCGACGCTCGTTATCTCGAACTCCCAAGGGACCGAAAGAAAAGTTCGAGATAGCGAAAGTTCGAGATAACGAGCGTATTTCATGAAAAGTTCGAACTCAAGGGACCGAAGAAAAAGTTCGAGATAGAGAAAGTTCGAGATAACGGAGGTTCGAGATAATGAGCGTCGACTGTAATTAAAACTAAAAAAGTTATCAAACAAAGGAGGCATATAATGACCGCGCCAATGTTATTTTTTCTCGCCGTGGATTCAACGCACGAAAAACTCGATAATGAATAAATACATTTTCGTTTATTTTTAAACAAAGAAAACCGAAAAATAACAGAATTTTAACAAGTTCAAAAAATGTGAATTATGAAAAACACAAAGGATAAGGGAAGGCGACTTTGCTTTGAAAAATTTTAAATGTGCAGAGTGGGTAGAAAGGATATCCTTCAAAAAGGGATTACCTTTTGCTGGTATCAATTAGTACAAATAATAACCAAAAATTAATTTCTGCTCTTTTGAAAGGATTTGAAAATTTTTAAAAATATCGCAAAAACCTCACGAAAATTAATTTCTATATTTCCTTTTGTTTACTTAGTCGTTTGATGGGAAGTCAACCAATAACACCAATGGGAATCCATACTAACCAATATTAACGAAACAGAAAATTTGATTTTGCAATAACATTCATTTCTTTCGTTATGGTGTAGACAGGATACCTGTCTCTCTTTTCTGCTCTCGCGCTTGCTTCGATGTCTGTCCTGCTTTTTTAACCCTGCTATTTTTAGCGCGCTATCGCTGAAAAGAGAGACAGGAATAACCTACCGTAGGAATACACCAATCAACCCCATCCGGCTACCATTATGAAACCGCGTCGGAGGAAAAGACTAGTAACTAGTATAGGAGGGACAAGAAGAAGTAAACACGCTCATTTACAATGGAGTTTGATATGATAAGCAAGATGAAAGTTGAAGAATTAAAAAAATATTTAAGAATGCGGGGTTTAAAGGTGTCTGGAAGGAAATGTGAGTTGGTGGCAAGGGTATTTTCTGCTAGTGAGAATAATGTAAAGCTGGTAAAAACTGCAGCGCAGGTAGAAGAGCAGTTAAACGAAGAGTATGTGAGCAAATTATTAGTTGAAGATGGTGTTATACCTGACCCAATGGACTTTTTTTTAGCTTTTTGAATTAACATGGATTTCAAGTTACAAAATGCAGCACATGTACGGACAATATCATCAACGTGATGCAGCATTGTAATTGGTAGAGGTGTCTGCAAGATACGATAAGTTTTGATACGCCGTATTGACCTTTCCACGTGTATTCTTAAGTTTGCCACGGATTTGGTTTTGCTGCATTCCATAAATGTCATTTGTGATTTTAACCTGGCTCCTGGAGGTACAACTAGATGGCAGTATCGTAAAAGGAGTTCCTCTGTGATCTGGAATCCTCTGTCTGCCATTATATTGTCTCCATATTCTAGTAATTCAAAAAAGCCACTGTCATTGCAAATAAATTTGTCTGAAGCTCTTCCCCCATAGCAATCAGATAAAAAGGTTATATAACCAGTAGGAGAAATACCAATTAAAAACTTTACAGTGTTATGATGTTTATAGTCTGACCATGTGACAGCTTGAACATTTAAGGACTTGGATCGTTCAATGAATATCTCAGAACAATCAATTATGCACCTTACATTTCCGTACCCCTTTTCCTTGTAGATATCAGGCATATGTTCCAAAATGCTTTCCTTTGGTATCCAATTAACTAACACATCAGCTAATGTTTTTCTAAGGAATTTAACCCACGACGTAAAAATGTTAGAACATAATGTTGTGGAGATGCAAAACCTATCTGCTAAATCCTCATTTAACAGACCAAGTCTCAGTCTCATTAATGTCAATAAAAACTCATTTTTTGCAGAAAGCTTTCTCGTGGTGGTATTGGAGTTATTATTTCGCCTTTTTATTTTAGAGTGTGTTGCTTTACGTGCTTTTGAACATCCCTTCCAATAAACCATACACGAAATGTAAGGCTTCAGAAGTGCAAAAATAGCATTAAAAGCTGCAATTGTCATTATTCCAGTATAAAAGTTCATTTTGGTGTCAGTTTTAATCTTTTGTGAACTAAATGGAGTATTTTGATTTTTTTGCAATAGGGCTTCTTTTTTCAGTCTTTTGTTTTCACGTGATAATGTCCCAATTTTTCTCGTCAACGACAATATCAAGCTCTTCTTATCTTTACAGACAAGGCATTGCTTGGTGCCTTCGGACAGGCAGTACTGATGATCTTGCGTAGGTGGTGTAAAAATGTCAACAGTCAATTGTTGATCAGGAGAACGTGGCGGTGACAAGAAAGGATTTGCTTCAGTTACACCAAGGGTTTCTCGATCATCAATTTTCTTGGATTTCTTTTTTGCTGACGGTAATGGGTTTTTAAACAGTGTTCTTCTTGAAGTACTCTGACGCATTTCATAACCCATATTTAGTGTAGGATTAGGGTTTTCCACACTTGGCACATTGTCAACAAAATGAATACTACAAATGCGATCACTGCTTTTTGGCTGCCACTGACTTTTATCTGGGTTAACTCTTTTAATAAGTTTTATCCACTTCTGTCTTTTTTCCAAATATCTGACAGGCCCAGGAAAGCAATATAATTTGAAGGGTTGCTCACAGCCACATTCTTTTTTCAGCACACCATGGTGAGTTTCACATTCACTATTCTTCCACTTTTCTAACATCCTTGAGTTGTTAGTGCATTCAACAACAGCGCAATTGACTGGCCCCATTGTAGTTTTAATAAAAACTGTTTAAAAATATAAGTTTGCTATGTATTATAAAATAAATATGTCTTTCTGCTCTTGAAACCCTCTTGAAATAACGCCGGCGCTTCTTGTCTGTCCCCTCTAAACTAGAGCCCAGTTTCCTTTATGCGCGGTTGAGAGCTACGGGGTTGATTGGTGTATGCAACTGCTACTTTCTGATTGGCAGGGCAGCAGGGCAGTTGCGCAACATTTTTGTTGATCCGTGGCCGGATCAACTAAATTAATAAAGAAAGCTACACCCTTTTAATTATATTATAGTGAGGCTGATGATTAAAATTATGGATTTAATTTATTTCATTCACTATTTCGATTTCGAAAGTGATCTCGAACATAGTAGTTCAACTTTATTTTTCGATTAAACCTAAACAATTAAAAGCTGTAGTTAAAAAATTTTAAATGTAGTTGATACCTTGTGTATTCTTATGGTAAAAGTTTAATCTACCAACTTCTACCCAGTGTGTGTTTGGAGAGTACATGTGCGCTTCATGTGTTTCCTGAAAGTTCGCGCTTGAACTCTAAGGACATTAGGCTACTCACTCGGGGTGCTTAAAACCATGTTACAGTATACAATTGTATACTATTTTAGAAGGAGAGTGCTGGGGGCGGAAATAATCTATCAAGATTTCGAGGTGTGGATGCTTTTTCCATGCTCAACACGAATAAGATACTATTCTTTCCTGTTCAGAAAGTACAACCAGGCAACAGTAAACAACGTTCTATCTAAATGTCATCGGTTAAAAGGTGTTTTAAATGGCGATGGATCAAGCTGGCAGCAGCATGTGCGTTGACTGATGTTTTTCAATAAATTTGAGTTTGGTGGGATATTTTTAAATGTTGAAACTTATTAAAAATTATTATGCAGTAACTGCATTGTTCTTTCTAAATCTTTAAGCGATTTCTCGCGATTTTATTTGACTAAAGCTAGAATTTTTGGTCTTTTAAGTCTCAGTTATATAGCTTAGCTAGCTAGCTAGCTACTTTAGGCTAATTAATGTTTGTTTTTAATCCGCCATGTTTGAAAGTGACTTCCAAAATAATTATGCGAATATTTAAAAACAATACTGTGAAATTTAAGTGGCTAATAATTTTGATTTTGAAATCAGTTGTCAGTTTGAATGTTAACTGCCAAGGTAGGTTATTCAAAACTCTCCTTTTTCTCTTCTCTATCAAAAATATCAAAAAGGGAAAAATGATGAGTTTAGTTTACTAGACTAGTTATGGTGCGGCAAATGATCAATGTTGAAAAGTTGCGCGAAATCAAATTGAAATCAAAATATCCCATGTGCATAGAAACCAGGTTCTTTGAAGTAAAAAAAGCCAACGAATCAAATGCTTGTTTGTTTGTTTATTACCTGGGCATTTCAAGCACACGCTCAAGTGGAGATCGATCAATTCATCAATAAATAGTAGTTACCTGTGTAGCACAAAACCAGATAAATTCAAAATTCAAAATGTGTAAAATCTTGTCCAGTTCCAAAGCAAAATCCAAAATCCAGTTACAAAATCGTGTCCAGTAGAATAATCGAAATGCGTTTAAAATCCAGAATCGAGTTTCACAATACAAAATAATATTCACAATGATAAAAATAACAGCTTGCAATCATACAACGTCTCAAACACACTACACTGGCAAACTATTCGCGCATGATTCGCGCATGTTTTCAGTCGATTAATTTTCCTGATCATTTCGGTCGTTAGACCGTAATTCGTAGCGCGGATAGTTGGGTTTAGATACGAGAAAACGAGACAGAGTTGTGTCTACTCTTCTATGCTATAAGCTGTGATAGCCTGGTTTCTACTCCTGGTTTTTATTAAAAAGAAAAAGGGCAATTCATATTCACGAAAATTTTCGTTTTTCTTACGCAATGAAATAAACACTCACACATAGACTGGTTTCTGCAATATCTACTATTTCAATCTCTTTTCAGAGTGTATTTTTTTTTTTTTTTTTTTTTTTTTTTTTTTTTTTTTTTTTTTTTTTTTTTTTTTTTTTTTTTTTTTTTTTTTTTTTTTTTTTTTTTTTGACATTTATTCGGGTTCCATTATACAATGGTTCTTATCCCTATAATAACATAATAATACAACAATAAGAATAAAAAGTTTAGAACAAAAATGATACAAGAAGCATGGAGATCTAGGTTTCAATAAGAGTTGTAGATTTAGGTTTTATAAAAGGTTGTTAATAGATTAAATAGAGGAAAGGCATAGGCTATAGTTGTATAACGGCGGAAGGTCTCCTTCGACTCTGAAAGACTTCGTATACTATATATATATATATAAAAAAAAAAAAAAAAAAAAAAAAAAAAAAAAAAAAAAAAAAAAAAAAAAAAAAAAAAAAAAAAAAATTCTATAATATAAAACCCAAGCATAGGAAGGCTCACTGTGGAGGCTCAGAGATTATCATATGGTTCGATATGTCTAAATATGTATAGCTCGAAAGCACTACTTTTTCAGATCGGAGGCATTTACATTTGTTGCTTGATATCTCAACCTCGCCAAAGGATTAAAAGTTCAATGTCAAACAAATCGTTTCTTATGACATTAAGTTCACCAAGCGAGAAAAAATCAAATCATGCATTTCTAACTGTTGTATTCTTTTTAGAAAAATTCCGGCAGAGTTTATTTTAATGTCTACGCGATGTTCGGTAACGGCATGGTCAGTATTTTATTTCAATGAATTTTTTGCATCCCATTTCCGCATCCCGCATCCCGCATCCCGATAGGTCATCCCGATAGGTCATCCCGCATCCCACTTTTCCGATATGCCAACAAAGGATGTATTATATCGCACTCCATCTTTTATTGTTCTCGATAGTAGTACACAAAAGATAAGCAATCAGATGGAGAGCTTAAATAACTGAAGCGCGAATGTCTTAGAACAACAAGAAACAAGAACAACTATAAAAAATTTTTGTAACCCTTGTGTTGAAAATTGTTGAAGTGTTATTCTGTTAGAGTTCGAACAATTACTGATTATGTTAAACAAAATGAATTGTTTTTGTCATCTCATTCCCTTCCAATGGTGCATGATAAAACAGATATTCAGCGCGGTAAAATCGAATATCGTAATTATTCAGTCTCGCTTTGTTAATATTCGACTCCGCTGCGTGTCGTCGAATATCACAAGCTCGACTGAATATTTACGGATATCCGATTTTACCTTGCTGAATATCTGCTTATTATTCAGTCGAGCTTGTGATATTCGATGATAAATGATATCATCAAAGCGAGATATATTAATCTATATAAAAAATATCAAAGTACTGAGTATACATCCGCTAATTCGATTACCATTAATTCGAGCATCTGCTTTTTCAAACAAACTTTGCTTTGTGAAACTCTTCTGTTTACTGCTGCCATATTCGAAAATTTGTTCCATATTCATATTCATTTAAACATATTTTCCAACACCTTACGTGTTTTTGTACTAACGCATATGTACACACATACGTACATGAACTGTGTTGTGGGACCAGTAAAAATTTGGCCTACGTTGTGGAGACTAATGTCCCAAAAAAAATGTGTATTCTGAGCGACGTAGAATTTTCAAACAATGATAATACGTTTTTGCTCTCTTGGCGCCCCTTATCACGATAACCGTATCAAAGAGCAAACAAAAGTTACGGGGCCGTGGTAGAAATTATACTTACCTTCTGGGGACAACCGTATATTTTAAGGCAACGTTGTGGGACATGCTTACACATCTGCCGTGAGTTTCGGGGACAATAAAATTGCGATTTTTGAAAACAGTGCTGCCAGGGTCAATCACGCAAGCCCTGGTTACTACTTTTTTTGGCGCTTTATTTGATGCTTAGCGTTTACGAAGTGTGGAAATATTCTGCACACAAGCTGTGGGATAGATTTTTGAGATTGTGGTATTATGACATATCAGGGGGAGTTTGGTGATAGTAGGCTTTAACATTTCATTGGAAAAGGATTCAGATGTCACCTCCGTTTCGCTTGGGGCCAGTTTTTCCCGCCAAACACACAAATCAAGTTGTGGGAATTAGCTTTAACACACATGGTAAAGGTGAATTCGGTTAGTTGTGGGGAGTGCTATTTTATTGCTTTAGATCAGTATGAGCAGAAGGAGTGAAAGGGTAAGTACATTAAAATAATTAGCTAGTATTTACTGTATCTTGTTAAAAAAAGCTAGCTAGTGTTATTAGCGTGTTCTAGGCATCGTCAGTGTTTCACACTTAAACTATCTTATTTTCTTTAACCAAAATAGCTAGCTAGAGGGGCCCCTTGTTGCGTAATATTTCAAATCTTAGACCTCACTTAAGTATAAGTACGAAAAGAAAGCTAAATTCTGATCACATATTAAGTCGATTTAGATAAAAAAAATTTGTCACGGGAGGTAAGCTTTAAATCATAGACCCCTGGACCTCGCCGCATATTTCTTGAATTTCCAACTCGGCTTGCATGGGTCATATTTTGCAACAAAACAAGACCCAAGAGCCTTAAAATATGAGGTTAATACAAACAAGTAAATCATCTCATGAAAAGCTGCAAATCTCTCAAAAAAAGCCTATACGTTTACCACTTTTTGTAGACTTTAGTAGGGAAAACAAGTGGTTCAAAGTCTAATTTGTGCCACCGCAACTAAAAATTAAAGGTGGTATCCTAATACTGAAGTCAAGTATCTTTTGTAATTTGCACATTTAGCTATGTTTTGGAATTTCGTGAATAAATATAATTATTTTTGATTTCCGCCAGCGAAGGCGGAATCTTTAAAATCGCCTGAGGAGATAGAGAGATATAGAGATAGAGAGATGGATAGATGGATAGATAGAGACAGCGCAGCTAGGCTGGACGCCCGAAACTTATCCAGGCTAAATATTTTTTTCTGAGAACGAGGCTAAAATGAGTTTTAAGCCAATAAGAATCCTAACAGTGCAACAGATTGTTTTATTATCCAATGAACAATACTTTATTTTAAAGTTTATATGCTATCGAAAGTTAAAGCTCGTGCAGTGTAGCATAATGAAGATCGTCTTATAATGCACAATCTTTGATGTTACGTCATTTCTTTCTGTACAATTTTTCAAGCACGTAGACTAAAGCTATATTCAGCAGAACTAATTAATTAATTATTCATGAATTTTATTTTTTATTTATTGAGTTGTATTTTAACATTGCAGATTAGTTACAATAATAATTGAGAATACTCAATGATTTGTTTACCCCATAATTCTCCGTTTTCAAGATCAACTTCAAATTTTAAAATCTTTTAGGCTAATGGCGGAAATCTTCAAGCCCCTGGGCTTCTTATTGTGCATCTGAAATCGAGCTGCTATTATTGTTTTGCAAATCAAAAGAGCAATAAAGAAATAAATTGTTGTTATTGTTTTGCAGGATTTATGTTGCGAATTGGGCCATAATTCTTGCAAGACTTTTGCTTAGAATATTTGTGAATTTCAGCAAAAATTAACTTTGCAAAATTTAATTCAGCATTGGCTATTAATTGTCTTACAGAAGTTTTTCACAAAGTGACTTGTGAATGGCGAATTTGGCAGTGAATTAGCTGTAAATTATATACGTGATTTCTGTGAGAAGCAAAATACATGCAGTGAAATTAAAATATTGAATGTGAGCACTCTTTTGGGTATTAAAAACAAGACAGTTATTTTGAATTCTTTCCAGTATTGAGTTTATAAACGCTGAAAAGTGAGTTTTAAATGGTTAAAAGTTTACAGCAAATTGTTTTGTCAATAAAAAGTAGAACTTTACGGTGAAACAAATTTTTAAGACAAAATCAAAGCAAACAAAAAGGCGCATGCTGAGATACATTTTGTCAGCGAATTCGCCCTCAAATTCGCTTTGTAAAAATCGCTCTTAAGGCAGGCTCCTTACCAATTTGGTTAATCTGCATCTTGGGCTGTGTTGGCTACATAACAGGTTTTTGTTTGTTGTTAGCTATAACAAATTGCAATAAATCTTTCTGAGATTCTTGTTTTTTATCAGCTTATATTATAATGTTAGCCTACAGGTTCAGGTACAGGAAAACTAAATTTGTGCAATGGCAGTAATTTTTTAACAGGTTTAACAGATGTAGAACTAGCCAACAATTTTTCCTCAAATAATTATTTTTTAAACATTCCTGAGATGTGTTATATATATAAAGACGAAGGTTTGAAGCTGAAATATATTCAGAAAAAAAAAATGGGTTTCCTTGAAAATATTTATATATATTAACAATTATATAAAGAAGGTAAAAAACAGGTTTTCTAAGCTAAAAGCATTGTTTATTTAAGAAGCAGCACTAAGGGGCAAGTTACATAAAAAAAATGGCTTAGTTTTTTTCCTAGCTAATGTCAAAAATTATAATATGATAACAAGTAAACAGAATGACAGACACAATGTGAGTAAGTCATGCAACAGGCTAACTCTAAAAGGAAAATAAAACATGTATCAACCTTTCTATTTACTTGTAAGTGACCTATTTATACAGTGCCGTAACCACAATTTTAATATTGGGGTGGCCTATATAGAAAAATTACATATATGAATTTTGCCTTATATAGTGGCTACCCAGCCCTCGAAATAGCGGTCGGACATCGGACATTGTCCGACCCAGACGCAAATATGTCCGACGAAAATCAGTTCTGGCCTGTCATTTTGTCCGGCACGTTTCTCTAGCTACATCTCCCCTATTATAACTGCAAAAAATAAAAATTGAAACATGCAAAAATAACGAGATAATTTAAATATAATCTGTCTCTTTTAATCAATCTTCGTTCCGCTTCACTTTCGTTTTGTTTTCATCTGCCATGTGCCATCATGGAAGTTTCTTAATCATGATCACACACACCACAAATAATAAATGTGGTTAGGCGCAAAATAGTTTTTAAGTTTGTATTTTTATAATTATTTGTAAAGTCATCACAAGCAAATAGGAAAAAATATGCTTCGTTTTCAAATTAAAAAAAAAATGTTTAAGTTTATCCACGTGGCTTAAATTTTTACCAAAATTTATACAAAACAAAATATTATACCGCACGTGGGTTTCGTTTTTAAAATTGTTTGAATAGAAATAGCACTTGCAGCATTAAGAAAAAATCAATTAAATGGGACCTGCTATGGTTTCGAATTGTTTTGTCAAACGAAGAAAAAAATTTTCCTTTACCTGCAACACTCCATCGTCTTAAAAAATTATTTAATTCATTTTAATATAAAACATCTCTGAGTGAGATCATTCGAACTGGTAAAAGAACGCCGGTCGCTTGCGCTTTTATAAGAAATGAAAAAGTGTTCATTTCACATTTATCGCATGTAAGTTAGTTGCTCCTTCAAGTATGAGTGAAATTAATGATTTGCCTTGTTGTTTTTGCGAAAGAAGCACGAAGTATCGGTGTATATCGTGTCAAAAAACATCTTGTAACATATGTTCTACCGGTGTTAACAGTACAGTCAATGGGTACAGCAAGGAAGAAAAACGTGTTGGTAGATGTCCTGATTGTTCTGTTGTTATTAATAAGCAGCCGAAGAAAATCCAAAGAAGCATATTTTCAGCCTTTGGAAAAAACCCACCAACATTAGCGAAGCAATCAGCAACGAATATAGTAAATCTTTACTCTGTTATATTTAGTACTTTAATTTTCACAATATCTTTTGTGTCTCTTTAATTTTTTTTAATTGTTTATTTTGCAGACTACACCGCAGACCAAAGGCAAAACAAATCCGAAACAACACAAGCAAACAACATCAACAAGAACCGTAACACCTGCTACTGTTGAGAAGTGGAAAGCTGAGCTGGCACAACACAGCGTTGCTGCATGGCTGCTTTATGATATAAAAGATGGCAAGGTTAAGAACATGCGCTGTAAATTTTGTACGACGTATCAGTCCCAGATCAAAACATTGCCAAATTACAGCAACATCTTCGTTGTTGGCACCCAAAACTACAAAAAAAGTGCAGTAGAAGACCATGCCACGAAGAGTAGACATCACTTAAAAGCCCATAGCCTGTATTTGAAAGCAACAGGAGTTTCCCTGGATGAACGAGCTACAACGTTGTCTGCGGCCGATTCTTCCAACGTTGTCGCTGGTTTGGCCAAGATGGATGAAAAAGATATGCAACGAACGAAAAAGAAATTTGAAGTGGCGTATTTTGTTGCTAAAAATCTCTTACCGTTGACAACATATCCGGAGTTACTGAAGTTAGAGAGAAAACATGAAGTTGACATTGGTATAGCGTATAACACTGACCGCGCTTGTGGAACATTTATTGATTATATGGGTAAAGATATGAAGCAGCAACTCAATGCTGATCTTGCGAAAGCCAAGTTTTTTAGCGTACTTTGTGATGGTTCTACAGACAACGCAGTTGTTGAAAATGAAGTAATATATGCATTACATTTTGATCCCACTCCAGTTAACTCAAATTGTGTAGAAGTTAAGGTGTCTTTTCTCAGCATGACTCATTTGAAGCATCAACATGCTGTCGGTGTTGCAGCTGCTCTCGCTGAAAGCTACGATGACATGGTCACGATAAAAAGTGCCATTGAAAGTGAGTTTCAGTCTATCGGCATAATGCCAGCCAAAAAACTGATTGGATTTACTTCTGACGGAGCAAGTGTAAATCGAGGGAATAAAAATAGTGTAAAAATGGTGTTACGAGAGGAATCGGAGTGGCTTGTATTTATTTGGTGCATCGCACATCGGTTGGAATTGGCCTTATCTGATGCGTTGAAAGGTACCGACTTTGATATTGTAGATGAGATGCTACTAAGGACATACTATTTATATCAGAAAGCACCAAAGAAACTTCGGGAGTTACGTCAGATGCATGATCTTTACGCTCCTGCGATGGACTACATAGAAGGAGGGGTTAAACCCAAAAAAGCAAACGGCACTCGTTGGATCTCACACAAACTGGCCGCTATGAAAATTTGTTTGGATAAATATGGTCTTTTCATAGAGCACTTAGAACATCTCAGTCAAGATAAAGCGGTGAAAGGAGAAGATCGTGCAAAAATGAGAGGTTATCTAAACAAGTGGAAGCAGTCTAAAGTACCATTAATGTTGGCGATGTTTATTGATTTGCTCGAAATACCATCAGCGCTCTCGCAAGACTTCCAACGTGACCAAATTGACACAGTTTCAGCGATGAGATCACTATCACTTACCAAAGATCGCTTAGCAATGTTTGAGCGCAAAAGTTTTGAAAAAATTGCCACACGTGCAAGACCTGCTAAGTAGAATAGAAGACAAAGATGGCGATAAGTACTACCAAAATGTGAAAATGACAAATTTTGTAGCAGCAAAGGAGCATGTCAAGGCAACGAAAGGGAATTTTGCAAATGTCATTGTTGAGAATGTTACATCACGACTTGAAGAAGAAGATGACAGTAGAGATATCTTCAGATACGTTAATCAAATTTTAAACACGGAAGGTTGGCTCCGAGAGAAGCAAGACGAAGATGGAAATGTTATTACAGATTACGAGTTTGCTGACGAAGGTTTATCAAATTTAAAACAACACTTCGATATTCCATTGAGACATGCCGGCTTCAGTGCTTCAACAGCAGATCTGTTAAATCAATTTCACGATCTCCTACGATACTCACACGAATACCTTTCTGTTTCGGCGACACCATACAGGGTCTGTTGGAGAAGAATTTTTTCATCATCCAGAAATCAATCGTGGAAAGATTTATTAATTCTCGTTGAATTGTTATTCACGATCCCTGTAAGCAATGCCAAGTTGGAGCGCATGTTTTCCAAACTCAAAACTGTCAAAACTATCAATAGGGGTTCATTGTCACAAAACCGACTGGAGTCCCTTTTGAGGATTGTCGAAGACGGGCCGTCTATAGAGCAGTATGACCCATTAAATGCTGTAAGAATGTGGATGGAGGAAAAGGACACACGACCAAATCAAAGAAAACGGTGTGGATACAAACCACGTACAGGTTCCAAAAGGAAACTTCCTCGCTGAGTGACGGCAGTTCAAGTGAAGAGAACGAAGATGTGGATGACAATGTACTTTTAATCGATTTATTTGGCGATGACAACGAATATGTAGACTTTCTAGGTTTTTAAATACTTTGTATTTCTCTCCATAGTTTTTCTTTGTCTTCCCAATTTTGTTTTCTTTTGTATTTTCTAAACATAAGCAAAGTGATCAAGGCAAGTTAAGGCTTAGCAAACAATAAGTCTCCTTAAAAAATACGGCAGCGATAAAAATTCAAGTGCAAAAACGATGGCGAAAATAAATTAACATGAAAGATCTTTTTATCACTCAAATTTACAAAAATAACTTTTAAAACAGAAAAGGCTTTTTCAAAATATAAAAAGAAAAGAACACAGAATTATCTACAATTAAATCCATGATATAACGTCTGTTCCGCCTGTAAGTGCAGTTTTGCAGACTTGCTTCATCCGTGCTCAGTCGGCGTTCACCTCCGCATTAGTTAAGAACCGCATGGCTGGATTTCTTGTGTAAGACCTGGTTACCAACGACGAAGGGGCCAGGCAATAGAGATTCATGTCTACGTAGTTCTTTTAACTAAGTCAGGAGTTGGTGAATTAGCTAGGATGGTCAGGTTGGCTATGAATAGGCTTGCACGTGGATTAAAAGGACTAGAACTATTCAATAATTCCGAGATCTAAACAAATGGAAGTGTCCGACCAAGACTGAAATCTATCGGACGTTTTGTCCGACGAAAGTTTAAAACGGGCTACGGACATGTCCGACCAAACTGGAAATGTGGCGGACATTTTGTCTGACGAGTCTCCAAAAATTATTTCGAGGGCTGGCTACCTGAGGTGCCCCCATGGTGGACGCTGAGTGGCAAATTTTTTAAAATTTACATCTCTAGATTGGCGGAAAATGCCCTTCCAGGCGTCAACGATCTCATAGTTCAATGTTAAAAAACACGATGAATGTTTCAATATTTTTGTAATTTAGAAAAGCTGCATTTGGTATCAAAATTTAGATAAAAATTTCCATCAGAAACCAAAAGATAAAAAGAGAGACTTATTTACATTACACGACTACAATAATATAAAACATGATAAGAACACCAGAAATTTTAACGGTGCTGGTACTTTTTAGAAAAGTTACATTACATTTGGACTTGTGCTGCCACCCCTCTTAAAACATTCAGTGATTTTGACCATAAGTAGAACATCTGTTCTATGTTTTTCATTTCTCTCCGTCTCTCTGGCTCTCTCTCTCTTTCTCTCTTCCTTTCTTTTACTTCTTTTTTTCTCTCTTTCTTTCTTTTTTTTTAATAGGAAAATTATTGGGGGGGCCTGTGCCCCCCTGGCCCCCCGGTGGTTACGACACTGTTATATATTTATCATATTCTTATGGGTATAAACAGGTTTTCTAAAGCAACTCATAACATACTAAGCATATGTGAATAGCTACCTAACAAAATATGTAGAAACTTTGGAGCCAACAATTTAAACATGGATATTTTCATAAAGTGCCATTCTTTAAGCATTGTTGTCGTTATTTTCAACAATTTTTTATATTGTAATCCAATAGCTCTAAAATAAAGTGGAGAACTTATTTTGCAAATAGGGTTGACAGTTTTGAAAATGTTATTAGTTTTCTTCGAAATTGAGTTATGTTTAGCAATGAAAACTGCAATATGTGTTCAAGTTATTTTATATGTTGCTGATGTAAAGCCACTTTTACACGATCAAATTTTTTATGACATATACTATATGATCATATAAACTTGATCATGTAACCTACGTTATATGATGAAAATTTCTATGATCATATGTATATGATCAAATTTTTTTAAGGTAGAAAGCTCCCTTTTTATATGATATAATGATCATATAAACCTATTGTCTTCTATTGAAATTAGGTTTTTATCCAATCGTAACGCGCGTTTAAATTGTGCCAAAGTTATGTAAACATGAAACAAACATACAGAAGAGCGAGGAAATATTCAAAATAAATATTCGTCTCAGTATTGCGTTTATATTTTTTATAAGAAGCCACAGTTTTTCGCCAATATTTCCGCCGTCATTTGCAAGGAATTTTTTTTATTCATTCTCCTCTTCTAAACGCATTTCAGGGATCAAAGTCTCATAAAGACAGAGTTGTGGCCACCTACTCAGCCATGGCTTAATCCAATGCTTTCTTTTTCTTTCTTGACTTTTTTTGAGACAACTACAATTATAACAGCAGCGGGGGAAGTTCCTTGTTGCTCATGTTTATAAAGAAAAAGAAGTGAAAGTGAAATTTGATGCACAATATATGATCGTATAACAACAGTGCATGTGATGAGAAGAGCAGGTGGTTTATATGATCATGTATCATATAATATGATCGTGTAAAAGGGGTTTAATATAATCTACATTTCATCATCATTTAATTTAACCAATACATATGAAAAATTGTTAAAAAATAATTATTTGAGGAAACTCTAGATTTAATTTTTTTTGTCTTTAAGTCCCACACTATTTCATACACTAACAAAACTTTTTTGGCTCATGTATGAAAATTAGTACAAATTAATACTTAATGCTTACTAACTGTCTTATTATTGATTATTGATTCAATTATTGGTTAGTTCCTGCCACAATAACGAATTTATTTTATTTATGCTCTATTAGAGAGGTGCCAGTAATGCTTTATCAATTCAAAGACTACGAGCAGAACAGTTTTGCTTGGAAAGAAAGGATCCTCCTGGATTTTTGAAAAAATTCATTGATTCATTTATTGGTAGGTTTCTGTTGTGATCTAAGCTTTTGTTGCTTAATAGTATTTTTTGTAGTCCATGCATTTTCAAAAATATTATTTTGTCAATGTTTTAGAATTCTTCAGTTCTTTAATAAAATTTACCCCAAAACATCTTTGTTCAACAGGCTAAGGAACAAGTACATTGAACGTGTTTTATTCTTGTTCGCCCACAGAAAATCCCGCCCATGTAAATTTGGTTTAGCTTCATGTAACATGCTGAATGGTCAATGTCATTTTGACTACTTTTGACTGGTGATAATTGGTATGCGGTCAAGCAACTGACATTATACTTTTAATTTATCTAAAGACATACTATCAGGAACTGCAGCTGCATTTCTCAATGATTATATATTTACTTCGTGTTTTTTTCACATTTTTTCCCTACAAAGTGTTTTTATTTCAGGATATGGAATCTTCACAGAAATTCCTTTCAAAAAGAATGACTTTTTAATTGAGTATCAAGGTGAATTAATCTCATCTGAAAAAGGAGAGTGTCGAGCAGCTACTTATGAAAATGTTGGATCATATTTGTTTTTTTATGAAAAGTGGTGGTAAGTTCTGTCTACCACCATGATTTTTCCCCCATTATGAAAATCTGTGATTAAAAATTTCTTTGTGTTGACATATTTAAAAGTAGTTATTAATACTATTTACACTACAGTGTCATGTGCTATCTCTACAAAAAATAGCTTAAAAAATAAAGTGAGATAAAGAAGAAAAACAATCTTAATTTCTGTTGACTTGTTGCATTTGGCCTTGACCTGGCTTTGTGCTGATCAGCGACCAGATTTCTGTAGTTACTTACGACATCATATTGACGACATCTTTGCCAGTGTAATTACATTTAGCATTTGTAAAAAAAAAAAATCTTCGTGATTACACACAGCTCTGATGCAAACTAAAATCATAGTGTTTCCATGTTTAATATTTTTCTGTTTAGTGTTGATGCTACTTTTACCACTGGATTAGGAAAGTTCATAAATGATTCCAAGAAAGGAAATTGCATCATTCGGCCCATTATGTTGCATGGTTCATGTCATTTGTGCCTTTTCGCGCTCAGAGATATTGAAATAGGTACTGAGCTGCGATACAACTATGGAGTGCCAAACTTACTTTGGAGAAAGGTATACTTATGCACATAGTTTATTTTACTTTCAAAATTATATTAGTATATACCATTAACATGTTTTTAAATTTGCCTGTCACTGTCTAAAGAAAGTGTTAATGCTAAAAAAATCAATCACATCTATAACAATAATTTCATTTTTTCAGTAATATGTTGTGGGGCCATGGCTTTATATATGGATTTGTGAATTTTCCAATAATGCAGTTTGTGTATGATTTCTGTCTCTTTTGTAGAATCAAAAGTACAAATTGCCAATGAAATTAAAAGACATCGAGGTAAAATATCCTAAATGAATCAATTTTAACATGAAGTAAAACAAAGCGAAATTTTATTGATGTCCAGTGGTTTATTGTGTGTCACTCCTTGCATATAAATAAGCCATTCAGGATTGTTATTTTTGCTTCAGGTTTGTCCCTTATTTTCTGGTTTTTGTAACTTGGATAACAATATCTTTACTTGTTCTAGGACATTGATGAAACTCAGCCAGTAGATGATTCAGGATATCAAACATGTATCACATCCATTAGTGTGAGTTTTTTTTAATATAAGTTCAAATGTTAAGTAAATTTTATAATCTTACTGAAAGCATTATTATCTGTATGATGTTTTAGAACCAGCCTGTGTCAGAGTCAGAAGATGGCGATGAAAGTGACATTATGGTAAAAAATATAGTTTTTTATAATTCTTTAAATTTGTTAGCTAAAACTTAAGTTGTGCATTTTTTCTCAAAGGTTTTACCTGGTTATTTTTGTGTTATAAAAGAGATCATTCATGTATGTTGTTATTTTTTCTCTAGTATTTTTTATTCCTCAGCACTTATGCTGTATGGTGCATTTATAATTTGAGCCAAATTTTTGTGACTTCTACGTCAAAGTTTTATATATATAATATAGTTGCTAGTTTTAACCAATTCAAATTATCTTTTATGGGGGATTGAAAATCAATCATTTAAATTTTGTTTTAATCTTAAATCAGCTATGATTTTGTAATCCAGGTTTTATTTTAGAATCTTGTTTTTAGCTTCCGAAAGAAAATACTGATAACACTAAATCATTATCATGTAACTCTTGTGACGATGTGATCCATGAAAATATTTCTTCCGATATGGTAAAGTGAAGTGTTTTGTTTTGTGCAATTCTAAATCGCTTTGGACTGAAAAATACGTGTTTATATCTAGTAATTTTGTAATTTGGTTGTAGACTGACAGGATTTAAATTTTGATTTTAGACTCTGAAAATTAATGCTGGCTCAGCACAAGTATTTGCCTCTGAAGCTTGTAATAACGTGATGAATAAAGATACTGTCTCCAGCAATGTGAGATTTGACATCCCTTCCACTTAATAATAATTTTGTAATTTGGATTGGACCTAGAAAATTACAATTTTCATTCTAGGCTCCAAACGAAAATGCAACAAAATTAGTCTTTTTTTTTATTCCTCTAAGGGTTTGCTCAATGAATAATCTCCTTCTAATAAGGAAGATAGAGTTACTGTGTATTATAGTCACTACTTCTGGATTGAAAACAATTAAAAAATTTTTATTTTCTTAAATTAGTATATATTTAAGCTATGATTTTGTAATCCAGATTGTATTTTAAGATTTTGTTTTCAGCTTCCGAAAGACAAAACTGGAAACACTGTTTCCGTGTCATGCGACTCATCTCCCTCCAATATGGTAAGTGGAGTGTTTCTTCGTGTGCATGTCTCAAAATGTATGACTTCGGACTGAAAACATTGTGTTAAATTGCATGATCTGCGAATCTATGGTTTTTGTGGTTTTGGTATTGCAAAAATTTTCCTTCCTTAACAAATAATTCTGTGATCCTGATTGTATGTTTAAAATGTTAAAATTCTGCTTTTAGGTTCTTAAAGAAAATATGACTACCACTAAATCAGTATCATGTAACTCTTGTAACGATTTAAATCATGAAAATATTCTTTCAAATATGGTAAGTGAAGTGTTTCTTTTTGTGCATTTCTCAAAATCTATTGCTTTGGGATGACAAATGCATCTCTGGTAGGTATCAAGTAATTATAATTTTGTAATTTGGTTGTAGACTGACAGGATTAAAATTTTAATTTTAGGCTCCGAAAATTATTGCTGGCTCAGCAAAAGTAGTTCCTTCTGGGGCTTGTAATAATGTAATGAACAAAGTTCCAGTCTCCTGCAATGTGAGTGTTGCATTTGTTAACTCAGAACCATTATTTGACATCCCTTCCACTTAACTATAATTTTGTAATTTGATTGTAGACTGACAGGATCAAAATTTTGATTTTAGACTCCGAAAAATGATGCTGCCACAACAGAAGTAGTTGTTTCTGGAGCTTGTAATAACGTGATGAATAAAGATACTGTCTCCAGCAATGTGAGATTTGACATCCCTTCCACTTAACTACAATTTTGTAATTTGGTTGTATACTGACAGGATCAAAATTTTGATTTTAGGCTACGAAAAATATACTGATACTGATAAAAGATACTGGCACGGCACAAGTAGTTGTTTCTGGTGATTTTAATAACAGGTGGAATAAAGATACTGTTTCCAGTGAAGTGAGTGCTGCATTTATTAAATTGCAATTATTGTGAAATAAATGTTTAACTGGCATTTAGTGTAGCCTTCCAGTTAACTAGAATTTTGCACCTAATAAGATTTAAATTTTGGTTTTAGGTTTCAGAAATGGATGAAGTAACCACTAAATCAATACCTCATTCCTGTAAAGATGTGATAAGTGAAGATTCTCCCTTCAGTATCGTAAGTGCTTAATAGTCATATTTTACTAAAGTTGAACAAAAAGGTTATTAAAAACTAGTTGAATGCCAGTGAAAAAATTACTTTATTGGGAAAGCAAGCATTTATGGTAATATATTTCGTAAACGCAGCGATTGGCTGCTGATTTTCACATGTTTTGTTCTGAAGTTTAATTATCTGTTCCAACCTTTTCTGTATTGAGTCTAAACGCAGATCAAGAGAATGTATAAGTTTATGTTCTTAAGGAACATTGCAGAGATTTTCAGAGTTTTTTTTATGACATTATTAGTTGATTCAGACCCGGGTGGGTTTCTTTAGTAATAATTTATTTATTAACTAATGTACAAACATCAAATAGTTATGTTGTCATTTAAAAAATGTCACAAACAGGCCACAGACAGAAAATGGCACACTATGCAAGTCTAACTAGAACTTGTGTACAAATTCTTGCAGTTATGATTTGCAGCATAACTGGTTGTAGCGAAGCATAATAATCTGATAAGGTGTATAAATTGCTCACTAAATTGCACAGAAATCACCTGCTAAATCTTAGTTTTATATAGAAAACATTTTTAACTTTAACTTTAAACATACTAAATGTCAGAAAACTTTGAAAGTACACTTTGTTCAGACAGGTTGACCTTATGATTTCATGCTTTTGTCAATGACCGAACTCAGTCTTAATGCCAAGAAAGAATTTTAGTATCCAAGTTAAAATATGGCGATATCAAGGTGATATCCTAAATGTAGCATTTAATAATCTTTTTATATATAAAATGTGCTTTTTTACCCATTTTGCAACGTGTTACTGTGTTTTTGCACATTTTTAATGCCTTTATAATGCAAGATCAAATGTATTTAGCGAGCATTTAATAATTTGAATTTTTACAAAATCGTTTTTGTCCACAATAATGTATATTTATCGTCAACTTTTAATATTTGCAAAATCTTATTGGCTAAAACGATGCATTTGTTCCTTATTTTCGAAAAACAGTGCAATAAAAGATTCGAGTTAAAAATTGTAGAATAGCGAAGGAACGCATTTTCGAGTTTTACAAAAGCAACCAAATTGTAAACAAATGAAAAGCGAGAGTGGTCAAAATTCAACAATATGGTACGATTTGCATCAGTATCAAGTGATGAAATTGAGTCTATTATGAACATAAGAAATAAAAACACCTAAAAGGTACTGCGAACTGGATACGTTTTATGGAACTTGGTTAACCACAAGAGATCAGGGTGTTCATAGTGGCCAACTATGAACACCCTGATGACTATCTTAAATGCGCTATGATGGACAATAACAACACTTTGGATTAAGAGGTCGACAAGACCACCGTCAAATGAAACTCGAGGATTTCGTCTTAAAACAATCAGATGGTGGAGTAGAATATATCATATATACAGAAGGAATATAGACGCGACGCGAAGATAGACGCGTAAAAAGGCCTTCGTGTTAGCAAACGACCAAACAAGCTTCGAACATGTGGACCATGTTATTCTGCAATAAATAACCCTCGGCGTGAGTTTTGTTTAAAGCTACACTGATGGGTGAAAACAAAGTAAATTCCTTAATGAAAAAAAAGATCTAACACTCACCTCGATCTGGTTCGAACGAAAAATTCCCAACCATTCAGCCTGTAGAACTTTAAAAACTTGATGCATACGAAACAGGCAACGAACAAGAACAGCAATAATTTCCAATTGTATTCAGAACGTTTCAAGGAAAAACAATACACAACTACCATTCTTTTCCAAAGCTAAAAGTAGTATCTGAAGCTACCATTTTCAATTTCAACAACCGCACTGTTTATTTAAACAAACTGGAACAACTCAACAAAATGCAATTCTTTTTCCTGCTCCACCAAAAAGAAAACGCGTACGCACCATCTCATGTAGTGAATCATTACAAGAGCAATAAAACGTTTTCATTAGTACTTAAATAGTTATGTTTTCTTAAACGTAAAATCGAACTTTTTTTAATGCTTCATTAATAGACTGCACTACTCCATAGAAAATTTCAAATATTAAATGTAATAATAATTAGTTATTGCGTGATTTACTCGTGCAATATGGCTTATTATTCTCGTTCTTTTATTTCCACTGTTAAAAGAATTTAAGAAATAAATGCCATATTGCACTCGGCACCACGCGATATTTACTAGCTGTATAGCTGTGGAAATTTTAGACGCACTTAGTGGGCCATAATATGAACATTTTGAAGTCTTGCATGAAGAACGCACAGTATATGTTCACACAAGCTGTGGGACATGTTGAGAACTAGTTGTGGAAATTTTAGACACACTTAGTGGGCCATAATATGAAAATTTGGAAGTCTTGCATTGAGAACGTACAACATACGTTTACACAAGCTGTGGGACATGTTGGGCACTCGTTGTGGAAAATTAGACACACTTAGTGGGCCATAATATTAAAATTTGGAAGTCTTGCATTGAAAACGTACAATATATGTTCACACAAGCTGTGGGACATGTTTTGCACTCGTTGTGGAAATTTTAGACACACTTAGTGGGCCATAATATTAAAATTTTGGATTCTTGAATGAAGAACGCACAGTATATGTTCACACATGCTGTGGGACATGTTGGGCACTAGTTGTGGAAATTTTAGACACACTTAGTGGGTTATACTGTTTTTCTTAACGAGCATGCATAATTTGAAAATAGGCTAAGGTTAGTGAGTTTACGCTTTACGGTTTCAGAAAATATAAATTTATATGTATAATACGTCAAAGTTCAAAACATTAATTATTTTCACAATCCTCTTCTCCGCAAGGGATTTGAACTTTTCATGCTAAAACTCGTTTCATGACTTTTAAATCGTGCAGAAACAGAATATCTAAAAAACTGAGCCTCACTTACATATGGTTAACGTAATTTTCTCAGGTTGGAATAATTACATTTTGCAGATATAGTTGTTTGCATATAATCCCGCCAGTAGTAATTTTGGCGAATGACAGAAAACTGTTTTCAAATATTACTCAGTAAAACATTTATAGAATAAACTTTTGTAGAAATTTTTTTATTAAAAAAAAGCAATTTTTTTCTTGTAAATAAAATTCTTCTTTTTAACCTTGGTCAATATCTACATTATTTGATTTTTCCCACGCGGTTTAATTTTCGCGAGTGGTAGGCTAGGGAAAATTTTGCTGATACATAATTTGGCGAAAAATCATTGTACTATTAAAGTAACTATTAAAGCGAAGACCTGACTTAGAAAATTCCTCAATCGAGTCTCTATGGATAAAAGTTTTCATACAAAAATCGAAATCAGTTTTAGTTGGGTGTTTTTATCGCCCTCCTGAGGAATCGAAGTATTTGCAAAGTAACTTTAACGAATTACTAAATGATCATATAGAAAAAGTTATGAGTAGCAATTGCGCTGAAATTATACTTATAGGAGATTTTAATATCAATTATAAAACGAAAAACACCGACTAAGATTTTAAGTCAATCATTGATGCTTCAGCAACGTTAATTGATCTGATTTTTACTAACTATCCACAAAACGTATCTTTTGTAGACGTATTTGCGACTTCACTCAGCGACCATGACATGGTTGGCTGCGTCAGAAAAATGAACCACATGAAATACTCGATGTGCACAATCAAATGTCGTAATTTAACAAATTCTGATCCAGAAAAAATGTGTAAGGATATAAATGATATTGATTGGCAACCTGTCTACCAGGCTACCGATGTTAACAACGCAGTTGATTACTTCAACAATAAACTTCGGAAAGTTTTTGATGAACACGCACCTATGCTTGAAAAACGCATTAAAGGGCGTCCTTGTGAATGACTTAACCAAGACGTTAAATCTTACATGAACAAACGTGATAAATCACTTCGTAAAGCACGTAAAACAAACGAGAATAATGATCGGGCAATTTATAGAAGATTGCGAATCTGGTGTAACAACAAAATCAAAAAAGCAAAAGCAACCTTTCAGAAAACCACCTTAACTGAGAATATAGGTAATACTCAGAAATTTTGGAAAACAATTAAATCAGTGTTTCTGAACAAGACTCGTAACATAAAAATCAGTGGCGCTGGTAACGTTGATAAAAATTCTATCGTAAATAACATCAGTAATTACTTTAGTACAGTTGTAAAAACTTTGAAAACTGCAGCCATGCCTCTGATGAACTTTGCTTGGCGGGTTAGCAAGAAAATAGTACCACGCACTGATAAATTATTTAAATTAGACCATGTCTCTGTCATTTTCATCGAGAAAGAACTTCGTTCCCTAAAGGGTTCAAAAGCCACAGGCATCGACGAGTTACCACCAGGACTGAAGGATTGAAACTTCCACTGTGCCATCCAAATGGAAGATAGCCAAAGTTACGCCTGTGTTTAAGTTTGGTGATAGTTCCAAGCCTGAAAACTTTAGACCCATATCCGTTCTTCCCGTTTAATCAAAGGTTATTGAAAAGGCTGTTCATAACAAGTTAATGGATTTCTTAGAGAAAGAAAATGTTCTGAGTGATAGTCAGTACGGTTTCAGAAAAAAACAATCCACCAAGTTGGCTTCCACCCTTTTATGTGATAGTGTACGCAAAAAAATAGATAATGGTAAAATGGTAGGCTGTATATATATATAGACCTATCTAAAGCTTTCGACACAATTGGTCATGGTGTTGTATTAACGAAGTTGCAGGCTTATGGTGTTAAAGGGAATGAATTAGCGTGGTTAACAGATTACTTTTTCAACAGAACTCAAATTGTGGAGATTGAGAATGTCCGTTCCAATGAAGAAGCTATATATTGCGGCGTTCCTCAGGGTTCTATTCTAGGGCCACTGCTATTTTTAATCTTCTTCGACGACTTTAAAACTCAAATAAAAAATCGACAGTTATTAAATTTGCAGACGACACTGTTCTGTTCTTTTCGAGTAGCAATTTCCGTATAATTGAATCCAACCTTAATGCCGATATGGAGATTGTCGCAGATTATTTTCGTGAGAACGAGCTAATCATAAATTTAAACAGAGGCAAGACCGAAGTGATGCTGTTTGGTACTTCACAACGGTTGAAACTCCATAAAGAAGTCGCTGCATGTCGTTTATGGTGATACTCCTATTAATGTTGTTTCCCAATACAATTACCTCGAAACGATCATAGATAACCACTTTCGTTATCTAGTAATTTCGAAAAAACGTATAAAACTGCAAGTATAGTCGGTTAAGATTGTTACAACGCATGAGAGCATTCCTCACAAGTGACGCTGCGTTAAATGTCTTTAAGACGATGATAATACCATTATTCACCTACAGCAGCACACTTAAAGTTATGTATCATGCAAGTCAGATGAGAAAGCTGGATTCATTTAGTAATCGTGCCAAAAACGTTATTAAGACAAACAAACGGCTACCGAAAATTATCAATGTGGTGAGACGTGATCAATGCATGATGGTTAAAAAGTGCTTATTAAAGGACTTCACCATTGATACTTTCAATAATTATTTTGATGTTCTACAGCATTCTAAAAGAACTAGAAACAATCTGTTTTCCATCAAATCAACGCGAGTGAAATTGGAATCCGCTAGGCACGGTTTCTTTTTCGCTGGTGGTAGCTTATATAACTCATTGCTTATTGATATTCGCAAATTAGACAATTTAAATGATTTTAGAACGACGTTATTTGAACATTTTTCGTGATTTTTTCATGATTAGTTTTTCACTTTATTTAATATTCATTTTTTACTTAATCTATTTTATTTATATTTTACTAACTAATTTTTACTATTTTTATCTGTATTTATTCAACAGGACGGTCAATGATAGCAGTTCTTTGTATATATGTACATATAAACTGGCGATTTTATCCTGTATAAATATTCAGAAAATAAAATGAAATAAAATATGCCTATTTTCTTAGTAAATCTGAGTGGATATGCTTATTCACAATACCTGTTTGCACAGTTATGTCGGTCCTTGTTGCAGGGATTTAATTTACGTTAGTTCAACTTATCAGTTGACAAAGGCAGTGAGATTGGATACTTTCGCCATATGTAAAGCCTCCTTTGTTTTCTATGAATAAGCCTGCTTTCTAGTCAAGCAGTTTGTTGGGTACAGAATATCTTTTGAAGGAAACCAAAGTTACTGTTCTGTAGGATTACTTGCCCCACTATAATTTCGTTTATTTTCTTATTGGTAGAATCAAAATGCAAAGGATTTGGACTCGCATTTGGGTGTAGATTTTACAGCGTCTGTAAGTGAAGCGTCTTGATATAGTCTAGGAGGATAGAAATAGAGAAGGAGGAACATCTTTTAATCTTTCTTTTGTTATGATGATTTTTGTCAGTTCCTTTGCATAATTATTTAAAATTTGAAATACGGCGCACTCATTGGTTTTTATTAAATAATGAACATCGCGCTATGATTGGTTATTAAATTTTAATTAATTTTCTCAAAGACATAAATACATATGGCGCACTCTATAAAGCAAATTTTTAATATATAAGTTTTTAAAAGTATGAATTCTTTTTGTAATCAAGCTTAAAGCTGAAATCTTGTAAAAGTAGAACATTATGCTTTGCAAACTTTGTGGTTAAAATCGAAATTTGAGTCCTAGCAATTGTTTTGACCTCAAAATAGATTCAGAAAGTCGTATTTTAGTCAAATTAATTTATGTATTTAACAAATACAAAAAAAAGGTTGTTACATTTAAAAGATACTTAAAGCGAGGGGAAATACCATCTTCTTCATGGAAAGTACTGTCTCTTTGTCAACAAAACAGAAGCTAACATAACACGTTGTGCATATATTTTCCCAATATTTTATATACATTTGTCAATGCAAAAATGTGAGTTCTTTTTTTTGTACACTTATATAAATAAAGAAACAACTGTTAGAAACTTGACTTAATCCAATAAACAAAAGCAAGTGATATAGAAAGAGAAAAAATAATTATTTTCCACAGAATTAAAGTTGATAAGCTATCATGTCATCTCACACATATTCAAACTGTGTCAAGAGAAGGCTTGATATTGTAAGGTAAATCTCTTAGGAAAAAAGAAAGAAGTGTCAAAGAATAGGCATTAGATTTGTGGTAACAACTCATGAAAATTTATGTGCCTCATTTTATCCACATGTAGTATAGTTAACTATACTACTTTTCCACAAACAAAGTTAATAGTTTTTTATTTTCGAGTAGAGCAAAATCTGATTATTATCTTGAAAATGCAGATACACTTTGTATTCATACGGCTAGCTTCTTCCCAAATCAAATTCTGTGAACATATCTACATAACGTTTGTAGTCAGAAGATGTGATTTCTGTTTTTCATGCTACCAAATTAATAATATCTGACGAAATCCTAAGCTCCAAGCATAAAACTTCACAAAAAGATGCACGAAACACTACTGAATCGTTATTGCATTGTATTGCAACCCTTTTAAAGCCGCTACTAGTTTGTTTGTATTTCGTTAATCAGAAGAAAACACTTGTGGTTTGTCATCGCACTAAAAAGAGCTATCTACAACGTTTAATTGCTAAAATAAGCACAATAAAGGTCAATTTGACATCCAAGTAGTAGTTTTTCTCGCGCTCCTTTTATTCGAAGAAAGTCACTTCGATCATATTTTCAGCAAAAAGATTCGGAAGAGCGGGACGAGCCTATGATTCCATTGTTATTAAAAACAATACAAAGTTTGAATAGATGTCTCCTTCTCTATTTCTATCCTTCTAGATATAGTTTACAGTTTTTTATTCGTGTGTACACAAATATTTACGAAATCATTTACTTTGCCTATAAGAAGCCTAAAGATGGGTTTCCACTTAAACGAATGCGATCGAACTGATCGATACCGGTTACCGCCAAAACTTACATCCGATTCCACTTACGTTATCGGAAAAACATATTTTAACTGTTAGCTATCTTCAACTGGTTTATACGGGAAATTCGCAGCACTGGTTGGACAAAGAACCCTAACGAGGGGCTTTATACAGCACGGTATAACTTTTAACCTAATAGCAACCATAATGGTAACAATAAATGTAAACAAATAACATTGCCAGAGATTTTTAAAACATAACTGCGTACTTTGAAAATCAAATTGCAATAAATTTCGAATTACTCCGCTAGAAAAACGGCTATTTCAATTGTTCTTAACAACGAAGTCCATCCAATTCACGGTTCTCAATTAAGTGGTCACAAAAATATCTAAAGTTTAAAACATATCACACGGCTTCAAAAGCAAACAACAAGATTACATGTCGTTTTTACCACGGTTGCTCAAACTGATTAGGTATCAGTTCAAACAACTGTGGTAAAAAACGTCCTTTGCAGAATATAAAAATACTGCAGCCTTTTTTGAATGTTGATAATTTTAAATCGATGCACAATGGTGCACACATAAATAACTGCATTTTAATATAGACATTCATTAGCAAAATTAGCAACAAGCAAAACGCATCAAAGTTGTGGGATAACTCTTTTTCTGACGAAGAATAAACTTTGGTTCAAAAAACGTTTAAGAAAATTCTATACAGTTGACTCTCTCTAATCCGAATCTCAAGGGGGATAACTTTTTATTCGGATTACATAGAGATTCGGATAGTAGAAAGTCTCTCTAATTCGAATTTCCAGGTTTCAATGGTGAAAATTCGGATAAGGGAGAGAAATGGAACTTTTTTGAAAAAAATTAAAAAAAAGTAAGGTGAGAAATAAGTAAGTTTGAACGAAAATAAAAGAACTCACTGACTTGCGATTTCTCTTTGTCTTAAAAAAATCAAAACATTCGAGTTCGACAGAGATTCAAATTACGAAAAACAAAGACATTCGAAAGTGTTAATGGTATATTTACACTTAAAAATTCGGATTATAGAGAGAATTTAGCCGAAGGGACCTGAAAATTAGTTCGGATTATAGAGGTTTTCGGATTACAGAGATTCGGATAGTAGAAAGTAAATTATGAGAGTTTCTTAAGGAAAATTGACGGTGACTTTTAATTTGTTCGGATTATAGAAAGATTCGGATAATAGAGATTCGGATTAGAGAGAGTCAACTGTATATGGTATTTGAATGTTCTGTTTTCTCTTTGCACATGTATTCGAAAAATTGATACAATGAAAATCAAATTAAACGTTTTCTTTCGTTATCAAAACCTGTTTTTTACAACCTTGTCACAAGAAAATCTTTAAAAAATAATCCTGGTTTCTAAAAACCAAAACAAAATAGCTATTCGTTAATAAATTCAATATAAACCTTGGTCTATACTTTTGACCTCAAGTAATATTTCTCGGTAAAAAAAGACAAAACAGTCTATATTGTATATTAATAATCAGTGAGACGAATAGACAAAAAAACAACTGAAGACTTGGAATTATATGACAAATCATTGATAAAAAGAGAAGCAATTTTCCTAGGAGTTACATTTTTGTAACAAAATTTTCTACGAAAAACGCAAAATTGCCTCTCCTTTTCTCTAATTTCATGTTTGTGTGACTGATGTGCGCAAGCTGACAAGCATAATCAACAATGAAGCAATGAAAGCTTCTTAATTGTAGTCTCAATAATGTTTGTGAGGGATTGTAGCCACAATTAATGTGGCTACAATCCCTCATGGGTGTGTGGTATTCTCTTTTAGTGCAATATTTTTAACTGTATATACATTTTTTTAATTTTTTTTAGCCAGTAAATGTTAAAAATGATTCTGGCATTCATGGAGATTTTCCATCATTTATAAACACAAGTGACGAGGACGAAAACAGTGATATGGTATGTATGTACTTCACTTGATGATAACTATCACATTTTGTGTGTTACCTGTTAATCGCACATGCAGGGTTTAAAATTTGTACTACTACACATTTCGTTGAAAAATGGCAGAACATTTTTTTTGCAGCTGAGGCTAGATATAACTTCGTGGAACTAATATTTATGTTAAATATTTGAATACTAGTCTATCGATGACTCTGACTCCAACTTCGAAGCAACAACAGACGCATATGTTTCATCAGAGGAATATGAAGATGGGGATGACGAGCCAGATACACTTCACCTGAATAAGAAAGCGAAGACATCGACCCCCAAAACGGTTGGTAAATCAAAAAGGCTAGAAAAGAAATCTGATTCAACAAAAGCGAAAAAACCTGTTTATGAAATATTTTCCTTTGTTGGTGATTTGAAAGAAAATGAAAGAGAAAATGACCAGTCTGATGAAAAAAGTGAGTTTTAAAATTGTTCATGTTTGTTGTTTAGACGATTAAAAATGAATTTGATTCATGTCTATTTTGTAAAGTTACCTACACTGTTTTCCCTTTTTAAGTCAAATTTTAAGAATATTTAAAATTTCGCCTGGTGGAGATAACCAGCTTCAAAGTCTTTGCATTTAAAGAGGCTTTAACAATAAGACTACTAAGAGCACAAAAAATGTAAAAAAAAAAAATGCAATGTGCAAGGTATAATTCCTTTATTCTTCCGAATAAAGGAATGTAAAAAAGTCTTAAGCACAAACTTTTGCGAGTTGAAAACACAAACCTTATTATTTTAATACATATTTATTCGTCAAAAAAAATCAAACGTACATACGCACAAAAGTTTGTAGTTACAAGTCCAATGGTTGCTTTATAATGTTATTGCTTTAGTTATCACTATACCGAGAGTGGCCAAAGGTCTTACTGGAGGTCGTATTTATGATCGTGTACATTGCTGTTACTTCTGTGGTAAATTAGATACAAAAATTGGCAGGCACTTGCAGACAGTTCACAAAGACGAAGATGAGATTAAAGGGTTGCACACTTCCGATAAAAAAGAGAAAGATATAAAGCTGGACTTGCTTCGTTTCAAAGGAGACTTCTACCGAAACATGGAAATAATAAAGAACGGGGGTGAGCTGTTAGTATGGAGAAGACCTTGTGCAACAGATATTGTTACCTATAAGGATTATGTTCCTTGTGTAAACTGTTTAGCATTTGTGACAAAATCAGAATTGTGGCGGCACTTGAAAACTTGTGTGGGGAAATCTGGAGTTTGTTCTGATGATGTCGAGAAGTGCCAAATGTTATTGTATCCTAATAAACACGCCGAAGGAGCTAGTAAAGAGTTAAAAGAGTTGATTTTAACTAAAATGAAGAAGGATGAAATCTATCAATGTGCCTCCAAAGATGTTTTGATAACTACATACGGTTCCTTCCTAATGAATTCTGTTGCAGGTTTTAAAAAACTGAACACAATCTCAAACAGAATGAGAGTGTTAGCACGATTGCTTCTCACGATGAGAAAACTGACTGACCAGAAAGAGTTAACTCTGAGCGAGGCATTAAAACCCGAATCCTTTAACGATGTTATAAAATCTACAAAAGAACTTGGTGGATTCAAAATGGTTAACAATGATGGAGAAATTATGCCTAAATTTGATACTCCATCATTGCCTTTACTCGTTGGTTATGCTATGGAAAAATGTGCTTCTTTGTTGAACGGTATTGCTATTAAAGCCCGGGATAATGACACCGTAGCCTCTGCGAAAAACTTCCTGAAGCTGTATAAGTTGGAGTGGGAAACCAAGGTGTCAAGTACTTGCTTGAAGAACATGAATGTTAATCGCTTTAATAAAGTGCAACTTTTACCTATAACGGAAGACCTGATGAAAGTCAGGGATTTCATGAAAGAAAAAATCCCTGAATTAACCAGTTCTTTAATGGCTGATCCATCACTCGAAACATGGAGAAAGTTAGCGGAAATTACGGGTGCTCGCTTAACAATTTTTAACCGTCGTCGTGGGAACGAAGTCTTCAATATGGTGCAAACCCGATTTAACGAGAGAGAAAAATATCGTGCTAATGAGATAAAGGAAATTAAGGATTCTCTAACTTCTTTGGAAAAAAGGCTTATGGACAGGTGAGAATCTCTTATTAAAATAACCTGGCAGGGGGCGGAATCACTTAGTAATCATAAAGTCCGTGCTTCGGTCCACAGCGCGAACAAGTTTAGCAAGTGACTTTACCACATCTACGGGTCAACCCATGCCATGTAAGGGAAATTGGGTAGGCAATGCCCGTGTATATCTGAACACAGAATAATAAGTATGTAACAGTTTTTTTATTACTCCACCCATTTGTTGCTATAAAATCTCTTATGAACTAAATTGAAGCATACGTTTTTGTTATAGCCTTACTCAAACAAACATTGTCGAATTCCCTGCGCTCAACCGAAAATAACCTTAGTGCTGCAGTTGCTAACCCTCTTAGATTAAGGGTAACGCTAAATATATACCGATTTGAACAACAACATAAACTCCTTAAAATAAAAGTTTCAGAACTAGACATGTGAGCGCTTTCATGCATTTCAAGAACGTAAAACCACGTGACTGGCATTGGCCATACATCCCAAAATAAGTTCAATTTCCATAACGTTATTTTTATATTATTAGTATTTCTGAAAAGCTGTACATAAAAGACTTTGCCACCTATTGAGAGTCTATTTACTTAAAAGCAATGAAAAAAAAACGTTAAAAAGAATTATCACAAACATATGTTTTTATTTAGGAGATCTTTTTTCGCTTAATCTTAACACGTCTGCCATGCTCTACAAAAAAAATATTAAAATAAAAAACTGAACGCCGGGCGCTTTGACAGAAAAGTTGTTTTTACAACGACAAATATGTCCAATCAGTTTTTTTTAGTTAAAATGATATTGTGGATGGATTTTGATGGCTTAACATGATGTGATACATTTGTCCCGTCGGACCTTAAGGTTTCGCATTTTACCTTTTGCTGGTCATTCACATTTTCCTGTATATTTAGTATATAATGCACTTTAGGCAGAGGACATTAGAATATAAAGATGTCAGGGTTTTGACTCGCTATCTTTTATGCTACAATTTTAAACAAATATATGCTCGTTTGCATTTTTTCATTCCGTATTTTCGAGGTCTGATTATAGAAGAGTCGATGACATGCATGTTATAATTTCTTTTAGTTTGGATGTAGTTCACGTAAGGGGAAAGCGGGGGAGGCAGGTCCCCGTTTTAATGGAAGTAGATGTGCTAGCTGCAATGGAAGCATTAGGTCAGCATCGGAATGCACTTGGGATTTGCCTTAAAAATATTTATTTATTCGCAACACCAACAAGATCATCCGAACGCCCTTTAAGAGGCAACGATTGCATGAATAGCGTGTTAAAATTAATTAAAGGCCTTCAGTATGCCGAGCGAATTCGATCAACTGAACTTAGAAAGTACTGCGCCACCGTTATGCAAGTTGCCGACCTAAGCGAAAATGATCTTCGTTGGGTTGCAGAACATCTCGGCCATAATTTGGACGTGCATCGTGAATATTATCGACTAAGAGAATCTACGGTGGAATTGTCAAAGGTATCGAGATTGCTTTTAGCTGTAGACGAGGGGAACAGCTCTAACATGGCTGGAAAAAGACTATCTGAGATCACTGTAGAAGGTATTTTTTACATGACATACGTATCGACATGCTACGCTTACATGTAGAACTAAAGAAAGAGCATACGTACCTTTTCAAATGCTTTTGACCTTTTGGATAGTTACTATAATTCATGAAATTGCGCGTAGATTGCGCAAAATACTAATTTTTCGCATATTGGCTGCGCGAAATTTGATGTGCGCTTAATATTTTTGTCAGAAGGTACGCAAAAATTAAATAGCGTAAAGTTAAAAAAAAAAAAACGAGTAACGAGATTTAAAGTATAAGCTTACAAAACAACGCAAAAATTTTAATTTCGTAAACTTTAATGTGCAATAATTGTGTTGATAAAGCTTCTTTTATAATTTTCTATTAGGAGTGCGCGAAAAAGATGCACAATGAACTCGCGCAAAATATTTATTAATATACTCGATAAAATTGGCGCATCTTGATCACGTTCTCCCTCACTTTGAAAAGGAATTGTCCGCTAAATTAATTTCGCATTTTTTGGCTAATTTCCCGAAATTAGGTTCCCGCAAAAAAATTAAGATGTGAAATTCGCGAAATTAAGTTTTCTTAAAAACTAGCCTATTTTGAACCTATTGACCAGAAAATACAAAAAAATTAACAGTTTTCGTTTAGTCTAAAACAATCGAAATCTGTACCTTTTGTAACCCGTGATGTGGTGTCTTAAAAGATGTTACGAATTTGTTTTGTTTCTTTTTTCGATCATAAGAAAATCAAGATAGAAGATTAAATATTTTTCTCGTTTCTTGTTTTTTACCCATTGTACAAATTAATAAATTATAAATTTGCGATATTAAATACCAAAAAAGTTCAAACCAAAAATCGCTAAATAAAATACCCGCAAAAAATTCCAAAATGGAAAAATCGCGAAATTAAATACCCGCGAAATGAATTTCTTTTCAGGAAGGCGAGTTTTTCAGCAGACGCGAAGGGATTTATGCGCCAATGCGGTCTTACAAATGTTGAATGTATTGATTTTTGATATCACGAACCCTTCGATTACCCACGCCAGAGAACTTTAATGTCACAGCCTTTTGTAATTTGACTTTTTATGTCCCTCTAGAACTCCCCCCTCTGATTCCAAACGCAGAAGTCAGTAATGAAGAAGAAGAGTTTGGCAGCAGTAGCGACAAAGAAAATATTGAATTCTCTAGCGTAACGAAACCAGGTAATTATTTGTGCTTGTGCACAATACTTATTAAAATTGTGGCGAATGTTTAAGAATTTAAATTTAAGGTAAATTTACTTTGGCGTATTCTCCAAATTTTTAATCCGCCGTAATTTTTCCACTTAAGACATAAGTAGTACCTGTGCCAAACCTTCAAAAATAATTTACAGTTAGTTGCATTATTTAGAATTGTCAGATGCTAGTGCAAACGCGAGAAGGAAATGGTCGCCGGAACAATCCGAGCTTGTTTTAAGAGCATTCCACAAGCACGTTATTGGAAACTCACTGCCTGGAAAAGTCGAATGTTTAACGTTGCTGTCGAAGAACCCTTGTTTACGTGGCAGAGAGTGGAAAAACTTAAAAGATTTCGTGCGAAATCATAAAGTTACCATTGCTCGCCAAAAGCGAAAACAAAGATGAATGAATTTTGTCGCCTTCCCAAACATTACTCTGCTTCATGTAATTAATCAATGGCTTTAAAAGTGGTTATTGTATTTTTTTATTTGTTAGCAGGAAAATTCCGGGAGAAGGGATTCAAGCTACAAAATCACCTATGGTGATTAAACTATCCTCCGTAAAGGATAGTTTAAAAAGTCATAAAATGAAATAGGCCGCCTAGTATAAAACGGTTCTACAACGGTTCTACAAAACGGTTCTATAAAACGGTTCTACAACGGTTCTACAACACAGTAAAGTGTCAGAAACTCTATGTTTTTGTTATGAAGTTGCAGTAACGTGTGCAGTGAACCTTAGTTTATGTTAACGTTTACATTTGTTTACATTTTTAACTGTCCCAGCATGTCCGTTAAAACAACAAATAATCAAAATACAACAACAAGCCTTAGATATCAACATAATTATATATACAAAAAAAAAATATGGAGCAATAAATAAGAAAGTTGTAACATAAAACCTTAGTATCGGATCCTCTTACCACGAGCTTTCAGTACCATTGTGATCCGTCTCGGCATACTTTCAATCAGGCGATTTATCTTTTCCAGCGGATATTCACGCATCGTTGTCTTTATGCGCTCTGCGAGTTCATCTTTTGTCTCCCGGGTAATGTTATTGTCGAGGGCTTGTTGTAATTGCTAATCACCGATACACCAGCCCTCTGGTGCAACGCAGCCATGTCGGCCGAATCTTTTGTTGACACATATGTCGCAGACTTCTTGTTATTGTTTTTGTTCATATTTATTTTTTACTAAAAAGAGAAAAACATTATCATAGACAATTCTTTTTAATGTATATTAGGATAACATTCGTTAAAATATATTTTTGAACAACGTTTTTACGAGAATTTTTCTAAGTCCAGAATTTTGAAGACAATCGTTGACATAATATGTGGCAAAAATTTCAAATTTCTATAGAAAGTCCCCCCTCCCCCCGTTTTCATTGTTGAATGCTGGACCAAGCAGGTACGAAACACCCAAGGCGTCCACAATACTTTCCTTCAACACTGAAGGGGGAGGGGGCATTTACTGATAATTTTTTGCCACAATATTATGTCAACGATTGTACATTTTGTTTATTTTGATATTTTCTAAGATTGAGACAATATTTATGTTAATTTGACTGGGAAAGCAGTTTTATTAACAAGTTCATTTTTGTAATAGCTGAAAGGACCTTAGTAGTTCGCAAGAATAACCGCAGTGTTGTGTTCATTTCAATCCTGATACTAAAGTAGTATTTAAAGAAATTTTCTTTAGGAAGTTTTGTTAAATGTAGTCGGAAATTGTGATGGATGAACTTTTTCTGCAGTTAAATGACTGTTGGGCACAACATTTTCCGTCTAGTTAAGAGTCACGTTATTGATTTTGAGAAACGGTACTTTTGTAGCAAATACGCCTTTTTTTCACAGCCACAACGAACGTCACTTTTACTTTCCTGTTGTTGCGTTTGCACATCAAACTTTACGGGTTGTTCTGCGTACGTATTTTTGCCTCTTCGTGCAGAATTGTTGCACCTTAACGGAACAGTCAATTTTTAGTAACTATATATAAGCAATTTTATTAGGTGCGTGCCGGCTTTTGTCTAGCTGCAGATTTACTTCAAAGTTATGTGGTGAAAAATCATATGCTCAACATTTTTTCACTCCAGTGCAGTTGTTATTTGATTACCAATGAAAACAAAAAATTGAAAAAAATATCGTAAGTGATGTGTGCAAATTTGTCCCCGCAACTAAATTTGGAAAATGTTCGTTTTGTCCCCAAAACTCAACACAACCTCTGAAAAACACATTAAACATGCCCTATGGGGACCGTTGTTATTTTACCGTTACACAAGTTTTGAGGGCACTAGGAATCATTAAATAGCGTTGTACGTTGTGGGACACATTTTCATGTCCCCACAGCTCCAATTGTCCCCACATGCAGGTGAACTTTTTACGTAAGTCCCCACTACTAGGTTGCCGTACAAACTGCAAATTATTTTTAAGTTATCAGCGTTTTAAGAAGAGGTTCTCACCTCTTGAGAAAGAAATTCCAACTTGCAATAAAAGATCAGCTCGCTTCAGGTTTCGTGCTACGTGATAGAGTCTAGCTTAACAATATATTAAGTGCGTCCAGCGCGTCATCTATTTTGTTGATGACTTCGGTGTTGATTTTGCACTGTTCTTCGCATCCTTCCTTAAAGGAGAGGCGAACAGCCGTGGCACGGCTGCTGATTGAAAATTCATGATGCCTGGGATTATTTCAAAGACCAGATCCGCTGGTCTGGAATATCCCGTAAAATCTTGACAATTGTTTAGTTTTTGTAATATTTAGTTAGCATCAAATCAGGTAAAAAATGGTTTTGCTGAAAGATTTGCTGTTTTTATATTAAGGGGGTAATAAATTAAAGCTGCTTGTTTAAAAAAGGTGAATTTGTGGCTTAAAACTTTGCAGCACAACAACACGTTATTATACTCACATTATACCCAGAAAATCTCTTCATTAGAAGTTTTTTTACAAAATACCAGTTTTTACTTTTATCCTTAAATGCTGAATCATTCATTTTATGGTTCAGTATTTTTACACATTTGCCAAACTGGTGGTTATTCAGAAACAATATTAGATCTACGGTGATGACCACGCTTCGATGATCACACTGTTTTTTTAAAAATAATACACAAGTTAAAGATCAAAATAGCAAATATACTATTAGTTGAATAACACGACGAAAATATTTTTATTTTTATTACTAAACTTAGTAAACTAATTCATGAGTAAAGATAAAGAAAATAAAGATTTGTAAACAAAGCTGAAACCGCCATATTTCACGTTCGATTTGTTGTTGAAAGTTTCCGGTCTGTGTATTTATCAAATTTGGCGCCATCTCATCACAACAAACTTCATCGTTCGAAGTTGGATGTATGTTGTGAAAAAGCGAACCAAATTACGAAAAGAATATTATTATTGGCTGTGAAAGATGTTTATAAAGTTCCAAGAAGTATTAACGAAGGTTATAAAATGCTGGCACCACGATTGTATGTAAAATATTCTTGGTTATCTTGAGTTAAAGGTCTTATTTTTAATGTTTATTGGTAAAGTACATCTAAAACTTGCTTCTTTTTTACCCACACAGCCATAAAAACTTTGTAAAAATGTTGCTAGGAAGGAATATGGATATTTATTTATGAAACATAGTTATTTGTGTGTCGTTATAGTAGGTATTTTATTAGATTTTGGGATTTAGACGTTCCTTAATTTTTGCTACCTCGCCTAAAATTTATTTTGTGGCTGCCACAAAAAAGTTTTTTGTTCGCCTCTCCTTTAAAGGCCGGATTCCGCCACCTCCTCCATAACTTGGCATTTAAAATTTAATTACTTTGGTGTTTAGAGCGAAAATTAACATTCTGTCTAAAGTTTCTGACAGCAAAATAAGTATTATTTAACTTATTTTCCGGTTTTTATATAGTTAGCATGTAAAAACGCCAAAAACGGAATCCGGCCCCCCCCGCATCGCATAGAGTTAAAAGCGTCGTCGTAGGATATATACACAACGTTATTGATGTAACCTTAGAAAATTTTCATTTTCTCGAACGCCAATAAAGATGCTTCATTTTAATCTTTGACAATTTAATGACCAATCTGAACACAGACTGTGTACTTTTCGTGTGGCCAGAACATTCCGTGGCAAAGTAACTGTACAGCCATGACTAAAAGTGCTTACATTTTGTTGGTCGCCTTGCTGGTCTAGTTGGTCGTAGTAGCTTTATTGATGCAGCTAGAGAGCTGGATACTATTTTTTTTAAATTCGTGTATTTTATCAGGTAAAAATTATTTTATATATAAGTGAGAAATGTGCTGGCTAGCTAGCTATCTCAATTTTTAGTTCTTACTTGGATTCCTTTTGATTGATGCTGACATACAGCTTCTTATAGTCATAAAATTACTTACTTACTTAGTAGCAATCGAGCTAGCTAGCTATACAAAATAGTGCTTTGATTAGAGTGTCTTTTTCCTTAAGGAGCGAGCAACAAAAAACTTTTATCCTGCTTTGCATAATTTTTCCATGAGGGTTGGACACCCAACTTCTCCCCTTTAGGGAAAAAGGGAGCTAAAAATAACTTATGGCAGCTATGGCGTCCCGTATTACTGAGCTGTCCGGGCTAGAAATCATTGGCCAAAAATTTCACTTCAAAGGACTTCACGAACGAATGTAATGAAGTTCAATCAAAGACTGGAAGCTATGTGTTGGAATCGTCTAGTTAGATCCGAGACATATCTGGTAAGAATTGATATATTTTTGATAGCTAGTTTAGTGAGATAAAACGGAGAAAAGCAATGCTAGCTAGCTAATCTAGACTACATTTTACTAACCAGCCACATTATGAAATTTTATATTCTTTCTAGCTTATAGTTTGTAGGAAAAACTACTGACTATGATAATAGCTATTATTATTATTATTATTATTATTATTTGGACATATTTATACAGGATATTCACAATTTCAGTATAATTAAATACTGCTATCAATTTGTGTCCTGTTGTTCTAAAATATATATTAATTAAAATTATGTTAAAAAGATATACTTATAAATAAATTGAGATAAAAACGTTAGTATAAAATAAAAGTAAGGATTGTATGTAAAAGTTCAGAAGCTCAAAATAAAAATAAAAAGACGATTAAAAATTTTTATATCTTGTAAAAATAAATCAAGTCAAATCAAATCAAAAATGTTGAGACAGAGCCGGAGTAGACAAGTTCCTAATAGTCAGTTCAACAAGCTGCCTACTTGTCAAAATGAGTATCGAGCAACCGTCTAAAACCGGCCCAATCTCCACATTCCCTGACAGCTAAAGGCAAATCGTTATAAACCTTAGCACCAGAAAACCTAAAAGATTTTTCTGCAAATTCAAGCTTTATTGCAGGAAGTTTAAAAAATTTGTTACTATTTCTCGTTTGTCTCGCGTGTGAGTTGATCTCAAAATATCCATTAAAATTATCACATGTTTCTCTAATCAAACATTTTCTCACCAACAAACATGACTGAATTTTCATTCTGGAAGATATACTTCTAACCGGCTTAGCCCCTCTAATGATTCTCTTCGCTCTTGAATCCAGAGAACTAAGCTTTTTTAACTGTGTAGCAGTTAGCTTCATATGAAATAAAGAGCTGTACAGGATAATCGGAATTATAACCATTTCATATACTTTGAGAGCAGCATCCACATTGAGGTACTGTCTCATTTTTGAAAAGAGCGTTAGTCTCCCTGCTACCTTTTTGTACTTTTTCTCGAAGTTCGAATTGAGGTTTAATTTCGAGTCCAGGTGATTTCCAAGATAGGTGTAAGATGTAACATGATGTACTGGCTGTCCATTTATTTCTATGTTCAGCTTTTCGTCATACTTTGCCAACCGTTTAGCCGTACCGAAAAGCATGCTTTCAGTTTTCCCCTTCTTCAGGTTTAAAATTAACTCATTATCATAACAATACTGGTATAAACTCTTGACTTCATCATTCAAGATGTCATTGATGTAAGTCGGAGTTTTTCCAGTAACATATATGACAGTGTCATCAGCATACTGTATACATTTCGAATGTTTTAATATCTCTGGGAAATCATTAAAGAACACGAGAAATAATAATAACCAATCAAGTTCAGTTTCAAAAACACCATATCTCTTTAGCTTTTCAAGTATGACATCGTGACTTATGGTGTCAAAAGCCTTACTAAGGTCTATAAATAATGCTCCGACAAGTTGACCTTTTTCTGCAATTTCACGGATTTCATCAACAAGTAACGTGGTCGCAAGTTGGGTTGACCTCTTGGGCCAATAACCAAATTGGAAGTTGTTCAAAAGATCGTTTTCTTCAAGGTACTGGGACACTTGATTGTGTACTGCCTTCTCTAACAATATATTAAACCAGCTAGATACCAGAAAATTTGTAGTTAATAGTTATAGCTAGCTTCTCAGCCCTTTTTTTAATTTTTGATTAACCTCCAACCCGAAAGTTTTTTTAACTGTGTGAGGAATCCGGAAGTGTTCACGAAATGGTTATTATTTGAGTTTTGAAATTGTTGCCTTTCCCCAAAATATATCTGTAACCATTACGATGTCTGCAGTTTAAGGCCCAAATACCCGACCTGATTTTCATGTACGTTTTATGTCAAGCTCATTAAATGTGTTATGAAAAGGAATTCTGAATGTTATTTTCAACACTAGAACACTTGTACATGGTGCTAAAACTAAGGGCGGCGTAAATTATATAAAACCTTTAAACCTGTAAAATAAGAAGAGAAATAGCAAGAAAAACGAAATAAAAGCAAAAAGATATATATCAGCCCCTGAAATTGAAGAAAATTTACGTCGGCAGCTATATCGCCGGCGTGATGAGGACCACGTGGACAAGTGGGATCCGGGATGCAGGGACCCTAGAGGGTGGGACCCGGGACACGAGACGCAGGGTAAATCTTTGAATTTAAAACATAACGAGGACTAGAACTCAGAATAATAAGAACTTTGGCTATCAGCTAGGAACCTGAAAATTGAAAAGCGAGGTGTACGTTTTCTTTTTTCTTTTTCATTCATTTCAAACATTCTGAAGCTGGCGATTTAAAAAAGAAAAAGGAAAAAATTTCTTTAATGCAATTTATACTTCAGAATTTAACCGTCGAACCGGAACAATGATAATTGATCAAGATTTATTAATTCGTTATTTTTAAGCTCGGAGAATAAAATAACCAGCGTGAGCTCAGAGAACTTATAACAATTTTGTTTTGTCATTTTTACCTCAGTGTTTTTTTTTCAGAAAGTTAATGCACATGTATATTGATACTCATGTGAGAACTTTCACTAGTCAAGAATTTATTCCCTGAAATATACTGAAAATCTTACAATCAAAAGTACGTTTCCGGACCGTGAAGCGATAATTGAAGTAATTGAATAAGAAATAGAAAGCGAGGAGAATAATTAAACTGGGCCATATACACCTCGCAGCATGAGAATGCAATAACAAGCTTAACTCAAACATTTACTAGTACAGTGGAATCTCTCTATCTCGAACTCGCAAGGGACCAAAAAATTTGTTCGAGATAGAGGAAGTTCGAGATAAAGAAAGGAAAATACCTTAGACGGACCACAAAGGGACCGAGATTTTAGTTCGAGATAGAGAGTAGTCGAGATAGAGAGATTCCACTGTAGTTATAAAAGAAAGCGTCGATCGTATCGTTTAAACACACTTTAAGTTATGGAAGAAGTCCTATACAAAATCCATTTGCTGCAAAATTAACAAATAAATGTTCAAAAATTCCTTTTAAAAATGCGCGAAAATATACTATACTAACAGTATAAGCGGGTTTTTAAACAGAGATTTATGTTAAGCTTATAAAAAGTTTAAACAAGATAAAGCAACCTTTATCCATTTTTGCGCTTTCAATGATTCCTCGACTGATACAACCGGTACGTCTTCCTTTTCACCTTGTGTTAGTGAAAGTTGAATGCTTATGTTTTATTTATAACCGTGATAAAAAAAATTGATATTTGTTCCAGACAACGACATTTTAACTTTTCAGGACGTCTGTTATATAAAAGTGACTTGGCTTCCACTACCTTTCTTACATGTACGCACTTTTCTGCGTTCTCGTGAAACCCAATTTATTCGCTTTCTCATTATTTAATTCACTTAAACTTGTGTTGTGTTTGACTTCTGATAATTATTTTTTCTTTTGCTTATAAGTATATATGCGTTATTCATATTAGTGACAACATAAAATAATTTAAACACCCCTATTTAAAGAAACAACAGTTGATTAACAATCTAGTGTTAATTCAACTTGTGTTAAAATTGTATTCTTGTTTAATTTTTACAACTGTTTTTCCTTTTTCAGGTCCGCCATTATCAAAACAGTCACCATCAGCATTCCTAAAAGATCTTGAGGGAGGAAGTTTTTCCAACTTACTAAAACAAAAAACGAGCAGAAACAACCATGAAACGACTAGAAACTATACCAAGAAACGATACAAAGCTCCAACATTGTGTCACTTTGGTACTTTAAGTTTTTAAGAAGATACACCAATACAGTTCAAGTTTTTTGTTTATTTGGAACACTACATGTGAATTTATTATTTTTTATTTGATCAATTTCATTGTATGTAGTGATTTGAAAATGTTGCATATTATAATAATTAAGATTTTAATTTTTAAATTTCGGGATATTCCATATTCTCCATATTCCTTAGTTTTCAAGGTCTATACTTCAAATTTCAGGATTTTCCAGGTTATTTGAAACCCTAGTTTGCCATTGTATGTTGATAATGGTGGAAATCTTCAAGCCCCAGGGCTTCTTGTTATTATTATTATTATTATTACTAAACTTATTAGTGTGACTACCTCTAATATACACATCTAACTTGAGCGCAGAATTAAGAAAGATAGTTTAACTCTTATGATGGAAAGTATCTTTTCATAACAGTCCTCCGTTTTGACTGCAATTCCTTTAGCAACATGTTTATGGAACATTGAGCATTCTTTGCCTGTGCCACCATGTCCATAATACGTTTGTTGTATTGCCTTTTTTTTCATTTTAACATTTCTTTATAATTTTTGGAATAGTCATGTTGATCTGTAAACGACAGTTCGTATTTGCTACTCTGATATGAAAACATACATTTTGGACATTACGCCAAACACCTCTTGCTTTAAATCGGATCTAGATTCATCACCAACAAGCCCTTCGATTTCCTCTCCGTTGACTGGATGTAAACAAGGTTCGATTTTCTACACCATTGCAAACGTTTTAGATAGATTTGCCTTAAAATCTTGTATATTGTTATGTTGAATTATAAAAAAGCCACTTTTTACAGTTTAATGCGTGTGTAACATTAAATTGCCCAAAATGCTTTAAAAAAAAGAAAATAAATAGTTTCAGCCTTATAATAGTTCTTACATTTCAACCTCTTGATCTTTAAAAAAAACTTTTAATCTATTTTTGTAAATGCAAGTCATTATGCAAAATGTCTGTTGTTGAATGACAACATGTCATTGATTTCGCTAGTCAAATTTCTTAAATTCGTTAATGCTAAACCCCACAATTTTATCTTTTATCATCATTAGGTGTTAATAGGTGTTTTTCCCCAATTAGATATGCTGTTTATAATAGAAGTGCAGGGCATAACCCTAAAAAGATTCAATTCGCATGTATAACCACCTATAACCTATGAAATAGAGCTCAACAGTGGCATAAAAATGTGTATTATGCCCTATAAACATATGATATGAAGCAAAGCAACAGTGTTGACATCAGGAAGATAGACAGATCTTGTTTGCTTTGTCACAGGAGGGTATAAAATTTTGGTGTTAACTAAACCTTGGGGAGCGTTCACATATTATGTAATCAATTTTTTGCCTATTTTCTACTCCCCCCTCCCCCATGTAATCAGTCGTAAGCATTTGGTTGACCCCCCTCCCAAAATTACGTCATCATCTACTTAACCCCCCTCCCACCCCCCAAAAAAATCCGTAAAGAATTAGTTTATGAATGAAAACAAACACTGTCTTAAAACAGATGCAAGATATACAATATGGTGAATACAAACGCTTTAGATAGTTGATATTTTTCACACTCATGATAAAATATGCTGTTAATTTTTTTTGATTTGCTTATGTCATCAAACCACTTGACCCCTCCCCCCTCCCCCATAATCAAGCGTAAGCAATTTCGATGACCCCCCCTCCCCCCCTACTTGATTACGTAATATGTGAACGCTCCCTTACTTGTGTTTACATAGCTGCTTCTGATAAAAGTGATAAGATGCAAGACGTAAAAAGACAAAAAAATGTTGGAATATTACCTAAACATTTAAAATTTCTGAATTTAGACAATTTAAAATAGGGGAATAATTCTTTTTGCAAATATTCTATGAACTAGAATCTTTGGTAGATTGACAAAATGATAAATAAACATATTTTGACCCCCCCTACACGCCTTTCCTTTTAGACTGATACTCAGATCTAGGAGGATAGATATAGAGAAAGAGAACCATCTTATTTCGTAGCTATTGAGATCTATTCAAATTCTGTATTGTTTTTTAATTACAATGGAATCATACGCTCATCTCACTCTAATTGGAAGAGATGAATAGAGTAAAAAGGGTTCTGTTCCCAAATTAATTTCAGAGATAGTGTTAAACACTGCAGATACACGCACACACATATATATATATACGCCGATTTTAAAAATCGCTCTTTCGCCATTTAAAGGCCGATTTCCATATGTTATGTCGCTATGTTAAATATTGGTTATGTAAAATACACACCCTGTATTTCTTTGTATAAAGCAGACTTGTTTTATTTGAAAAGATTCATTCTCGTTATGTTGAACTACCGTGTGCTCTTCCTCTCTCCGTTCGTGATAATAAATACATAACAATTGGCGACGAGTTTTATAAAAAAAAAAGCGAGGAAGAAAGAGAAAGAATATAATGGCAAAATTAATGCAAAATATACCCTTCGTGGAACCATTCGCAATCGAAAAATCAACATCAACAAATTTAGACAAGAAGTGGAAGTCGTATATAGAAGAGTTTGAATTATTTATTACAGCTTCTGGAGTTAGTAAACAAAAACAGAAAAGCGCTTTACTTTTACACTTTGGTGCTAAAGACAATGACAATAACAAAGATGATATAGAGAATGAGTTGCCTCCAGCATTTCCTCCAAACCATGTTACGTCACAACTATCATTGTCACCACTAATGCCACTTCCAAATGCTGTTACAACACAGTTATCATTGCCACCAATTCCTGTTATTGATGAGGATAAAAATAAAGAACAATCAAACGACGGTCAAAAATTACCATTCTCCCTAATTGCGTTTAGAAACAATGTTTTCACAGTTTCGGCCAAATTATTTGAACTTCAATGAAGGAATATGATTTTTCTTGACTTTCCATCAATGCAACCATGAATAACGAATTTCCATCGGATCAGGGAATGGTGGCCGTCAAGATGCCACAACGAATTTGGCCATGGTACAAAATAAGAACGTCTTGTGATTAGTGTTTTTAGTGTCCACCCGATTCAAACTTTCTCGTATTCTTCTTCTTTGGACTGTAATTCCCTTTGACCTGAAAAAAACCCAGACATAAATGGTTCCCCCTTTGTTGGTCCATGACGATAGATGTAATCTCTGACGATATTGTCAATTCCCTCGTCGCTCATAGCAGTAAAACGCTGTAAGTCTTGGATTGTTATTTTAGGACGACCCTGTCTTCTATCAGCATGAGTAGATACTTCTAACATGGTGCAAATTGTTGCATTCCTTGATTTATTGATTTGTAACTTGACTAGATTTGTTGTTGAAGGATTGAATAGTTTTAAGGATTGAATTTGAATATATATATTACTTGTTTTTACCCCCAAAAGATTGAATTTAAACAAAAGAAATATGATTGAATATTGTTACAAAAGGGCAGGCATATTTAAGCTTGTTTAAAAAATATTTATTAAAAATTTGCTTTAAGAGTACGTCATATTTACGTCTTTGAAAAAAATAATTAAAAATTTATAACCAATCATAGCGCGATGTTAATTGTTTATTAAAAACCAATGAGCGCGCAGTATTTCAAATTTCGAATCATTATGCGCGGGAACTGACAAACGTTAAGTTATAATAACAAAAGAAAGATCACATAAGAGACGGGCCTAGTGCAATAGAAATTTAAAAGATGTTTCTCCTTCTCTATTTATCCTTCTAGCTCAGATTAAGAATTTTTCAATAGTTAGTTTCTTAAAAACATGGTTTCTATAGTTAGGAGCGTAGTGCTAAGACGGTCACTAAGTTTTTTTTTATGAAAGAAAATTGCAAGTCTACAGTTTGCACATACATTGGTCAAATGTTCCAGGCGGTGGGTAAACGACGTTGGATTTCATCGTCAGTAAAGTTGCAGGACTAATGCGTTTCTAACTCGTCGCATCACTCACTGTTTTAACAGTTAGTAGACGCGAGTTCAGCAAGCAGTCTTAAATGATTCGTCGTTTGCAGGAGCCGTTTTAACATCATCTACAAGTCAAAAATTCTGTTTTTAAGAAAATTATCAATCAGGTTGTATTAATTACACCTGAATATAATACCAGCCATACTTTTGCCATGCGTTTTTAAGATTCATGGAGAAGATTACGAACAGTTTTTATATGTCTTTTTTAAACTCACAAGGCGGGTTTCTAGTGAAACGAGTGTAGTCGAATTGATTGACAAGGATCAAATTTGCACAATGAATTTTCCTTGTTCGATCGACATCAATCAAGTAGTCGACGTCCATCGATTTTAAAAGTAGGATTGGTTTCAACGTTTTTATCAATTGATTTAATTTTAACCAATCAATTTTATTTTAACCCTATTCGTTCCGGGGGGGGGGCGGATTCCGCCCCCCCCTAACGTTTTTTTTTAATAACTCCTTAATGCTACGTTGCATGGCTACGATACTTACTGAGTTTCAATATTTATCTATTTTACACCTGCATGCCCAATTTTCAGGTCCCATACTATTCAGAGGCTTTGATATTGGCTATTACTCGAAACTACCCCTAAAAATCTCCATGAAACCCTTATAATGAGGAAAATATAATAACTCTTGTTAGGATTATCGTTAGAACTTGAAACTTACAACACAACTTTGTTTCATCAAGAAGAATCATTTTGCATGTTGTGGACACGTGATTAATCCGATTTCCCGATTTTTTCGGATTTTACCCGAGAATCGGAAAAAACGGATTTCCGGGCAATTTTTGGCAGTTTTTTATGCGATCTGTGTAAAAACAGGAAACTATGGTAAATAACTTTTATTTAGCTTTTAGAAATTTCAAACAGAATTTAAAAATTCGCTTTAGAACTAAAGTAATTGAATTTTAAGCAGATAAGTGACATTTTGGACATTTTCCAAGCTTTTGATGACGTCACAGAAAATGTGCTGACGCAAGCAAAAATTTATTGCTGCCATTTTGTTCCTTTTGTGACGTACTATAAGTGTGCTAAGTTTAATTCAATTTGGACAAGCCTATGAAGAGTCTTTCAGGAGGGGGGGGCGGATTCCGCCCCCCCCCCCCCCCGGTCATAATATGTTCGAAAAACCCCGGACCGAATAGGGTTAAACAATGACCTCGTGATCAAAATATACCGCAATTCGATATAACGGCTACGATTTTTATCTGGAAACTGGGCCGAGTTTAGGGTAACCAAACTGCTAGTTAGCTGGCAGTCAGTCGGACAACTATCTTTTGTTGTGAGTAAATGATCGAAAATATTTGTGGTATTTAGCTTTTCTGGTCTTGATATGGCCCTGTTGTTGGGTGTACGAGTAATACAAGGAAATTGCTAAAGTGGAAGAAAACTATTTGCGCAGAGCATAATAATAACCAGCCTCAATGCAAAGAAAATTTTGCTTCCTGTCAACCACCACCATTTCGCCTGTTTTGTTTTCCTAGTACCAATCGTTACTTAACTAGTCGTTTGGAATGCGTAAAGATCTCTATAATAATACGGAGCCTCCGTGTGTCTGTGTGTGACTTTGGCAAAGTGGATTATATTTTTCACAATTTTCTTTGATAAAGTCTATACAACTTCGCCTATCAAATTGTTATGTAATTTACCAAACTTTGACGTTAAAATAATATTAACGTCAAAGGAAAGTATATTAACGTTAGTTTTAGGTGCAGTGTAATGGTTGCACCATTACACTGCACCTAAAACTTTGAGGCCAAATAACTTGGAAACGAGGTGGTGACTTCAGTAATTTGTCAACTAGGGACTACCTGGGACCAATTTGGGGAATTTTCCCAAACCTGTGTCCCCGAATCCGTTTCGGAATGGACGGGTTGATGACGTCATCAAAAAACCTTTAAACCCCAATATCTCTGCAACCGATACATGATCCTATACATTTTCTTGATCAGCGTTTTAAGATCTATACGATGAAGGCAACAGATATACAAATTTCTAAAGAAATTATTTTTGTACTTTTGGGACTTTGCTGACGTCAGCAAATTTTTTAAACCTTTTCTTAACCGTTCGTCAATAGCACATGATACAATACATTTTCTTGATCAGCAGTTTAAGCTCTACACAATAGAGGCAACGTGAAAACAAGGTTCTAATTTCTTTTTTTTGTGGATGGGTTGCTGTCTTCATCAAAGTTCAAATGAGGTTTTTTTTTCATTTTTATCCTGCCTCAGTGTATTTTTCCACATCGACTAGTCTCTATAATAATACGGAGCTTCTGTCTGTCTGTGTGTGACTTTTACAAAGTGGATTATATTCTTCACAATTTTCTTTGATAAAGTCTATAAAACATCACCTAAAAGTTTGTTCTGTAATTTACTAAACTAATATAAACGTCAAAGAAAATTATATTAACATAAGTGAAGCCATTACAGTGCACTGAAAACTTTGAGGCCAAATAACTTGGAAAAGAGATGGTGACGTCAGTCATTTTTCACCGCGTGTATAATTAGGGACCACCTGGGACCAATTTGGGTAAGTTTCCCAAACCTGGGTCCCCGAATCCGTTTCGGAATGGACGGGTTGATGACGTCATCAAAAAACCTTTAAACCCCAATATCTCTTCAACCGTTTGTCAAAAGTACATGATCCTATACATTTTCTTGATCAGCATTTCAAGACCTATACGATTAAGGCAACAGGTATGCAAATTTCTAAAGAAAAATATTTGTGTACTTTTGGGAAGACTTTGCTGACGTCAGAAATTTTTTTAAACCTTTATATCTTCTTAACCCTTCGTCAAAAGCGCACGATCTTATACATTTTCTTCATCGGCGTTTTTAGCTCTACACAATAAAGAAAATTTTTTTTGTGCATTGACGGGTCCTGGCAGACGTCATCAAAATTCAAGTTATGTTTCTCTTTTCTAATTACTCCTGCCTGAGTGCATTTTTCCACAGGCCTTATCAACTAGTAGTTAGTTAAACGTGAAGAAAAAGACAATAAAAAATAGTATTCTTTGGAATAATAACAGGATGCTTGATTTCAAAGATGCTAATGCATTGTTACTCAACACTCGATTCTGAGTCGAAATTTGTGTCAGCGTCGTAAATAAATACTCCTGTTGCACCAATTTGAATAAGGCTATTTTTGATGACTTAATAAAAATTGTTGCTGTTTAGTTTTATTTTGTTTATTGAAAACTTCAACGATGCTATGAATCTTTTTATATATGCAACTAGACAAACAATTTTCGCAGTCTCACTTTTCTTCTAAAATAGACACAACATTGTAGTATTTTACTTCAGAAATAGTAAATACTTTCCTGTCTTAAACCTTGATTTCAGCATCATCATTTGCTACTCCAAATGTAGATTCAGATTAATACAGATTTATACCATGTTCACATTATACCGGATAGCTTTCATGCCGTTATAAAAATCATATCGGATAGGCCTTCTGTTCACACTATCAAGGCTGTTTTGCAGCATGATTTTTATACCGGATAGCTATCATGACGCAACGATTCAAAAAGTGAACAGCTATACAGTATGATTTCTATGCTAAAATACATTCTTTTTCATTTCATTTTGAAACGCGCGTATGTGTAGAAAACAAGATATGGCAGTTTTATCAAAACATCAATTATTACAGATCTTTGTAGAAGAGCAATTTACTATCACTTTGAGCCAAATATGCCCAAATACTGGAAATACACTTCCCCGTTGATGTTATTTAGGTAGATTTTCTGAATTGAAATTATGCTGCAAGGAATGATTCAGTCAAAAAAGTGTAATGTGAACACTCGTGAACGACACTTGTCGACATTCAACGATTCTGTTCACACTATACCGGATAGATTTTCATAACGGCATGAAAATCTATCCGGTATAATGTGAACATGGTCTTAGTGGTTTTCTAAAGAAACTCACCTGCTCATTTTTGATATAAGGACGGCGAGACAGAAATAGCCCTGGCACTGGCCGGTCTTAAACACCGTAAAATATGCGGTGTTTGCTCGATTACCGGCCGTATTTTAAGCGAGCGAGACAAACTACCAGACAAGCTCGTCGAGTTCATGAGGTTGATTGCTTCAGCGCAGCAATACAAATGGAACACTTAACACATTTATTCACCAGAATTCAAATCTCTCTGGAAGAAAGTAAAATAAAAGGGTTTTTGTTAAAACCAAAACAAGTCAAAGCGCTTGATTTTCTTTTAATTGGTAAAGATGTTATCAGTGTTCTCCCTACTGGCTATGGAAAATCTTTAATATATCAGCTTTTACCGTATTTATACCCTTTAAAAAAGAAAAAGAATATAGTTATCGTCGTAAGCCCACTTAATTCCATAATCGAGGATCAAATTGCTATTCTGAAGGGTAGAGGAGCTTCTGTTGCAGTTTTACCTAATGCATATGAACAAAATAACAAAGAACTACAACCTCTTTTTTCAACATCTAAAATCTCTGCTAATACAGAAGACAGCTGTGGTCAAAAGTTTTCAGAATTCATCATCTCTGGTAATTTCAGTTATCTGTTTGGTCACCCTGAGGCATTTTTAAGTGGAGAAGGACGAAATTTAATGAACTCCCAACCATATCAAGAAAATGTTGTTGCATGTGTGATAGATGAGGCACATTGAGTTGAAATGTGGTAAGAAATATATATATATCAATATCATCTATGTTATACATATTACAAATATATAGCTATATTATAATAAAAAAAAACTTTTTACTTTAGGGGAACTGAATTTCGTAAAGATTTCAAAGACCTATCCGCTTTAAAGGCACTATTTCCAGGATGTCCAATGTTAGCACTTACAGCGACAGCACCACCATCACTAATTAAACAGATGACCAAAGAGTTGTGTATGCAAAACTGTGAAGTAATAAAAGTGTCTCCCAATCGCAAAAATGTTTTTTTAAGAATACGCAAACGTCTCTCAAATATGCATGGGATCGAGAGTTACGATAATATTCTGAGGCCGATTGCTGATGAACTTGATAAAGAAAGGGAAAAATTTCCTTTAACAATAATTTACATGAGGCTTAAGTATTGTGGTTATGCATATCAACTTTTTGATCTTCTTATTTCAAAGCCATACATTGGTGAAGAAATAAACACAAAAGCTAAACTTTTGCACAGTTTCATGCTTCATCCACAATGGATATGAAAAAGAATATATTACAGGAAATTTCAAAAACAAATTCAAGAATTCGTGTCATATTCGCAACTACAGCTCTTGGAATGGGTGTGGATTCACCTAATATTACCAATATTATTCATATCACACCACCATCCACCTTAGAAAGTTATGTGCAGGAGATTGGTAGAGCAGGAAGAATTGGTAATCAATCCTATGCCACTCTATATTATAATAAATTTGATATCAATAAAAGTATCAAAACTGTAGACGAGACTGTTAAAATTTATTGTGAAGAAGATGGTTGTTTGAGAAAGTTTATTATCAGTTATTTTGGATTTAACTACTCAAAACCTACTTTATGTTGCTCAAATTGTAATCCACAACCTGAAACTGATGCAAATAATACACAAATAGAATTAGTTGATATTGACAGAGACATGCTTTGTTATGAATTAAAGAAACTAAAAATTGACAAAAAAGAAGATAGTGACTTGCTGCCTTTCACATTTGAATTAAGTAATGCCGTAATTCAAAAAATTATTGAAAAAGCTGAAGAGATCAATGTTGAAAGTGACCTGCTGTACAAATGCCATGTTTGGGGTGGACAGTACTCTGCAAAAATTTTTTCAATTATCAAAAAATCCAAGTTGTAAAAAAGGTATGTATATTTATATATATATATAGTATATTTAAAAACGAGAACAAAACAAACAAAACTTGCTCTATAGGTTTCTATCCAAATGTATGTATATATGTGCCAAACTTTAAAACATCAAAAACTTAAATAAAAAGTTGTGTAATATCTAAAAAGGTTCTAATAAATATAAAAAGTTAAGTTAATATAAAGAAATTTCTCTTTTATGTTTGTCCAACCATTCATGGAATTTTGGCACATTTAAATACAATAATGGTGATCTTTTGATTTCTGCAAAACTTCTGTGAGCACGTCCAGGTGTAGCAGTGAACGGTTTCAGTGTTAGCAAATCAGTTATCATGGCAACCTCATCATTTTTAGAATCTGTAGTAGCATGCTCAGTTGATGTGCTATGCATGCCCAATTCCTTGCTGTAATTTTCCACAATTTCTTTAATGCCACTAACTGCTTTACAAACCCTACCAATCCGTTTCACAATGTTTTTGCTAATTTTATTTGTAATTTCCTGAACACAGTCATCTTCTATGTTTTGTCCTATTCCACCTTTCCAATTCACAAAATGACCCATTTGAATACTTTAGAAAAAGACTTTCTACCTGTGCAATACATAAAAACATTTCAATTGCATATTTGCTATAAGGACCTAATGACTTGAAGATTGAAAGAAGTAACTTCTGGTTTACAAGGTTTCTGTCACCATCACCTTCTCTGGCAGTATCTTTCATCTGAAGTAATAATGTTGTCAGGAAAATGCTACATAAACCATAGTTCATAACATGGTCGTTTGAACAAGACAACCCACCTTTTTGAATAACATACGTGTTCACAAATTTTTCCAACACAAAATCAAAATAACTTTTTTTCTCTTCTAAAGATTTGTGAATCAAATTCACAGGAAATCTGTCGTTACTTGGATTATCATCTATGCTTTCCATTCCAAACATTTCCATTGCTGCTACTATGATGTATGCTGTTCCCATGCTAATAAACAGTTCCTCACATCCTTGATAAGAATCCAGTACTTTATTTGGTGTCACATTTTTTCGATTGAGTTTCTCCCGAAAAAATTTTAGCGTTCCAACTTGTTGACAGGACTCTGCATTGTATAGAAGATGGTAGCTATACTGTAACAATGAAGCTTTGGTGTGCCACATTGCTGCTTTAAATGGGGAACAGTGCTCCAATCGATCACTTGGGGTGTTTTCACCAGAAAGAAGATTCTTTGCCCCTGCAAATCTTACCCTCGTTAATTGATCTCCTGAAAAAGGGACTAGTAAAAACAGTATGGCTAAATGGTTGACCAGGTGGTACAACAGTTTCTTGTATAGGCTCTTTGTTAGTATCTGGTAAATTTGGAAGAAAACCAGCTTTGTGATAGATTTCTGCAATCCATGATTCATATTGTCGCAAAATTAGTACACAATCATTGTAGTTATTTTCGTTCGCATTAATTATAGGCATTGATATTATAGTAGATTTTACAGACATTTCATTTGTGTAATCATGCGGTATGTGATCTGGCAGACATTTCTTAAGAAATGAAAACTTTGATAAATGTTTAACAATGATTCTACCAACAAGTACTTTCGTTGTTTCAATGTATTTCTTCCACTCTTCAATAGTAAGAGAAAATTTCCAATTTGAGAGCAATTTTAGATCACATACTGGTTTGTCATTCGCAAGATGGTTAAAAGAAACTCTATTTTTGATAAGATTTGATGCAAACAAATGAAGGTCTTCGTTTTGATTGTTCCCTCTCATATGTCCCTTTAAAATGCGGATGTCCCAGTTGTCCCCCGTGCCACGATAAGTATCTCCTTTCCTAATGTCTTCTATTGCCTTGTCCAAGAAATGACCACCTATCAAATCCAACAATGTTTCTCGGCTGGTATGAAACAGAGATATACCCAACTTGTTAAACCGTGTTTGCAACTAAAAAAAAAACGTCGCCATTTTATCATCATCTGCAACATTGCAGGATAGTGTTTCAATAATCAGAGCCCTCTCACTTTATAAATTTACTTTTTAAATTTTTGCCTGTTACCTGTTAAAAGTACTGTTGTTTCTTATAGCTGTAGAATTTCAAGAAATGAGGTTTCTCAATTTACATCCAAAAAATATAAACATCTTCAAAAGCACTAAATTCTAATTCTGCACTTATATAACAAAATTTGTATTATTAGTACATTCATGTCCCAAGTTTTTAAAGTATAAAATTTTTTTTGTACTCATGTGTATAAAAAACTATTTCATGTATACCTCTTTACTGCAACCACCTTCGATTAAAGTGACATTGTTTAATCGTTGAAATAAACTCAATTCATGCCAGCGTATATTCATAAGGATGGAATATATCAGTGTGTACTGGAGTTGAACATTTTTCGGTGTATCCTTTGCAACACAAGAATTTCCACTAACAGCATTAAAAACATCCACAAGAGTACTGTGTTTTTTGACTAGTTCAGCCCATAGATTATCAGCTGAGAACTCTGCTAAAGCTTGGTATGAATTATTTAACAGCATTGACCCCTCACCATTTCTTTTGCACATATTCTTACAGGAAATTTCAATATTTTTGATCACTTTTTTTGGTTCCTCGTCATCAACTAAATGCATATCATCACCTGTCATATCCATGCTTCCTATCACAGGTACTGCATCAAACAACTTTTTTCGTGGTCTTTCTGTTTTGTGCTCATCATACTTTTTTTCTGGATCAAATCTTGTTAACATTTTATGGCCAGGGGAATTGTGCATTCTCTTTACTGAAATTTGTTGTCTCAAAGCCACCTGTGCTTTCTGGCATGCTTGACGATAACTCCACATTTTTTCCACAAAACGTTCACATTTGCAACATATGGTTCTCGGTAAATTTTCTCCTACATCTATGTAGATTCCACATGTGCGGGATATTTTATGTTGCAAATTTTTGTCTGTGCCACTTTTTTTAAAAATGTTATTTAATCTCTTAGTTTCATTTATTTCCTGACATAATCTGCACAACTCATTTTTAACATTGCGTCTGTAAATCTTTTTAGGTGTTCCTGTGCTGCATCTATAAAAAAAAGACAGTATTTTTACATTCTATTGTATATATATATTTTTTAATGTTTATAATGGAACTAAACAGTCTTGTTTTTACTTGATATCAGCTATAAACACCACTATTTGCATGTGCTTAAATTTTTTGGAAAAAAAATATAAAATATCACCTCTCCTGCATCATGCACGTACACAGAGAAAAATAATGGCTTATTATATATATATTAACCGAAAAAATTTATATTAGAGAAATGTTACCTGCTTATGTCCACTGAGATGGTTCCTCCAGAATTTATATTTTTCTTCATTTGATGTAAAAGGAAAATTTTTTACATGAGTTCTCAGACAATAAAAATTTAGCTACTAAACTACTAGCTAGCTGTATATAATATTTAACTACTTTTGATTATACTTTTATTTGTATATCAACGTATTAAGACTTCTTTCAAAAAGTTAATGTTCTTACCTTTTACCTGTTTTATAATATTGCTAAAAACATAAATAATTCATTAGCACCACTTGCAAGCTATTGACGATAAATAAAAAGACAGGTGCCTTTTGTTTCAAGTGAGAACTTTTCAAATTCTTCACCTGCCTTCTCAACAAAGATCTTTTAAAAAAAATACCAAAAATACGTTTTTTAAAAAGTTCACCAAATTCATTTGCTGGCTATAGTAAAGCTTCACAACAAACAAACGTACGATGGCCCTGAGGTGTCACTGGGTCCTTCTCAAAATTCAACGAGACCTTCCCATTTTTACTCAGACCTTCCCAATTTTTGACTCGGACCTTCCCAATTTTGACTGAGACCACCCGAATTTTTAGCTGAGACCTTCTCAATTTTCCAGCAAGACCATATCAGTTTGGATTCAGACCTTCTCAAAATTCTGAAAATAAGTTTTGCTAACGCATATCACAAAAATATTGCGATAAACAAAGAAAGTCAGATGCGACATCAGCATACAGCAGCAACTACACTGTGTATGTGCACAAAATGGATTTGATACCTTGTTTATCCGATCAAGAGAAACCATTGGATGACCTGATTAATGACTATTTTATTGGTGGGTACACTTATGAAGAAATTCGAGAGTTTTTACGAATGCATCATGGTCATGATATCAGTCTTTCTACGCTGAAAAGAAACTTGAAGCGTAAAAATCTATTCAGAAGACCACTCAATACCCGAAGGTGCAGTGTAAATGAATTAGAGGCTGCGATACAGAATGATCTTGAAGGTAGTGGTGCTCAACTTGGATATCGTCGTGTATGGGCATCGTTGAAAAGTAAAGGATTGATTGTACGCAGGGAAGATGTTCGTAAGACTCTGCTAAATATTGATCCGGAAGGTGTTGATCAGCGAAGAAGACATAGATTATCACGCCGTACTTATAGAAATCCTGGTCCAAATTTCGTTTGGCACATTGATGGGCATGACAAATTGAAGCCCTTTGGATTCAGCATCCACGGATGCATTGACGGCTATTCACGCAGACTCATTTGGTTAGAGGTATCATCAAGTAACAAGGTGCCAGAGTTGATAGCAAGATACTACCTGGAAGCTATAACGCAATTGAAGGGAATTCCAAACAAAATAAAGGCTGACGACGGTACAGAGCATTCCCTTATCGAGCCTATACATATATCCTTACGCGATAGTAATGGGGATTGTGAAGCCTTGGATACATTTTCTATTGTATCTTCACCAGTTAATCAACGTATAGAGGCATATTGGTCTAAACTGCGTCGAGACCGTCCTTGTTGGTGGGTTTCCTTCTTCAAAGACCTTGTGGATAGAGATTTGTACGATCCCTCAGACGCTGTTTTACTCGATTGTGCAAGATTTTGCTTTATGCGCCTTATCCGTGAAGAAATACGAACCGTAAAACAGGAATGGAATCAACATCTAATTTCCAAATCTAAAAATGGCGGACCAAGTGGACCAATACAATGTATTTTTTGCCTCATTTACACGGAGGAACGAATTTTTTGAAAGATGTCGATTTAGACGAGGTTTCAGAATTTTCAAGTATTTCGATACGTACAGTGGAAGATTTTTCTGACGAATTTGGTGAATTTGCTACCACTTTGATGGCTCAAGATGGTTGGAACGTGCCAGATAATTTCGAAGGCTGTTTCAATTTGTATGCGTACCTTATTCAAAAAATTGCAGAATATTCATGAACAGTTGAACTAATTCTTTATGAACAGTTTACTTAGTTTGTTTTCCAGAAAAAAGATATGCCATTTTTCTTTTATATAATGCTGTCTTTCGAACAAAAAAACATGCTGCTCAGAAATATAAATGGTACAACACACCACACGTATGCCGTGAATTACCAAATTATAGTCCACTTAACCAGTAAGGGATTCTAATTCAGTCATTCCCGGTGAAAAAAGTATCTCCAAGTTTATATAGAACAAAACTCTAACTCATATAAAATATCCAAGTAAAAATCTCCAAGTTTAAATAGAACAAAACTCTAACTCATATAAAGTCTCCAAGTAAAAATCTCCAAGTCTAAATAGAACAAAACTCTATCTCATAAAACATATCCAAGTAAAAATCTTCAAGTTTATATATAACAAAATTTTATAAAATAGTTTCTATGTGAAGTGTCCAAATAGAAATCGTCAAGTTTGTACAGAACACTGCTGTAACTGCCTTTGTATAAAATGATAACATGATCGAATTTCAAACACACTCCTAATAGTTTATATAACGTTTTGTTCTCAACTATTTCTGAAGGTTTCTGAATTAAGCAAAAAAAGAACGTAATTTAAAACTATATAAAAATATCAGGTAAATACATACAGTATATGATATCAAGTAAAATCAGTTCCCCAGCTATCCACCCGCAAGATATTCTTGAATTCTTCCCGGAGTTCACAAAAATTGCGGTACGAATACGGCAGTTCCAATAAAGGCGCACACGTATGCGCAATTGGTCTTCTGGCAGCATTTTCACCCATTTCAACAAATGACACATCTATTTTTCTACATAAAATTATGTCTGAACCTGTCAAAAATCGCAACAATTTCACAAGATCAGTATTGTCAAGCCCACGAACATATTGAAGCAAATATTTGTAACAACATCGTTGTCCTTCTGTCTTCGGATCTGCAACGAATAGTTTTATAACTTTTTTGGTAGAAGGTGTAACAGCATCGTAAAAGTTTTTCAAGAAATATATTGATGAAAATTCTTCATATTCTTTCAAACATTGTAGTGTTTTCGCCCAACTGCAAACCATGATGAACGGTTTTTGTATTATTTCTTGCTGTGCAAGTTCAAGAACAACTCCATAAACATTGAGTGGATTAACACTGGATCTACAGTTGTAGCGGTCTAGAAGATCTATGAAATCCTTGTCCTTGTATATTCCTTGATTAGTGGTTTTCAGGGTTTCTTTTAATAATGATGCATCCATTGGTGACACAAAGTTTAAAAAAGATTCCATGAGCAGATCATTAGAGAGCGGTGTGTCCCCAAATAAACAATACGTAACAAAAGCTTTGGCTAAAAAAATTGGAAAATATCCAGTTTTGGTGTATCCATGTTTCAGTATTTTTCCAATTGATTCCCATTCCTCAAAGTACAAATCATGCCTTATGAAAGGTACCCTTTCTGATGTTCCAATACAGAGAGAATCAGCAACCTCCATCCAAAAAGATGTATACAAATCTCTGTCAACTCCAATACCAACGCCACTTTCTTCTTCTCCTCGTGGATCAATAATTGTGAACTTTATTTTATCGTTTTCCATTATTTGTTTGAAGCCGTTGATCATATCTTCCTTCAAGCGCAACCTATGAACTTTGATAGTTTTAATATCATCAGAAAGAACCAAATTTACTTCGTTGCTATCTGGTTCCAAGTTAGCGTGGCTAGAGCTAGCGTGGGATGACAAATCCACAGTTGTGTCACGATGGTTTAAGGTGGCTAGAGATTCCAAATCTACGAGGTTATCAACTTGGTTAGGGTTACCTTCGTATACCAAATTGATGACAGAATTATCATGATGATTTGTACCAGCTTCAAATTCAAAATTGGGATTATTATCGTTTTGATGGTCAGGTACAATTCCAGATTCCAAATCGACTATGTTATCACCATGGAAACCAGGATTTGGTACAGTTTCTAAAAATATAAACTTTAACTGTATATACATTGTGTGTAGGTTTTTTTATCGATTCAGACCAATTTTCAAAAGAAAATTCCTTGGGAAATAAGACCAAAATTACCTACGGCCGAATAAAATCTGTTCTATCCAGACAAATTAGCATACGACACAAATTATATCGAACGAAATTATATCAGACTACTGTACCAAGTACTTTTAAATTTTCTGAGGCTGTTGTACTTACCAGGAACGTCAACAATCTGCTGATCATCTTCTTCTGCAACCAAGAAGTCATTTCCAAAATCACAATCAAATCCAAACATAGAATTACTTGGAGGACTTGCATCTTCTCGTTTTCTGGTATTTAAAACAAGGTACATCTTTGACAAATACAAACCATTGTTGTTTAAATAGTCTGTTAAGGACAAATTTTCGTCAAGTGGTTAATCAGCAGAGTTAGTCAGAGTTGTAAAACATTCATCGATTGTTTCTCCGAAATAACATTTTCCTTCATTTGAAAAGAATAATCTCTCTGCTCGTTCCTTAATTGCGGATAACAGTATGTTGTCCTCCACCATTATGAACCTATAACCACCACCGTTTTTTTGAGACACAATAACAGCACGGCCTTTTTCAACATCGAATCTTTTCCACCGAACATGAACCTAGAACGTCAAGAAGTTCTCCATATAGCTACATTGCAATAAAATTTGTTTAAAAAAGGATCAAAAGCTTACAATTTTGTGGTAGCTAGATACCTGCGAGTTAATTTTTCACGTTTTTTCGCCTGATACACTTGTTACAGACTTAAGCTATTAGTCACCCTATAGCTACATAATATAAGGAGAATTTCAGACATGCATACCTACTTGACTTGTGCTATAAATTCATGACGACATGCAAATACCAAAAGCTTGGTAGTATACTTAGATTAGAGTAAAAAAATACCTTCCTTTCTTCAACTTTTCGTTCATTTTCTCCCTTCTTCCTGATTTTAAGTATTAAACAACTTAATCTTGCTTCTGTTTTCCTCTTATTTTCACCAACCATTATCTATTTGCTAAAAATCCCTTTCTGCTGTTCCCTTCACGTGTGTTTATATTTGTATGTCTACCATTTTTACATCGCGATTCTCCTCCGGCGTGTTCCGGCATTCAAACGGTCCTAACTTGTGGGTCCTCGGCGCTGTGAAATCAAAGAAGGTCTGGTTGAAAATGAGATGGTCTGAGTTAAAAATTGGGAAGGTCTGAGTTAAAAATTGGGAAGGTCTGAGTGAAAATTGGGAAGGTCTGAGTGAAAATTGGGAAGGACCCAGTGACACCTCAGGGCCATCGTACAAACGCTTCCTTGTGCACCGCAATGTTTTGCATTGCGCATTCGCCACCTCAAAATGATTAAATGTTACTCGCCGCAATTTTTGGGACGGCCTTTGTAAGACCACCAGCCAGTGCCAGCCTTCTGTTCACACTATCAAGGCTGTTTTGCAGCATGATTTTTATACCGGATAGCTATCATGACGCAACGATTCAAAAAGTGAACAGCTATACAGTATGATTTCTATGCTAAAATACTTTCTTTTTCATTTCATTTTGAAACGCGCGTATGTGTAGAAAACAAGATATGGCAGTTTTATCAAAACATCAATTATTACAGATCTTTGTAGAAGAGCAATTTACTATCACTTTGAGCCAAATATGCCCAAATACTGGAAATACACTTCCCCGTTGATGTTATTTAGGTAGATTTTCTGAATTGAAATTGTGCTGCAAGGAATGATTCAGTCAAAAAAGTGTAATGTGAACACTCGTGAACGACACTTGTCGACATTCAACGATTCTGTTCACACTATACCGGATAGATTTTCATAACGGCATGAAAATCTATCCGGTATAATGTGAACATGGTCTTAGTGGTTTTCTAAAGAAACTCACCTGCTCATTTTATTACCTTTCCATAACTCCGATTTTTTGAACGTACGCAAGAATCCCTTCAACACGTAAAGACTCGTATTTTTTCTAACAAATATTGAAAAAAAATCGTGAATACTTTGGGCAACTTTAGGAATTCTTCCAGAAACTTAAAAAAAGTGAATTCTTCGATCTAAGAGGTGATCACCACTCAAACAAAATCTAATGCTTCTTTATATGTATGTAGCTGTAGTAACTAGCTAGGTCTAACTGGCACCGACTAAGAGGCAGCACAGCATTTAAAAAGTGATCTAGCTACCCGACAGAAAATTTCTCAGTTGTATATAACTAACTGCCCACTAGGCACAGATCTACAATCTGTGTTTAGATTGGTTGGGTAAATCAAGGCCATTCTCATTGGCTTTTTTAAAAATAGAAATTTCCCGAGGTCGAATGTTTTAGCTTGGACACCAACAATCCAGCAGCTTTCGGGCTCTGCACTGTCTGTCTCTATATATATCTCTTTAAATATGCAATTTAATCTTGCTTGCTTTGGTTTTGTCAGGTTTATTGCTCGAAACGAATCTCTTCAAGTTTCACCAGGAGAATTTCCTATACACGCTTTTTATGGGAATAATATTTTTTCTTTTTAACATAAATTTTCATAACTTTTGGTCAAAAACCATCCTGAAATATTCTTAGCATTTTCTTAGCACAGTTAAGATGAAAAGATCTGAGAATGCAAACTAGCGTAAAAATCACCCCTGCTGTTGTTTAGGCAGCCTAATTCAATTGACAGAAAGGACTAGTTTTTTTTGGGAAAAAAGTTCTAAGGAAACTTGTTGTTTTTTGCTTTTATACAAGCAAAATTTCAAAATGAGCACATTCTTCGGATAATCTTAATTGCTTGTCTAATTTAATCTTGAATATTCCAATAAACATAACTTATCTACATCGAGATATATCGTTACACATTCGTGTGTCATGTTGAATTAAAACAAATGGAAGAAAATTACATCTACTTTTAGAAAATATCTAATAGTTCGATCATATTGCTTACATAGATTTTTTATATCAGACACAAATTCACAAATTGGATTTTTTGATAACTTTATGAGTTACCAGTCACCAGTTACAAGTTACCAGGTATCACTAACCAGTTAGCAGTTGCCAGTTACAAGTTACCAGTTACAAGTCACCAGTCACCAGTCACCAGTTACCAGTTACCACTCCTTCTTCACCGTTATGTTCCATTTTCTTTGGATTAAATTTCGTAAAAGGTCCACTGAAAATGTTAAAGTGACTTGTGTATTGCAGACAGTCATTGTGAGAAAAGAGTATCTAATTTGATTCAAACTTCACCAAATATTATTTCTCCTTTTGCCATAGATCTGTAGTCGAAGAATCGGGGGTACCTTTGTGAATTTATTTCAATATAAAGTTTTTGTTGTTGTTGTAAGCGACAGTAAACTTTAAATAGATGGTGTTTAACGATGTTTATTTTCAGGCTCATTAATTTCACCCAACCAAAACTTACACTAGTTAAACCAACCAATATTTCAGATTATGATTACCTATAGTACATAAGCATCCTCTGCAAGACTCTACTATATTAAACACAAAAATTAACTACGACCTTAGATCAAAACAAATAGGGAGGGCAAAGCCTCAGAAGCGATGAGACGTTTGTTGCCACTACAACCACAAAAATAAAAAGGAGGAGAGTTATTTATCCCTCCCGATCTTAAAAGAAGAGTTAATGTAAATTTAAAAATTAAGCTTTATTAGGCTTAAGTATGGTCTTTTTAGTATCCTAAAAAACGAACGATGTTAGTTTTTAAAGATAATGTGACATTCTTCGAACGTATTATCGTGGAAATTGTTACGACGTTTAAAACAGCGTCGTTGCGACTTTTATTCGCAAACTTCATGCGGCGCTGTAACAACGCGACGGTGTTTTCTGGTTGGATTTATTTTGCCAAAACACGAGTTTTAATTTTAACTATAAGTAGAAAGAAGATCAAAACAAATCGAAACTCAAGTTTTAGTTTTAAAAGTAAGAACAACGTAGGCTTCAGTATAAGAACTAAAAAAACATTTTAAGTTTCAACATGCCTCAAAATATAAAAACAGCCTAGCTCAACGCAAAATTTACTGCTTCTTTTAAAAAAAGCGTGTATTGACTCCAATTTTGTCACATTCATTGTTTTATTATTTTGCAAATATAATTGCTTTCTAGATTTTATAGCCTTTGGTTGTTTTATTTACTTCTATCGTGCTCTGTTTACTTACAACTAAGACGCAGGATTGTTTGTTTTGTTTTTTTCATCCGGAAATTGAACACACAACCCACGATATATGACTAAGTAAGACATGACTAACAAACATATAAACCACAATAAAAGAAAGCAAAGAAAAAATAAACATGGCGAAATTAAAAAATGATATCATTTAACGTCATTACTAACGTCAGTCATTTTATTGGCGACGCACGTCGTGTTTGTTTTTGCAGATGTTAATAAGTTCACATTAGCGAGAATTACACTGAGCCATTAGTCTTCTGAGCTGCAGTAAGTGGAGGTAAGTTCGTATAGATTTCACCTTATTAAATTGTATGTGTTGCACAACTGTTGTTGGTTTCCAATTTTAGTTACTTAGACGAAAGTTGAGCTGAAGGCGATGAAAACGTTAATGAGGACCGAGAACAAAATGAACATCAAAAATGAACATCATAAATCAACTTATATATCATGTATGAATTTACATCATAAAATATCATTTGGAAATAGAAGATAGAAAACATATTTAATTGCGGTAATTTAACCGAATAATCTGCAGTGTTTTTGAATCAATCCTTCTGTCAAAAAGAACTTCAACATTTTTGACGTAGGCAACTATGTTCTTTTAATTATTTTGTAGCAGCATACAGTATGGAAAATAAAGCAATGACCTATATATTTAGAAGTAAATACTTACATCATCTTATAAAAAATACAGCTTTTCGTGTTATCGCTGCTACCTCGACAACACAAACTTTTGATTCACGTAATGTTCGTATATTTGCGGATCATAATTTGATTTTGAAAAGAGAAGATAGTAGCCAAGAAAATTCATCCCGGGTTCTTTATAGACCTTGTAATTTTGAAAGAATTGTAGAATAGTCTATATATCGTCCTGTTTTTCCTGCCTCTCCGGATACGCGCACGTGCTTAGAACTTTGTAAACAACTGCAATTTGTCTATACATGAAATGCAAATGTAACTATTACAATAAATATGATTTACTTATGTATGCCTTTAAACCAGTCATAATCTATCAGCAGGGTTCTCTTGTGTTAGTATAATTTCACACATGCATAACTTGGTAAAATAACTCAACGCACTGCTTAATTTTTCTTGCGTCACTTCTGGCACAAGAACTGTTAAAACTTCTAATCTCTATAATAATAGCCGTATTCTGTCTGTGTGTTCAAAAGGGTTACCGATATTCCTTTGATCTTTCCGCGACTTTTTAGAAAACAGGGGGTTGTTTAATCGTAAATCTTATTATTAATTAAAATAAATTCCAGAAATCAATTTATTTCCTTAAATAATTTAATTACTTCAATTTATTAACCTCTAATTAAAAAAATAAAATAAGTGATTAAAATGAATGCATAATTTTAATACGCCATTTTTAATAATAATTGCCCCCGTGATGTCAATCGCCGATTCCGCTCATGAGCCACAAAAAACAAATAGGACAGTTTTACTGACAGTTTAACTGGCTTTGTTTTGACCGCTCGCACGTATATACCAATCAAAACGTCTGATTCTTTAAAAAACCAATCCAAGACTTTCGCGGCCTGGACATGCCAACGAAGAAACATGACGACGAAGGCCATTTTGGTTTTGAAAGTGGTCGTGGTCAGTAGTGTTAGGTTTGTTCATCTGTTTGACCTTTTTGTGTTCTAAAAGCTTTTTACTTTGGAAATATTTGTTTTCTGTATGTTTTTACATGCTAAGATAAATATATTGTCACGTTTTTAGTCACGTACAGATCTTAAACGCACCAGTTTTAGGATTTTTGGCTAGGAACGAAGATTTTGAAGGCTAGCTAGCTAGAGCCTTCCTTATTACTAATCTGTATGGTATAAGAGCTTTTTATCCTACCCAACATTTATTTATATGTTGATACTGTAGCCATTTAGCTAGCTCCTATCTTTGGCTAAAAAGTGAGAGTATAATTGTTATGCTAAATGCAGTTAGCTAGAGGTAGCTACATCTTTTATTATTTCCCTGAAAACTTTTTCTGCAAATAAAATGCCTGAGCAATTGTTTTAGCTGGACTGGTAATGACAGGCTCTTCCCTGTGTTTTTATTTAAACCGAAGTTGCAATGATTTCCTGGAAAATCTTCTGGAAATGATTTTCTGGAGTTTTTCTGGAAAAGGGTACCTATTATGCCTGTTCAACTATGTTTAACTGTACTAAGCGGTTAGCCCAGTGTTAAAAACAGACTGTTTTTTGTAAAAGGCTGTTATGCCTATGGGCATGTCCAACAAGGTTTACCTGTACGAAGGTCAGCCCACTTTGACAATTAATTTTTAAACTTTCTCGGGAATCACGCCTGTACGGATATGCAACACTGATATTGTTTTTGAGGCAATATATACCATAAACAATATCTTTAGGAGCGTTGAAATAAAAGTCCGTTGTAACAATCTAAAAGCCTGCCGTTTTTTCTCTTTGAAAAAATATTTTTTAGAAAGCTATATGCAAAAGCAACTAGATAAATAAAATATGCATGGAATTTTGACTTTACTTTTTCTTTCAAACTTCAATGATACCAGCTGGTGAATCAGTTTCTGCCTTTGTTAACTGTCTGGATTATGCAATCAGGCAAAACGGCTTTGCAGCATTCTGATTGGCTTAGCGCTCTTTACGACGGTTCGATATGGACCGGTATTGCCCGTCGTCAAAAAAATGGAAGCTTGAAACGTAAAACAAGCAAACAACAATAAAAAAAAATCAAGAAGCAATGAAAATGATTTTAATTATATCTAATTGCTACAATACGTTCATCAATAAAAACATTTCATAGGATAGAAACAACAACAATGTCAAGTTTTAGTGATAAAGCGACCAGATTCAGCGTCGATGTTCTGTCTGCAAGCTCCTTTAATGAAGTTAAGTAGCTAGTTAACTACCTCCATTTTCTATGATAAACGATGATAAGATATCCAGTTTTACCAAAAAAACTAAATACATAACGACGAATTTATAGCACAAATACGTCCCTCCTCATTTTCAGACTCGGTTTACTTCTATATTCGCTGTAACTAAACTTTAGCTGTACATTTAATTTTACCCTTTCTTCTGTTTAAAAGCGACGAACATCACAATTTTTTGTTTACATGGATTTATTTTACGGGGACTTTCAAATTCTGCATAGAATGTTTATGTTATTAAATAGGACTTTTTCAAATTTTTATATTGAGTGTTAATTAAAAATGTTTTAACAACACTAAATAAAGCTTTTTTCTTTCTTTTTATCGAACTTTGACGGCTAACAGATACACTAACAACCGATTACCTCGGACTGTACCGCAAAATACTGCCCTCATTGTATTGACCTCGCAAGCTTGATCGGTACCTCGGGTAAGCGGTTATTATTGTATTAATGTTTGCAGTTTTATTCCCTTTTCTAGCTAGCTAGCTTCTTATAACACTGCACATAAAAACAAAGAACAATACTTGGTTTATCTCCTGAGTAATCAATATGTGAATTCTAAATACCTGACTTTTGGCATATCAAAGCTGTCTTCGTGTATACCGTATTTGCTATGTTAATCGTCCAGGCGCCTGACCGCTCCGTGACGTGCAAACGACATTTTTCGTCCAGCTCTGGAATCAAACAGACAAAGTACCGTAAAACTTCTAATGTATAGCGCCCTCTAATTAACGAGCAGGGGCCATTTTTGGCAAAATTTATAACTTATTTTTCTCTAATGAATAACGGGCAGCCTATGAAATCCAAAAGAACTATTAACTTCTGATCTAGTAGCCATATGGTTTAAAACCTTTAGGATGTGTCTGTTATCATGCTTCGAGCTTTTTAAATCTTTCCACGCATGTTATTATTTTCCCCTAATTATTAACGCGCATTCAGGCTCTATAATTTTTATAATTGATTTTCTTTCAATTTTCTACGCGTGTGGGTCAAAATAATTATTGTTACCGCCCGTTAATTTAGAAGTTTTACGGTAGGTACAAACGGCATTGTTAAAACCAATCATTGAAATATAGAGCTTTTTGTTGGTAGACAGTAGTCCATCGAGTAAAAATCTACGTGACATACAATGTTTGGAAATCATTGACTTTTGGTATTAAAAGTTAAAATTATCTTCAAAGTAGTTTAACAGTTTTGATTTTACAAAAATTAATATGTAAAAAACGTGAATTTATAACCATTACTGACGTTCAGCATGAGAATAGGATTGATATCTTAGGCGGTTGTCTAGTTGAGCGGTTGTTGTGCTTGCACGCCTTCCGTAGCTCAAATGGGAGCTTTAAATGCACTAGGACCCCCTTCGCAGGACCCTCATTGATAACAGTTCCTATAGAAACTGAAGAGGCTATCCTGGGTAAATAATAGTAATAATAATTACTAGAAAAGATAATGCTATACCAACACTTTGTAGATCACCAAAGATATTTTTATCCGGAAGCCTGCAGCGAAAATGTCTTTACTTTAATATTGTAAAAAGCCTTAAGCATGCAAATAATGTTATAGTATTTAAAGGAGAGGCGAACAAAAATTATTTTGTGGCAGCCAGAAAATAAATTTTAAGCTAGAGAAATTTTTTTATAGATTTCTAAATCCTAAAATCTGCTGAAATAACTACTATACTAACAAATAAATAACTATATTTCACAACTAAGTATCTATATATCTTTTTAACAACATTTTTAAAGAATTTTCATGGCTGTGTGGGGTGAAAATAAGTAGGTTTTAGATGTACTTACCAGTAAATTTTAGAAATAAGGTCTTTGACTTGATAAAACTAAGAATATCTTACGTACTAACAGCATTTTATTACCTTCGTTTAAACTTCTTTAAACTTATAAAATATCTGTAATGACCAACAGCAATATTTCTTTCATGTTTTGAGTGTCTTTTCCACAACAAACAACGAGCTTCGAACGATAAAATTTGTTATGGTGAGATGGCGTCAAATTTGAATAAATATACAGACCGGAATATTTTCAATATCAAACCATGCTTAGTCTTTGCTTCTAGACTTTTTTTGTTATAATGGCTGTAACATGTAAATTCATTTATTATGGAGCAGACCAAGCCAGTCGGTCTGGTCTTCGAAATCAACAATGTCATCAAGAACTTTTATTTAGCAGCCGTGCGCAGTTCGCCTCTCCTTTATTAAACTGATTGACAATGACGGTTTAAAAACCGTCATTGTCAATCATACTCTTGTGCCAGGACTACCATTGTTAATGTTAATAATGGTAGTCCTGGCACAAGAGTATTCCTGTGCCAGGAGACTCTTTAAGATGAATGTGTTATGTTGGTCCTTGTTACCATTTATAATTAGCAACAGTTGCCAGTGGTCACACATTTTATATAAACATATAATGCATGAATCTCAATTTTTATTACGGCAAATGTGTTTCACGGTGGGCCAAAACGACCCGAAAAATGCTTAACTAAATCGTCCATCAAAATCGGCCCGGAAATTTCGAATCGGCACATTTCTGTCCGCGTAATATGAAACGATTTGCAAGAAACTTTAAAGATCTGGTACTCGTTTTACACGTATACGAGCGCGATAACATTTCTTGATTCAAACAGAGGAAAGCACAAGCTTTTCGTTGAATATAAACACTTGATACTTCAGCGTCGGTAAGTCTTCTATTTCAGCAAGCTCTTTTATGGAATTTTTTACTTTTTTCTGTTGGTAGGTCATAGAGATGGAGTATAGAATGATACCAGCTTCGCTTTTCCACTTCTAAGTCGATGTTTTCCTGAAACTACAGTAGTTGTACCAACTTTCTGTTGTTTTAGATTTTTGTTTCTCCAAAATTATTCTCTCTAAATGAGCTAGCAATATCAGGGTATTTCACTCCTTGGTGCGTCACGGCAGCCATTTTTGTTGAACAGTTGTTGTCTCTTTTAGGTGTTATAAGACTTGTTATAAGACTTGTTTCGAATGGAACGTGGTGATTTCAATTCCTATGTAGCCTTGGAAAAGAAAAGCATTTCTTACGTAGAAATAATAAACTTTCATCTTGACAATGTGCTTGCTAGCATTCGCCGCAAAATCAATGCAAGAGCAACTTTAAAAAGTCCTTTCAGAATTTCAGTATTGGAACGAATTCCGCCAGCTGTATTTTTGGAAGTATACAAAGCAATCAAAGACTACAAAACATTGTTTGGTCGTGTGATAGAGGTCAAAAGAGATAAGAAGAACATCATAAAAGAAATTAAAATTACCTTCGATCATCTTGGTTCGTTAAAATTTCATTTGAGTAAATTGTGCTCAGTTAGTGTGTCCGAAAATTTTCACAAAAATTTGAAGAATGGTGTGAGTGGTGATATTGTTGTCTCGGGTTCAAAATTAGCTGTTATGACGTACAAAGTTAGTACGAAAACAATGGTCATGGAAATAAGTTACAAAGTCACCAACAAGTATGGTAATGTGTGTAGCTATTGACTTTATTTTTTAATAATTTGGTTGTTTAATTTTGTTGTTCTATGATATGCCCCCAAAAGGTAAATCCAAAGCTGAACACGCCAAATTTTCGCAAATAGGGCAGTTTACCTCTAATTTGAAAAAAATAAAAACAATGGATTCAAAAATATTGACTCAACAAAGTTTAATAAAGTATAGGAGTTCGGAAATTTTAAAGCTTGAAAGTGAAGTTACTTTACTCAGTGATAAGATTGATGCTAAAAGACAGCAGTGCAACCGGAAGAGGAGTAGATTAATTGATATAGAAAATTCATTAGCTAATAAGAAAACTTTAGTTGATTCAGAACTACAGAAAGGAAGCTTTTCAATTAGCAAGGCTACTTCACTCAAAAGAAAACACAATCCATCCTGTAAAGAGGTGAACAGATCCGCTAAACATTGTCGTCGTCAGGAAACAATAGATGTCTGTACAGCCATACATGGAGGCACTAAAGAAAATTCAGACCCAGTAATCTTTGGCACGCTTGATTCGCTATGTGCAAAATTTCCTTCAAATGTAGTTGCAAAAGGTATCCTAGATTCTAAACCATCCGTTGTGAAATTAATTACTAATAACATTGTTAAAAATTGGAACAATGATTATTATAAATCTTCTGAAAATGTCTTGAGGTCACTCAGTGTCTATTATAGCCATAACGTAATGGGAAAAGCGAAATATAGAGCCATCCGAAAAGCCAATAAAAATTCTTTGAATGGTAAAATGAAACTTGCGAATTATGTGCTATATCCACATCTTGCGTCAATAATCAATTCAATCGATATTGGAACCTTACATGAAGTTTATCCAACATTGTCAGATGAACCGGTAGCCGGAAATTATCGCTCTTGTGATGAATACATCTTGAGGCTAGCTAAGTTTTATCTCTTAGCAAATGAATGCCGGAAAGATAAATTAATTGTGTTTGAGAATATGAAAAAAAGGATCCAGATTCATTCTTGTTTGTTCTTGCCATTGGTGGTGATGGTGCCCCAATATGCGGTATGAGTTTCTTGGTTTCGTTTTTAAATGTCGGAAATCGGATTTGTAGTAGTTCTGAAAATTATTTGTTATTTGGTGCTGACGTGGAAGAGAGTTCATCGACTGTTCAGAAATTTGTTTTAAAAGTTATTGCAGATATAAAGTATTTGGAAAGTACTGTATTCACAATCAATGTCAATGATGTAGTCCACAAAGTAGAATTTTCACTGGGAGAACTTCCCAACGACATGAAGATGTTAGCTTTTCTTGCTGGTGAACTCACAAATTCTTCATATTATTTTACCACATTTGGTACAGCTAATCAAGATAATGCAGCAAACATGAACTTTTCATATGGCGACCAGTGGAAACCATTTGATTATGAAAAAAGGATTGAAGATGTTAAAAAGATTGAAGTCAAGAAAAATGAAATTGAGAAGAAAAGTAAAGGAAACAGTCTCACGAAGCGTTCTATGTTAACATCGTACATATCCAAAACGTTGCAATCCAGACAAGAATTCGAACCACTTGTAGGACAGTATATTGACAGAGCGAAAGCTGAACCCCTGCATTTAAAAAACAATGTTGTAAAAGAGCATTTCATCAAAATATTTGCTCTCGTCTTGGCAGTATATCCTATTGGTTCATTTAAAATCTTTTCTGAAATTCCATGTAATCAAACATTCCCGAAGTTTGTTGAATTTATTCGCTCTAAAATGAATTGTAATTTCCTTGCAAAGAAGATTATCACTTGGTTCAACGAGAACAAAAAGAAAGATCAGTGTAGTTTCACTTATCGGTTTCGGGGTAAAGAAAGTGTGGCGTTTCTCAAGAATTTTCCAGAAATGTGTATGTTCGTACTACGAGAGGTTAAAAGTGATGAAATGAAGAAACGGCTGCATCAAATTCATTTTCAATGCTGTTGTTTAAGAAATGTTATTTCCTACTCCGTTAGAGTGGAAAATTTCAATGAAAGTTTATTACAAGAATTGAAAGTACAGTGTGATTTATTATTCAAATTAGTTTGTTTCTACGATGTCAGTGTTTCTCCCAGTCTTTGGACACTTTGCAATGCTGTTCCAGTTCATGCCGAAAAAACTTGGCATGCTTACAAATTTGGTCTTGGATGCAATAGCATGGAAGGTCGTGAGCAAAAGCATCAAATGATCGCAAAGTATGCTAAGAACACAACTTTCAAATGTAGATGGCCCAGAATTTTTCGCCACGAATATATTCAATTGATACACTTGCGTGAAAAAGGCTACGATAAAGTTACGTACAAACTCAGAGGTACACAATACATACCAGACGAAGACAGTGAAAGTTGCAAAAAATGTGCATTTAAATTTGTAGCTAGCGAAGCAAAGTGTAAGTTATATGTGAAAGTTCATTCATGTCTAAAATCTATGAAGATTTGAAGTTGTAATTTTAGTTTTAGTTTTTTGTTTTGTTTTTTAGTTTTTATTGATTCTAAGTACAGCTTCATTTTCATGTTGAGTAGATTTCTTTTGTACTTGGGGTACTTTCGCTATTGGGCAGGAAAAGAAAAGAAAAGAAAACCCCAAAGGTTCCTTGTCTTTAAAAAAATATAGTTAAAACGTATTTAATTTCGCTGGTATCAAATTTTGGTATTTATGACTTTGTGTATTTAACTTCACGAACTTTTTATTTTGAATATTTCCGAAGGGCGATCAAATATTTCATGTCACAGTTTATGCACTATCTTCAAGAAGATAAATCGGATAAAAATAACCTCAGAGAGAATTTTTTCTAATTTTGCGATCTTCACGTTTTTGAAATATTTTTGTATATTTATTTTCACAAAATAATTCAACAATATCTAATTTTGTGAATCTTTTGCAAAAATATGTACCACTGAATGAAAAATTTATATGCGCAAAATTTAATACATTTTAACTATGACAAAAGACCTTTATATACGGTTTTTCTTGTTTTTTTGTGTGAGCGAACTTTGGTCATTTTCGCAAACGTGTTCTATTTATTCCTTGAAATTTGTATCTCAATGTTATTCAGAAGAGTATTCATTTTTATGCATATGGTATTCAAGAGTATTTGTTGTGATGCGGATTTTACCTCAAAATGTTTTAAAAAATTGCATCTCTTAGAAATTTATTCATGTTTTTACTGTTAAATATTTTTTTAGTACTGATCGTGGTTATATTTCATTGCGGGAATTTTTTTCTCGTATAGTTTTTTTAAATTCCTATTGTTATACTGTATGAACATAGATGGTTGAAAACGTTTTTGGATTATATTTTGTCCGTCAGTAAAGGTGAAGCAATTTGACAGGCTAATAATCATTTTTAGTATTATACCTTGTGAGAAAAAATATTTTTTTAGATCTAAAGGAAATAAAGTGTTTTTATAGTAGCCGAATTGCCACTGAGCCTAGGTGCAATGATCACGTTGAAATTTTCAGACCGCTGCAGCACTTTGACGTCCTCGATCGCAAAACGTATACTAAATACTGTGAAACAATGAGAATATCTTCGCATTGTTTATTTCTGAATGATATATCGCTTCACGTTTAAGAATTTTTGAGAAGTAACGGTATATTTCTATATTTAGTTTCAAAACTTTTGTTTATATATTTTAGAGGGATTAGTTTTATATTGTACAGTCAACGGTGAAACTTAATACTTTTTCAAAATCCGGAAATATTCAACACTTGTTCGAGGATCTTGAGCTGAGGCGCCTTTCTTATTCAAATATCCGGAAATCCGAGTATATGGGGAAAAGTTTCATCCTTGACAATACAAGCTAATATTCACAGCTAGGCTACTTTTTTTAAAAGTAAAGTTTTGATATGATGTGACGGCGGTGGTGCTAGCTAGGCTGCTATACCATATCCCATTCTATGTTATGAAGAAGTTTTCACTCTTACTTTATGTTCCATTTATTTTTTCATTGTATAAGGTTTTGTATAACATTTTACTGTCATTATATCTCTTTAGCACAGCTATTTCCTATTGTTTTTTTTTCCAAATGCATTTATTCTCGCCATGCAAGGTTATTTTCCCTACTTCTACAACACAATATATATACATATCAGCAGCTAAAAGCGGGTTTTCTTCATCTAATCTTCTTTTCGTGATATTGGTAAGCAACAGCCATAAAATAATAGTAATATACCCATTTGTTATTTGCTAATCACATATTCTTGTTGTTTTCCTTTCTGCAGAGATCTTCAAAACACAAATCGCTCGGTCATTGAGCAGCCATATTTCTTTTTTGAATAATACTCCTCCGTGGGTTTTCTGCGCGCTTGTCCGCATTGAATATATATGTTCCGGGAGGGAGGGTGTTTTTACGGTATTACTTCATGTGACCTGTCATAAGGAAAGTCACGGGCCGGTAAAAATATCCGTATTGAGCATTTTTATACGCAAAATGGCCCACCGTGTTTATTCATGGTTTAATAGAAGATGACCAGTACTGATATGCAAACAAACAGACAATGAATTGGATGAAGGTACAACCTTTTTAACTACACTGGACAAAAATAGAATTCTTTGATTGAGAAAAACACAAGGAAAAGTGAAGACAATGTTTGGTTTTCTCTTCAATGTAAAACCTAGTGTCATTTACAAATAATTTATGGTAACTAAAACGTTGTATGGTAACTAAAACGAATATATGTCAATTTCATAGACCACGAGCCTTTCTTAACCAAAAGGTGAAAACAAGGGTCACGATCGAAGATGTGTTATGGCTTATGTCATTTACGCATGTGGTTTAAATATAACAAAATATATCACGAATAGCTGCTTCCTGCTCAATGTTAAAAGGCAGCATTAATAAATCAATCATCACCAATTAGTAGCGTCCGTTTGTGCAATGCCCATACAATATCGAGTTTCAAGGTATAATAATTTTATTGCAAGTACCTAGCTATTACAAAATGTGACATAATGGCGGGCTAGTAGCCAATAAGAAAGCGGAATGGTATAACGAAGCTTACAATTAATGGAGATTCCTGTGAATAAAAATGTCAAAAAAAGAAACCGGCGTGTATTTTCGGATACCTATTTAACTGCAGTGATAGCGACTTTATATGTTTCCCGTTTTTGTTTCGGATAAGACGTAAAATTGTACATATTCTCTGACATTTCAAAGTAATAAGAGGGCAACTTGTTCGCATATCTTTTTTTGTTATGTGTTGGCGCTTGAAATTAGTTACCAATGACAATGGAATTACAGCTTGTTATTTCGGTATGGCAACTAGTTGGGGAGGCATGCTCTAGTCACGATTTAGTGATGCATAAACAGCTAAGTTTGTTTACAAAAACTTGACATAGTAGATTTGTAGTATTTAACACGCAACTCGAATAATGATGGTACTCCAATGTAAATGAATTTTGGTTGTAAGTAATGCAAGTTTTGTAATCTTTATGATTAACTGATCCAGCTCAAACTAATATTTCCTGCTGTTTGCTTTGTTTTATTCAAAACATTATTTCGTATTTATAAGTAATCAACAAGTGGCGAATCACAGCGCGTTTATGATAAGGAGTAGTCGTTAGAACTTGGAATAATTCACGAGTTGTCCTGCCGTGCATATTTCGGTCGTTAGATTTTCGGGCTTTGCTATTTTGTACACCCCTGGTAGCGATACGGACACTATGTTCAACAAAGTGCGGTTATTATTATAGAGACAAGTAAATTTAAAATGGGGTCAAGCGTTTAGCGGCTCAAATTTTGTTGTCAGGACCTTTAAACGAGAATAATTTTTTCAGGATCTGGATGTTATCATTTTTTTTATATTGATTGCGTTTTTCCACCCTTTAATCCAAGAAGAATTTTGTAACAGCACAACATCTAGTAGGCTCTTGTTAAGACAATTAGCAGTATTATATAGAACAAACAGTATGTTCTAACTTAAGCCTCAGTAACATTTTCTGATTTTAAGCTATTTAATGGGTCGTGTTCTTGCAAAATTGATCCACTAAAAAAACACGCCTCGAATGAACAATGAACCATGGAAACATCTGCGAGAAAACAATGTCATTCATATAAGCCACAACTACATTAGAAATTTATACGATTGTAAAAAGAGTTTAACGCAAAGTTTGTTTTTAACACCTAAACGTCCAAATCACGTGCGCAAAAAATTAACAAGGTTTTGTGAAGAACGATATTGCACATAAACTCACAAAAATGTTTGCTATATACTATTCTATATATCTGTTCGTTTAGTAAAATTACTATTTTAAAGAAAAAGGTAAGTAAATACAGAAATCTAAAAATAGTTTGCTGGAAGTTTTAGGGGGCTGACCATCTGCGCAGAAAAAACTATTACTGACTTTAATTGAAGATATTCAAGGTAGCTTTCTATCGTTTCTAATTCTGTCAAGTTTTATAAAAAAAAATAAATATATAAAAAAAATAAAAAAATAACCAGTTTGTTTCAGTCCAAAAGGTTCCCAATGTTTCAAAAATATGTGAGTTTGAAAAGATTATTTCTTGTTTTTTATTTTTTTGATACGATTACACGTGTTTATACGCACCAATTTTAAAGACCGTTGAGGCTGAGATTTTGCCAAAAAAAGTTGTTAAAGATTATCAGGAAAAAAGTAGCTAATTGAATCTGCAATTACTAATAAACAATTCTACTGAACAGTTTTCTTCTTTTTACTATGCATATACAACAAGATAACTGCAACATCATCTATTTTTTTCAATTAAAAAAATCATCACCCGTACATTGACCAAATATTTTTCCGAAGAACACAAACAGGAACATTTGAGGCTAAAAAAGTTTTAAAAAAGAAGCTCAGCTGAAATTCAGACGTTCTTATATATATACAAATACGTGTACCATAGCATAGCAATATTTTAGTTAATAGTTTTTTCACAGGGTTTTTGTAATGCCATATATTATATATATTCATATAACTAAGGTGTCTCAATATTTTGAAAATCACAAAAGTTTGCAGCTATGGCAACTAAAATCATAAAATCCATGTATGTACCATGCTTGACACAAATATAAGTTGTTGATTAATAAGCGTCTCTCACGTAGCCCTCACTAAAATAACGTTTACCGATTCATACAAAATAAATGCTATTAAGATATATTGTTTCGTATTATTCGATTGGAGAGTGAAGCAATTTTTTTGTTTTGGATACGTAAGAAGTCAAAATGATTTGTGTTATTAGACTCGAAAATAAGTGTTACTATAGGATCAAGTTTTGTAACTATTACGAAGTCAAAATACCGATGTTGTGTATGTATATAGAAGTGATGTTCTAATTAAAACCATTTCAGTGAGAGCTTAACATCGGAAAACCACGCCACATGATCAGAAAATGCAAGAAGATTTTCATTTTTTATATGATGAGAGAAAGGAAAAAAGTACAGATTGAAAACAAAGGAAGTATGTCTTTAAAACCTCGAAAGGTATCGTATGTCCGCCCAGTCGTAATAATAATGCTTTTTGTATTTTGTTAAAATTTGATGGCAGAAATGAATACGACGGCGAACCCGTGGATTTTTTACGTGATAACGATAAATATTAATTTATTAGTTGATTTTTTTACAATTACCAATGCACACTATTTTTATAATAAAGATAAGATCATCACTCAGATTTTGCTCAAAAAACCAAAACAATTCGGGCCTTCAAAGTTTTGCCAGAAAATAAGAACAATTCAGGACATTATTCTCTTGCAATTCCCTCTCAAGTCACAGACAACTGTTTTTGCTTGTGATTAATTCTTTCTCACTTACTCTTACTCATATTGGTGCGATTACGGTGTCCGGTTTGTTGCACCAGTTGGTCGCATCAGAAAATGCTACTGCAATTTCTATAAAGAAGAGCAAAATGAGCAAAATTCTTTAGTTGTGATCTTACCATTAAGATCAAAATCAGAACAAACCAGACTGAAAAAGCTTGAAAAATGAAAATTCAGCCTCAGGTCAAATTTTAATGGTTTTGGTACGAAAAAAATGCATATCCGTTTTAAATTTTCATTTATTCACATAAATTCAAAAGAAAAAATTGACATAAAGTTAGCCACAAAACACTTGTAACTGTTAACCGACTTCTGGTCGAAGAGTTTGTATACTGTGCCTTGTCTAATCTCTAAATTGTGGTTAGTGAACTGTCTTCGACGGGAAACTACCTGAGAGGTGACTCTGTTGTTACTTGTGGATTTTTTCTTTTCACTTGTCTGTATTATTTTGTAATGTCTTAATGTGTCAAGCCTGAATTATTTTGTCGCCAACGTTTACAGCAAGGAGAACGGCAACAGCAGCAACAAAAAAAACGACAACGATAGCGAAAACAACGACAACGAACACAACGACAGTAACGGCGATAAAATAAACAAAACAACAATACAATAACGATGGAAACGTCGCAACAACAACAACGACAGCAACAACAACAACGACAGCAATAACGATATGACAACGATAACGATAAGGACACCGTCAATAATTTTAAGTACACAATAATTATGTTGTGTACTAGAGTCTAATCGTCTTCCCATTCTATTTCACTACAAATACTACGATTTTAACTTTATATGAATTAACACAAACATAATGCATTCCAAGCTACCCACTCATTTCACAGCGTGCTGGCATAACATGGTAAAGCTTATTTTTTAATAAAATTTGCAAGCACGTTAAAGGGCATAACTCATATTCAATGGAGAAGTGGATTTGTTACAAAACAAAGAAAGTATTTAAATCCAAGTTTAAAAGTTGCCATATTTTAAACTTGTATTGATTTAGCAAGTGCAAACAAAACACTGAGAACTCAGAAATTTGAGCTTTTTTTGACTCTTTTTATTTATGTGTTTTGATAAGACATTAAGAACGTCTGAGAAAGCTTTATTTTCTGATAACATGTTAAAATATATAAACAATTTGGAAACTATAAATATATTACATTACCGAATCTTCCTCCTTTTTATGTTTTTATTGAGGTGAAGGGAAGATAGATAATTATAATTAAGTGGATCGAAGTAATTTTATTATTGGTTATTGTATATTGAATGAGTGATCAATGAATTTGCATGTAAGTGTGTGAGTGCGTGTAGGATTAGATATCTGCCTGTATAGTTGGAGGTAGTGATGGTAGAGGAGCAGCGAGGAAGGTGAGATGTTTGGGGTGAGGGTATCAGGAGGATGGGCGTTATTGTAAGTGGAGGTAACAAGAACTGTGTTTTATTACTGTTTAATAGCCATTTTTCTTTCTCCTATCTTTTCAACAAAGTTTTTACCTGACGTATATTTTTCACTCCTGTATAGGCAGTCTTTTTAGATTTAATTGGCTAGTTAAAATAGCAAAGCACAGGGGAAAACATAATCGTTAATACAATTATTCTATTGATAGGAAAGCTCCTGAATGCGGTGTAATTAAATAACTAAATAGCATAACAAAAAAATGTTAATTCAATATTTTTTATGTAGTAATTACAATGAGATTGTCAACATGCAAGGATGATGTTACAGTATGAGTGCCAACCTTCGTGTGAAACATTTATGGCAGTTAATTGTTTCATATTTATGAGTTAACACGATCAAGAGTTGTTTCTTTTCAATCGTTAAAAAGGATAATTGGTTTTGGAGAGGTCATTTTAAAGTTTATTATGCTCTATGCAGTAAATTTTATTTGATAAGAAGAATATGATATAATACGGGTAAAAGCTATTACAATCTTGTTATGGTAAAATTGATATAGTATCTAATGACTTAATGATTTCGCGAATTTCATTACTACACGTGTTAACAGTGTTTTGAAATGCTTGTTTTTACCATTTAATATATTTTTCTGGCATTTACAAGATAAATACACACATAGTTTTTTGTGTGTATTTAGTGTAGTAACAAAACTTTGAAGACAATATGATTCGAGCAGTTATAGTAGCCATGCTGTTTGGGATAATGGCTGCCAGATCAGTATTCCCCGAAGAGAAAGTCATAACTGAGCAACAAAAATTCGCAAGAAATCTCGAATCATTGCAACTGAGGAAAATTCCACGAAGAATATATCTAGCAGGTTTGTCTTTTTGGAATTACTTTACTGCGAATTATAAAAAATCAAAGTAGATAACAATCGACATAACCAATTCCTAAATAACTACAAAAACGTTTTGTGAATATGAATATTAAATTTACTATAGAAATTCAATGGCAAATATATTTATAAATTTAGACTCAAATTACTTAGACGCAAATGACTTACGAAGATAAGCAAATAAAAAAAAATACGCGCTATGCCACACGCGATGTTTTGAAACTCGTTTGTTACGGTGATTAATTATAAGCAGTCACTTAATTGACGTTTTAGTAGCTATACTACCAATGTAATCAATCATATTATGGGACGTCACAAATGACCGTACTAATTACTGTTTACTTATGTTCTATTGGTGCAGATTATAAACAGCAAATTATTGGGTTGCCGTATACAGGGATGAAATAGTTAGGCGGGTGGGAAATATTTTTGTTTGTTAAAACACGATTATGAATGCATGCCAACTTTCTTCATTTTTTAGCCGTTCTTTTTCCTTCAGGCGAAGATATTATTAAAAGATACCATACAACAGATGAAAAGAAAAATTTAGTGGAAATAAAATTTGCATGTATGTTCATACGCTGCTTATTTTTTATGCAAGTAAAAATATTTAAAGTTAGAGATCATCTCGTGTTTAACAAGACATTTTCTCGATGTTTCAGATGAACTTGTGCAACCGACAGCTTGTGAATTGTTGAAGCCCACGTTTGGGTGTTGTTGGGACAACAAGACAGCAGCTATGGGTTTGAATGGCAAGGGGTGTCCTGGTCAGTAATAATTTTATATATTTAGTTTGTTTCTTTGTTTTATCTTTATTTTATATGTTTGTTTGTTAAGTTGTTTTGCAGTTGGTTGGTTGATTGTTTCATAATTAGTTTCTTTTATTTACTTTTTATATACTTTTTGTTGCTTTTCCCCTTTTTCGCTTGTTTGTGTATTTTGTTCGATTCAGTTCAGTTCAGTTCGTTTCGTTTCTTTTTAGTTTGTTTTTCATTTTTCATTTTTATTTTCAATTTGCTGGATAATTTATTGATTCTTGGTTTCTGTTTTTTTTGATAATAACCAAACTTTCACGGTTAAAAATTATAAATTAAGGCAAAGAACATCACTGCTAGTCTTCAACAACACTACAATTTGCATTTCAGTTTGTCAAGACCGCAAGAGGAGTTGTCGAAAATGGACAGAGTACTGCCATGAAGTTGCAGTAAGAGAAGTTTGCCCTGAAAGTTGTCAAGCTTGTCGTAAGTAAAAATCATGGCTAGAATTTAATTGCAAATCGAAAGATATATGAAAGACATTTTAGCTGGTATCTTCTCTTGTGCAACAATACCCATATATATGCCATGAAAAAATTCCCATAGTTCAGATAATTTATCTAGCCAAAATATATATTTTACTATTTTCTTTGTAGCAAAAAAACCATCAAACTGTCTGGATGCGAAAGACCAGAAAGAATTCTGCCCCATGTATGCCAAGTTTGGACTGTGTAAGCGACGCCAAATTCGTGTGCATTGCAAAAATACTTGCAACGCTTGCGAGGAAAAATAAAGAAACAAATTGACAAAAGGAATACTAAAATTCGAATACTAACTATTATGCAAACATATTCAATGCAATAATTATTATAATAATTATAATTATCAGATCGAAGAGAAAAATCAAATGTACTGCCGTTTTCACTATGACTTTGGTTTCATTGTTTGGTTTTCTTAACGAAAACAAAAAATCATTCCATAAACCGTCACTATCAACATTCAAGACGAAGCAGCTCGAAGTGGGGTATACCATTTTAAATCCAGTTCAATATCATGTCCAACACGCATTGCCACGCAAGGCTTGATGGGATTGACGGCCTGCAGTGCATCAACGGATGACAAGTGGTTTATTAAAAACCAGAAGACCGTTTTTTTCTAATTTTATTATTTTTTGTAGATATGTAAAAAATGAAAGAAAAAGTATGTGTATTTATTATAAGTAGAATGTTTGCGATTTTTTGTTGACTTTGTTCTTTCACATATGTATAAATTCCCAAAACTTTAAATTCTTACACTGTTAACATCTTGAGCTTAGATCTTTTTGATGTAGGTAACGTTTTATTAAAATGAAGAAAAAAAACAACGAAACAATGAAACAACAACAAAGAACAAAAGCAAAAAACAAACAACAAAAGAAACAAACAAACAATAACAAACAATAACAAACAAACAATAACAAACAAACAAACAAACAATAACAAACAAACAATAACAAACAAACAATAACAAACAAACAATAACAAACAAACAATAACAAACAAACAATAACAAACAAACAATAACAAAAACAACAACAGAATAAACCAATAAGAACTAAATGGAAAATCTTGCCTAAATTACAAAGATAATACATAATCAAAATTATTGCTTTCGTCACAAGATTATCACCAGAAACTTAAAAAATATCAGGTACTTATCAAAGCCAGAAACATAGAAAGAAGCGACAAAACAAAAATTAGACATATGTTTTGCACATATGTTTTTGTATAATGTTCCATTGTTGTTGTCAAGAAGATTCAGACCAACCTTAGCCTAAACTTTTATTGAATGTCAAAAAACTTTGTCTTTTTTTGTTTCTTGTCCAGGAAAAGATCAAGTTTCATTTCAGATTAGTTACAGTCTAACTCTATTACCGGGTTTTCTTGGAGGGAAGTGAGGGAGCGATGAAGGAGGCATTGTATGTAAAAACTTAGCACAAATGTATATTAGCTCGTTGGGGAAATATGGAATAAAAAATCTGTTATGGTGTTACCCAGTTGATGATGATATCATATATCTTAGAACATGAAAAAATTGCTCAAAAGTTGGAAAATTATTATAATTAAAATAATTAAGACTACTTACCTTATTAGTTAATTCGCATATAAACTCGCCCTACGCACACACAGCGAAATATAATACAAACAAGTGAAATGTATAAAAAGGTAAGAAAACTTAATTAGAAGAAAAGTAATAAGAGATATTAAACCCTTTTTTTTCGTTCTACAACCCTCCACCACCAAAATTTCAAACCTTGCAAAAAGTATGCACTCGCAAATTCTTTGCCTTTTCGGATGCGTAGGTTAGGTAAGCAGCGTTTACACTGCGCTAGTCATATTTTCTAACATGTCTGCTTTACGGAATAATCCACGTCAAGGTCTTAAAGAAGAACTAACGAAAAACCTATATGTACACTGATAAATTTAGAAGAGTCAAATGAAACTTAAAAAGGTTTCTTTTTACGGTGCCTGTGGGGACCTCCTTTAGGGAGTCATTAAGAGCACATTAAAGGAGTCAAAATAAGTGCTCAAATGACTCCTTTTAAGTTGTCATGATTAATGACTCCTTTTTGTTACTCATTTCGACATATTCAAAATGATTCCTTTAAAGGAGTCAATTTTTCTATGACTCTTTTTATGTACTCCCCTCAGGCACCCAATCAATGAGTCCCTAAAGGGTTTCAATGAGTAATATTAGTTCCCGTTACGCGTTCATTGCGCAGAAAAAAACACATCAGATATATCATTGGAGTTTTTATTACCTTGTTAATTCAGGCTAAATAATGTACATAAATGTATTAATATATTAGGAACGAAAAATATTAATTATTATCAATAACGAAAAATAAATAAATATTAGGAACGAAAAATAAATAAATATTAGGAACGAAAAATATTAATTATTATCAATAACGAAAAATAAATACTGGGACCGAAAAATATTCAAATTGTATTACACCTATGGTCGTGCGTGGACAAACACTAACTCAGAGAACCTAAATTCGCACAAGCAAATTTCAATTACAAAGCCAACACTCTGAAGATTTGAGGAAGGACGTTTTTGGGTGACCATTTTTAGAAATGTTTTTCGAGAATTTATAATATACATATATACAAGTAAAAATACTTAACACATAAGTAAAACAGTTACTACAATCTTAAAAATATGCTACATAAATAAAAAAATTCTTTTTTCCTGTGAATTTTTTTGAAAAGCAGCATAGAGGAATCTCCCCACTATTAAAAATCTGTGGCAGTTCTTAAGATATCAAATTTCAAAAACTTGCATGAGCACATAGGAAATTGACATGTTTTTCACAGGTGTAAATATTTTTTTATAATATATTAAAGATAAAAATAGGACTATGCAACTTTTTTGTATACATTAATTCAAGAATAATTTCAGAGTGAGACTTTTCAAGCAGGTTTTTGTGTGGTATGTATATAAAATATACGAGTAGGATGTCACACTCATTGCTTTTTTGCTGAGACGTTGAAAGACAGAGATCGATAGAACGTTTACACAAGCACCAGTGTCTATTTTATACGTAACCATTGTATTTTGGTTGAGAGATCGATTAGCCAGTCTGGATGGTCTGATGCAGTTGGATTGGATATTTCGTTGATGTTGTTCGCTTTCGGAGGTTGGTTCAAGTTCGATTGATCTCAGGAAGAATTTATTGTCTGAACCGTCTGAGTCTGAATTAGATTGATGTTCTTGTTCAACTGAGCCAACAGGTTTTGATGGACGTTGTGAGTATCTCTTTGGTTTATTATTACGTTGAGATAAGTTTTGATTAGATTTTCGACATTATTTAGAAAAGTGTCCTTTACTTTCACAGGTATTGCATATTTTGCCGTATGCTGGGCATGAACTACGAGGATGACTTCCAGCACAGAATTTGCATTTCATGATTTCTTTGCTTTTTTGACGATGGATCATCTGATTGATATCAGAATTAGCAGTTGATGACGATTGAGTTGAGTCAGGTTTGTTGTGAGAATAGACTTAGTTTGCAACTTTGATACCGCACTAGCTCTGCAGTTGGATAGTACTTTTTCGAATGTGATGTCGTTTTCGCAGAGTAGGCGTTCTTTAAATTTTTTGTCTCTTAAACCGATAATGATCATGTCTTTGATATGAGAGAATCCCGGAGTTGATTGAGTTCACACAGTCTTCGCTCAATTTACATAATCTAGTGTAGTATTCGTCAAATTTCTCAAAGTCTTCCTGACGAACAGTGAAGAATGTAAATCTCATAAAAGTCAATTTTTTTCTCTGTTTAAAGTGATCATCAAATTTCTGGAGAATGTTCAATTTCATTCATGGAATTCAAAGGTATCGTATATTTCTTTGCATTGCTTACCTATGCAGTGAAGAAGGATTGATGATTTGACAATATCTGGCTTATCAGCAGATTCGGTGGCTTGGAGGAAGATTTGAAATGCCTGCTTCCATGATTTCCAGAGTTCGGCAAGGTTTTTTGAATGTCCAAGTTTAGCGCCTTTGGAGCCTTGAGACAATCCATTATTATTAAAATACTGTGAGTATTGTGAAATATTGCGAGTGAAGGTTCTTGTGTAACAAATTCAATATTCTGACACCATGTTATATGCAGATATGAGTGGATGTAAAGAGAGTGAACAAGTAAAGCTTTTCAGCTTAAGTCAGCCATCTTTGATAAAAATAACAAGAGTAAAAACTATGTACAGGTCTAATCGATATATAGGGTTATAAAGCTATGTACAGGTGGATAAACAATTCTAGCTTAGCAGCTGTAGGCAGGGCTTATATAGCTAGTCTATCTCAATAAAAAACATAATATAACAAAATGTTTCTTAAATTTTCCTTTATTTGACCCTGAAAAATCTTTGATTTACAAGGCATGTATACCTTTCTTCATATCGGACTCGAGAAGGAATTACAGACTTCTCGTAAAACAGTTTCCCAAGTATTAAAAGGCGCATTTCTATAATCTCCACCCAAAGTGATTGTATCTGAGTGTATTTTCTTATAAAAAAGTCAAACACAGCAGAAATCATTAAATGCGATATTCCCGATGAAACCTTTTGAGGAATCATGTGAGCACACTACACAACAATCATTGAACGCACAACAATCATTGAACGCACAACAATCATTGAACGCAATAATGACTCCTTAAGAATGAAACCCTAAAGGAGTCAAATGAGCACCTCAAAAGGGAGTCATTGCGGGTTGACTCCTTCTTGTGTCTCAATTTGACTCCTTTTTGACTCCCTAAGGGAGTCTTTGTAAAATGATTGCATTTAAGGTTTCATTTGACTCTTCTAAATTTATCAGTGTATGTTTTTTATAATTAAAACATTCTTACATATCACGAAAACAACATGGCATAAAAATTTTTTTATTTTTTTATTTTTTTGTACCCAAATTTTTTATGCACGCCGTGTGACGTCACAAATCAACAAAATATGTACGAACCAAGTTGGCTTTTGTTTGATAATGCATTATCAAACAAAAGCCAACTTGGTTCGTACATATTTTGTTGATTTGTGACGTCACACGGCGTGCATAGCTCAACAGGATTTGTGAGACGATGAAAAAATGATTCAGTCACTACTTCATTTTCGCAGAGTGATTTAAATTTATTGCGAGGTTCGAGCGATGAAGAAGACAAGCTAAATTCTAGTAGAAAAAAATCCTCGTAGAAAAAATAATTTCCAAGAATTTGGCATGCGAAAACAGGTAAAAACTTTTTTGGGACTGTTTTTGTTGTGCTTTGCTTATACAGAATCACTTCCGGTACACTTCATTGCGCATTTAAATAGTTGTTTTCAAAACTAGCAAATTAAAGCACCTGTCGTCTTTTAAGATGTTTTAGTACAAAAAATAACCAAGAAAAATTTCATAATAAATTCGAATACACATAATACTTATTTTTCAAGTGATAAACTCATGTCTAAGACTATATTTATGACAGTAAAACATTATTTTATTCTGCTGCGAAAGATATTTATTTCAAAACATGATGAATAAAAAAATTACTTTCAGACAATCATAGTTTTTCCCGTTTAGCATTCTCTCCCTTCGTTCGTTCAGAATGCGTTTGTTTACATCCCCCGGAATTACGTCACACAAGTTAGTAATATACCGAACAGAAGGGCTCCATCGACACTGTCATGGCGGCAACTGTAGTAATACTTTGACCTTAAATATCTCAAAAACCAAAGTTCACAAATATAAAAAAATTTACACAGTTCATCTTCACACTATAATGATAGGTAGCTATAGAATATAATTTTTCTTGGATACGCAAAATATTAATAGCAAAAGTTTGATTTCTCAATATTGTATTCATTGAGTAATTATCAAATTCCAGTTCTCGTGGCTAGTATATCGTTACAGTTATAAACATACAAGACTACTATTCCAATACTTGACTGTAACATGTTACAGTCAAGTATTGGAATAGTAGTCTCTTCGATACAATTTTGTAGGCAAAATTTTTATGCTTTGTGTTACCAACTGCCCAATGGACTACTTAAAAGGCAAATCTCGTTTTTGAAGAAGCCAGTCCAAAGGAACAGAAAAAAAGAGATTTGAATAAGATTGTGTCCTGAACAAAACATATAAAATGAGTTTGTATGTGTCATACCCTGATAATCATCTCTTACAAAGCAGACTAATCATATTTAAAACGATTGGGAAGAATTTTGAAGCAGGCTAAGTTAACAAGGCTTTTTTTAAGGATATGCTTAATATTAAAATCCGTTCCACTTCAACTAAAAGAGGTAACAACGAGTGCAAGTAAAGCAGAAAATACATAAAAATCAAATTTAAATTTTTTTAAATTCTTATAAAAAATATTATTTTTATCATTTCTCTCGTAACAATGTATCAAACATTCACGCCGTAGTTATTCCTTGACAGGTTTTGCCACAACAATGGCATCTCTTCGCCAACACGAAATGTTCTCATGTTGCTTTTTGATTTGCAATATGGACAACTTGCGCTAGTTCTTAAGGAGCTACGTAGACACTCTTTATGGTAACCGTGGTGGCAAACTAATAAAATGATCTCTTCATCTAACACGAAATCCTCTAAGCAAATAGGACAACTTGAGTTAAATGGGTCATTTGACGGAACAATTTCAGTCAAGCAAGTCTCATCATCATCGTTTGACATGAACATATATTCAGATTCTAAACTGTTGTCTATACTTAAAATGGAGAGTTGATTCTCCGTATCGCTTGAATCGTCAGAGTGGTGCGATATCTCCTCAATTTCTTTTTGCCTAGATCGTATCGTGTTTGCGTGCTTGACCTTGCCTAAGAATACCTTTTTAAATTTTACCAGTTTGCACTGACATAGTAGCACGCTAGAAGCTTGATGTAAATTGGACGGCAGGAAAAACATTACGTAACCAAGACATTTATACACACGATTTACGGGCACTGGAAACAAGTCTGCCGTGGTTGATGTAAACTGCATTGGGTCACCATCTCCTTCTTGCACACGTATAAATATCACACGACTCTTTAAACAATTATATAGATGTAAGAAGTATATCAGAAAAATGATACACAAGATGAAAACTATCAGGCTTGCAAGAACATAGACAGGATAGGTATAATACGCCATTTGTCTATCTATCTATCTATCTATCTATCTATCTATCTATCAGCTGTCGTTAATTACTATATAGCTACCACGTTCTCTTGATGCAGCTGGGCCATGGATTAAGTTGTTATATTTGTACGCATTAATTTTTCTAAAAATGGAGTGGTTATAGTTGGAATAATAATTTTAAAGAAGATAACCGGTGAAAAGTATTTTTTGTTATATATTCGAGTAAACACCAAGAAAATTCACTTCTAGTCTCTCATTTTGCAAATACAGGTTTTTTTTATTAGAAACCAAGCCAAATTGATTGAAATCTAATTAGTGAAAGTTTCTTAAATTTTGATGTCATTTTACAAGAAAGTGTTCCTTAACAAGTTTCTTAATTTTGACGGGTGCTCATAAGAGGGATATTCAATCAAAACAATCAAAAACATGATTTAGACACAACAAAGAGACTTTTATCAACATTTATACAAAAAAGATAAAATATATGTATTTTTCGCCTTTTATTCATTATCTAAAATTATATCTGTTTCGTTGGAATCGTTAATTTTAAGTAGTTTTCCGATTTGTCAGAATAACCTACTTAATATTCGTCCAATACCTTGCTTTACCAGGTAATAATACCTGAATGCCATTAATTGATAAAGGCATGTTTGAAAAAATATTCTTACTTAAAATTTTTTACATTTCTACAATTAGTAAAAGTTTCCTAATTTTTCGGAAGACGACTACTCAGTTTCTCATAAGTGGATTTTTAAAACGTGTATATCATTCTACATAACACACATTGTAGTTTACTTTCCTAATGAATTATATCTTCATATTTTCTAGTCTTCCATGTTTTCTTCTTTTTTCGTATCCTCTTCTTCTTCTCTTGCACTAAAACGTTAAAGAAAAAATCTAACGAATAATTATTTTATGAAAAAAAGAAAGGAATTATAAAATTTTAAATTTTCGTTCCAGTGAAAGACATTTGAATGAAACCTGATTAAATTCCATGAGCCATTCATCAGGTGATAAATAAGTTAACACAAAAGGTAGTTAGCTACGAATTGTGGTTAGCTACGAATTCTCGAGTTAGTCAGTAAGGTTTGTAAACTTGACTATTTTGGTAGTATTTGTAGTTGTTTAAAGGAAAACTAACGATTGATAACAAGTTGTGCTTAAAATTTTCATTATAATGTGAATATAAACTGTGTTAATTTTTTTTATATTTGTGAGCTTTGATTCTCGAGATATTTAAGGTCAAAGTAGTCCTACGGTCGCCGCCATGACAGTGTCTATTAGAACTTTCTGTTCGGTAAAATACTAACTTTTTGTGACGTAAGTCGGCGGAGATGCGAACAAACGCATTCTGAATGAACGAAACGAGAGAATGCTTTGCTAAACTGTGCCTCCTATGAATGCCTAAGAGTTTTCATATTTATCATATTTTGAAATAAATATCTTTAGCAGAATAAAATAATTCAACTCATGCTGAGATTTTTTTATTTCGATTTTTTTTTTGCTTTTTTATTAAAGTTTTGTTCTCTTAAATTTTGTTTTATAAAAATTCAAATAATGGCACAACCACCTCTGTAAGAAAATAATTATTTGTGCTTTAATTTCCTGTTTAAATTTGGCTTTTTGAAAAAAATATAATATATACTTTATATAGACCACTTTCCGCATGTCGTAGTTGTTTTGATTTCATTTTGAAAACAATAGGCATGCACACACTTTTCGTGTAGGTAAAAAAAGCAGAACTCACAAGAGGTAAAATGACTGTTAATGAAGATTAAAGATTTTTTTTGGGTAGCATAAGATATATTCTTCTAATTCTTTTTAAAAAATTTCCCTAATTTTAAGCGAATAGTTTTTTCAGAAATGCTTGTGCATGTGCAAAAATCCGCAAACCTTTTAACTTTTGTAGCTAAACATTGGCAAGTCATCTATTTTCCTGAACATTTTCTAATAAAAATTTTTTCAAGCAAGTTTTTTTAAAGGGGAATTAAGCCTCAAACTTAATTAGAATTATTTCGGTTAACATTATGTTCGTTTCCCAAATTCTGGTCAAAATTTTGAAAAATAAATATTATTTGGATTGATTTTAATATAAAAGTTACCCCTTCTATGAGCGAACGGTAGGCGCCATTTAAATTTTCTGAGGCCACGGCTAATTCTGGAGACTGATATATCGTGACGTATCTTACGCTGAAGAAGCAAGCTTGCGCTGAAGCAGCGAGATATGGAAAATACAAGCTCCTGCTCTGGCTCTCCTATTTCAGAAGTAGAATATTCAAGTGTTGCCAAGAATTTTCCAATTTATTGAACGACAAGTTGAATGATAACAAGTGCATTACGATGCACAAGGATTTTGAAATTTTATGTTTGAACCGCACAGTGTTAGATACAGCCAGCATACAACATCGACGATACCAGAAAAAATATAACGAACTCTCCACATATACTAATAAGTCAGTCTTTCTTCAAAAAATATGTTTCTCGTAAATATTTTCACAGACCATATTTCTAAACGTTCTTCTTATCTTCTCACTTTTCGCTTTATAAATCTTACGGGTCCACGCGCTATGAAATTACGCACCATCGCAGATTATTTAATTATAAACATAATATCATTCCTTGAATATAAAAAAGGAGGAGAGATCATGTGCCTTAAATAACAATTTGTTTCAAAGAAATTTTGATGAATGAATAATTTCTTTTGAATATTTTATCCTGGTTTACACTATAACATAAACTTTGATTCCGTTGTATGGATATGAGGTACACCAGTTACCGACAGTACACGGCCTGAGTACATTATTATGAAAGGCTTGGAAAAGGATGTCGCGTGGTGATTCCAGGTAGTGTTGTGCGGAAAATAAGGGAAGAATTCCTGATCCAAATGGAAAATATACTGTTTTTTAAGAATTTGTTGACTTATAACGGGACTTAGCATTTTCAAACAAACAATAACAACAACGAAAAAGCGACCTATGGTGTTTATCCATCTCAAACAACGCAACTTTTCTTCGTTACTGTTTGGTCGAGGAATCGTAAAAAAGACTTCTTCACCTCTCCTTTCCTAGTACTATTTCTACAACCCATAAGCTTTACAAGTAGGCATCGTTTTGGTAGAAAGATAACATCAACAAATACGCTGTTGCGTTTGTTCACATTGTGTAAACAACTTTAAACAAGAAGCCCAGGGGCATGAAGATTTCCGCTATTAGCCTAAAAGATTTTAAAATTTGAAGTTGATCTTGAAAACGGAGAATTATGGGGTAAACAAATCATTGAGTATTCTCAATTATTATTGTAAAGGGCCTGATACACTTGTACAATATCACTGGAATATAACTTATAATATCAATATAATTTCTTAAAATATGTTTAAAATAGAGTTATAATTTCTTATAATTTCTTATAATATAGCTATAATATGTATAATTTCAACACCTGACATGTGCGTCATAACCTCATAATTTGCTGCATGGCTATAATATTTGAATAAAATCAAACGAGTTTGATTTTAATAATATTGTTGGTGATCTGGTTTCGAATGCCTTTTGTTTGTGTGACAATAGATCTATTATCTGCTAGCGTTGTTGTGGCAACGATGTTATGAAATTAAATGAAATTATAACGATATTTTAACAAATTATAAGTATATTGTAGAAAAATTATAACTGTATTATAGAACATATTTAATGATATTATACAAGTGTATCCTGGCCTTAACTAACCTGCAATAAAATACAACTCAATAAATAAAAAATAAAATTCATGAATAATTAATTAGTTCTGCTGAATATAGCTTTAGTCTACGTGCTTGAAAAATTGTACAGAAAGAAATGACGTAACATCAAAGATGGCGCATTATAAGACGATCTTCATTATGCTACACTGCACGAGCTTTAACTTTCGATAGCATATAAACTTTCAAATAAAGTATTGTTCATTGGATAATAAAACAATCTGTTGCACTGTTAGGATTCTTATTGGCTTAAAACTCATTTTAGCCTCGTTCTCAGAAAAAAATCTTTAGCCTGGATAAGTTTCGGGCGTCCAGCCTAGCTGCGCTGTCTCTATCTATCTATCTCTCTATCTCTCTATCTCTCTATCTCCTCAGGCGATTTTAAAGATTCCGCCTTCGCTGGCGGAAATAAAAAAGATGAAGAGATCAAAAAATTGAAATGAGCGTAAAATACGTCATAGATCTCCATCGTAGATATTGTTTTGATTTTAACATGGCGATTACTGTTGTCAACTTTTATGCTAGAAAAGGGATGTAACTTCAAAGAATTTAAATTTTTTTTATATACCATCAAAATAAGTAGGGTTTGCAAAATATATTTCCGAAGAAAAAAAATTTGGTCTTAATTCCCCTTTAATGCCACACATTTTGGTTCTTACATAAGAAAACTTAAAAAAATTAGTGCATATGTGTAAACGAAATAATATAAAATTATTCGCAGGAATACACTTTTGCGAATTTCCAAAATAATTATATAACTTTTGTGATTCAAAATACTTGAAACTTGCAAAAGCTTGTTCCCTACTACATGAATAAACATTTACATAGCATACTGTAACTTCTAGTGGCAGAGTTATGTTAGCTAGCTAAGCAGACCAGCTCCCTTCTTCAGCCTGGCTGGCTAGTGGGCCATATGTGTGGCGCTGAAAGCTAGCTATGCAGAGAATAGTCAAATAACATTAAATTTCGTTAAAAGAGAAAGCCGAATTATGTTCTTGGTAGGTATATATTTAGACTTAAATATCTGCTTTAAATTCGGTAACGACATAATCAAACGCGAGCATCCTTCGTGTCTCCACCGCCATGTTTGTTTACAATCAAATGCTAAATACAATCTTTCGCGGAAAAACATAGAATTCTCATAATAGACCAATCAGAATCCATCACGTGACCAGACGGATCCATAGCTATTTTCGAGTTTATCTCCAAGAGGTCTGGGGTCGAGTATGATGGATGGTGTTATTAATATGTATACAATCTTTTCCTTTTTTTAATCTATTAATCTATTACAATAACTTTTGTCTCTTTCTTTCCTTTCGCCATGCTAAACATTTCTCTAATATCCTTATTTCCTCCAGTACTTGTCGCATCTTTCTTCTTTTCTCTATTTTGCGCCGAACCAGGTGGAGTGTTTACGACGGGGGGTAAAGTCATTACAAAATTGAAAAGGTTGCTAACTTGGTAACGGCTCGGTCTTCTGCAGGCTCAATATAAAGATTCTTGAACAATGCCATATAGCAGGCAGTCAAGTGGATGATAATAGTAATCTACTAGCCGTTTGTGATGTCACGGTAGAAGAATTTAAATTGTTATGTGGTAGCAATATTCAACGGTACATTGGTGAAGATGGAGAAAAAATGATGACGAAACTGATTCTAAGTGGGAAGTTTAAGAAAATTAGTTCCATTTTTTTACTTTAAACAAAGCAAGAAAAATTATAAAAATTTTAAAAAAATCTAATTTTTTGCTCATTCGCGAAAGTTTTTTTTCACGCGAAATAACCTTTTTCTTCTATTTGCGAAAGTTTTTTCGCGAAATTTGTTCCAAAAACCACGAAATGAATAAATTTCTGCCCGCGAAAGTAGTATATGTTAGACCACTTCATAAGGAATTGCACGAGGAAGCGCAAGTTAGTTGTGGGAAACAGACCAGAAGAGCACCGATTGAAGGACAATGTTTAAGACGGTTAATCATTGTTATAAAGTTGAGGACAGTTGTGTACTAAAAACAGGAGAAATAACACGTCTGTCTCGGTTTTTCGCAAAATGTTTCATTAACATGCACAATAGTTATAGAGTTTTTGAGAATAGCAATATTTCCACTCAATATGTAACGCAACGAGCCCTGTACAATTATCTGGTTTAACATTTTAATCTGTGATAAATGACCAGTAGTAATCCGATCCGATTGAAATGTCAACTTCCATAGCTTCTTTATGAACATCACTAATAATTTTAATCTCTTTTAATGCTTAGAATTTTCATGTGCTGATTTAACAAATAGTTTATTTATAGATTAGCCAGGAGACCAGCATAATGGCAGCACATTTTAAAAAGTCCAAATGCGATCTAAAAAGTGCCAGCACCCTTAAAATTTCTAGTGCTCTTATTATTTTTCACACAATCCGCAGGAATGTGTGTTTGGTTTAGCCTTTCTTCGTCTCGGAATAAAAAATGAACACATTGGTGAATATTTTACGCGGAGCCAATTCATGTGCGAGATTACATGAGAAACTAGCCGAGTCGGTTAAAATTTTATTTATAAAGCGGGTTGACATTGATTTTTAAAAGAATGTCTTAAGATCTATTGCTCATAATGTTGTATTTATTATAGTGTAGTTAAGTCTAGCTTAAGATAAACGTATTTCATATTCCTGTACACGTTACCGACTCACACCTTAGGTGGCTAGTGTTTGGAAACGAATCTTCAGGAACGAAAAGTTGTAAATTCATTCTGCAGACTTTGATTCTATTTTTTATTCCATTTTATTCTATTTCTAAAGTTTTTACCAGTGTTGCTAATGATTTTGTATCTCCATTATGATGATACGATCATCTTGAAATTTGTCATTTCAGATGATTCTTCACCCCTGATATCAATCAAATATAATTGTAAACACAAGGTTTCACTTTATTATAGACAACAACATCCTTGGTTACATCACAAATTTATCGCCAATGAAGTCCAGAATTTTGCATTTGTTGTTGAGATTTTTCAAATCGAAGAGAAATAAGCTGGGTAGGAGCTTTTATATTATTTAGTAATAGCTATGTAGAGCCTAGCGTATCTCACATTGGAAAAAAACACATCACAGAATTAAGACGTAAATCACGAAATTAGGACTAATTCATCTTTTGTTCAACCGGGAAAAATTTCATTTGCATTTTTGCAAAGTTATTTTATGGAATAAAAACCACGAGGGTGCCGATAAGCCGCATACACCGTGAAAAGTGCGGGCGTTTTCTGGCGAGTTCGGCGTTTTGAAAAAAATTCAGGTATTCGCCTGACAAAACCCACATAGAACCGAACAATGCCCGAACAAAAAAAAAACATTCACCACAAAAACACTCAATGATTCACCACAAATTATTTAAAAAAGTATAAAAATTAAAATGAACTAACTATGTGCATCCATGCTATGTGGTAGCGAAGTGCTTAAAAGAACTGTTTTTGATGGTTTTTAATAAGATTTACTTGATAAATAACTTATACATAAACTTTATTAACTCCTTTCTCTTCAAGCGCATGCTTTCAACTGTCGTCCGCCATGTTTATGTTACAAGGTGTTGCATTTCGGGAATGGGCGGTTTCGGCGGACAACCGTCAATTTAATTCGAAAAGTCGCCCGAGCTCGCCCTTATATATGCGGGCGTTTGCGGCTTATCGGCACCCTCGTTAAAAACCATGAAGTTATGTGGCGAGATGAGTCACCAGATCATCGCTGGAGTAATAAAAGGATGGTAGAGGACATATATTTTTTTCACTTTCAAAAAATGCAATAAATATAAGAAAGAAAAACAATGTGGTTGCCTAATACATTTTATGTATATATATTAATTATTTACATAATATTGTTATAGAGATTATCTAAATTTTGATGCCAATTAAATAATGCAGCTTTTCTAAATTACAAAAATATCGAAACATTCATCGTGATTTTTAACATTGAACCATGAGGTCGTTGACGCCTGGAAAAGCATTTTCCGCCAATCTAGAGATGTAAATTTTAAAAAGATTTCACTCGGCTCCCAACATGAGTGCGCCTCGGGTAGCCACTATATAAAGCGAAATTTATATATCTAATTTTTCTATATAGACCCCCCAATATTGAAATTGTGTTTACGGCACTGTTATAGGTAAACAAATGCCAGAAACAAAGGCTTTAACGTTGGCGTTAAAACTTTAATCCTTACTCTGGGCAGTGAAACCGACTTGATCTAAGATTTTTTGAGAAGAGTCTGTATTAAACTTCTGAAAATTTCTCTGTTTTGATCCAAATTTTGTCTAGCACGAGGTGTAATATAGCTCATTTGTGAACCACTGTCTAATTAGATTCGTAAATTTGCACAACGAGATTGTTCAAGTTAAAATTACTTCCATTTCTTTCTGCAGCTAAGGTTGTCTCGCTAGTTGTTGTCATTGGCTATATAAAGAAAGATACCAATTATTTCCTACTTCTTTAGCCGCTTAGTAGGTCTTAAACTTTTTGTTATGACTTAGTCACGGATTGTTTTGTTTTGTTTTAGTTAATTTTATCAAACTTTTATTTGGACCATAACAAAAGTTTAGTCATCCACAATGAAAAGATTTTTGATCGTTAAATATCTTTCTAATTTTAAATTACTAGTCGTTAGCCAATGGGAAATTTCATGGGTGGTCGTCCGTTGTATTGGTGCATTTTTGCCCGCCTGTTAGCATAAAATAATAAAATTCACTTGGTAGCAAGTCAAAGATCGTGGAGCGTAGCGTGTGGCGCGTGGCCTAGTGGTTATAGAGTTCGCTTCGCAATCAACAGTCCGTGTTTCGGTCCACAGCTCGGGCATATTTAGCAAGTGCGTTTACCACAACTACGAGTCAACCCTTACCATGTGAGGAAAATTGGGTAGGCAATGTCGATGTATACCTAATGCATACATACAGAACACAGGAACCATATTGATAACAGAGTTTTAACACTAAGGTGGCTCAATCCTGTATAAATATTCGGAATAATAATAAAATCCTTTCTCAAATCTACGGTATCCGTCAAGCTTAGGGAAGAAAGAAAAACTGTTCTTTGTTATCAAATTTATGTCAAAACATTTGTACAATACTTTGTACATGGTAAATATGCAAAGGGAAGCGGTATCTTCAACATGTTGTGTTGTAAAGACAGAGCGTGGGACATAAAACCCTTCTTGTGTGTCTGATAGTTATTTGAATTAGACGTAATAGAAGCAAGCGTGTCTTGGATATGTTGTAGTATAGATTACCTGCCAAATGTTTAAAAAAATCTACATGACTTTGCAGATCTTTGGACATGCACAAATATCCTAGGTAGAAAAGCAGATGTGCGAAAAAAAAAGACATTGAAATTTTCGTTTCGTTTTTTAAATGGATTTATGTGGTCTGTTGTTTCATTTTCTACCTAGAAGAATGAGTGCACATCTCCAGCGTCCTTAACAATTAATTAACACATTGTAAGGAAAGTGGCCTATAATTCTGCGATTCATTACGCTTGAAATAAAGGAGAAATTCATTAATTTTATGCACGTGTCTTAATTAGACACAAAAACGGTAACAGTTATCTCTGATATTGTGCGTGCTGTTGATACAATGAGTAGACACGTGAATGTGCTATTTAGCTACTTAACAGAATGATTTAAAACATACCGTTATAAAACACACAAGAAAATCAAATATTTTTTTTGCTTTGACACGTCAAAATCTGACAACATTTCCGTTAGTTTTGTTTGCACAACAACAAAAATTGAAATTATAAACCGATGTCGTCAAAATAATTATTCGTCATTGCTGCATGTTTCTACATGCTTTTATGTTTATTTTTTACAGTAGAATCTTTCGATTAAGCTAGAAGATTTAACCTCTGCAATGGAGACCAAGGCGTCGTGTAAATTTCCGATTTGTTTTGATAGACAACAACCACCCGCAACATTGTTTTGAGTGTGAACTATTTCTGATTTGCCATGACACGAAATACGTGCAATTGATTAAAAAAATATTTTAGATACAATTTCTAACTTAGATGAATAACTTATAGGAATGTACGAACTTTGTGTGACATTACAGTTTGTATTTTTTTTGTAGACTTTCCGTATGGTAATAGCATGCACGTTAGGTTGAATACGAGAAGTTATCTTTATATTATACACTGACGATTAATTTTCACTGCTGTACCAAGGAGGTTTAGCTGTACATATACAATATATGAGACTAGATAGATGTACCCAAAGTGAAGCTCACGCAAGCGCGAAAATTCAATCGACAAAGTGAAATCACTTTTGATCTAAGGGCGAAGTGAAACTCTATGGCACTGTGGGATGACTTTCGCCAAAAAACCTAAGTAAAATTTACGCCGGCGTTTCTTTTTTACTTCGAGTAATATTTACAGTAGGTAAGCATACGCTTCTTTACCACCAGCATATTTTTGATACTTGTAACGTAGCTAAAAAAGTTTTAGCTTCAGCGTGAGTTTAACTGTGACTACGTGTAGTCGACCCCTAAGATAGTCAAGCTCGTGTGGTATATTTTAGCTACACCGTAAACCTCTTAATTCAAGCCCCTAAAGCGAGAGTGATTTTTTTTTTATCTCGAATATTTTATCTTTTATTTAATAGATATTTTTCCTGATCAGTACAATTTAATTTTTCCGAGCAGAAATTTTGTTTTCTATGTATATGTATCCCTTTCTGTGTATAAGTCCATATATAAATCTTATAATAGAGCCAGGCTGTTATTCAGAATTTACGGTGCTTTATTAACTGGCAAATGATATTAAAAAGAACGTTTGAGAAAAAGGCAGATTTGAAAGTTACATTTCGATGTTTTCTAAGTGTTTCTTTTTAAATTTCATTGTTTGATGAACAATGGCACATTGTTGCATACAAGATTTTCTGACCACAATGTTGTCATAGTGTTAAACTTGACGCAGATTTCTTTGTGTTGATGCATAATCTTTCACGGTCTCTTAAAAACTCATTATTCGGCAGTGCTAGTTGTTTAAATTCTAATCAATATACTGTATTTATAAATTATTATTACTTCCAAGGAATATAAAAGAATTTAATAACATGGCTGTATTATACCTTAAATACATCGAAGGACGTATTCCAGTCGTTGTTCATGGTGTATTATGTCTTGTAGCTTATTTGTTTTGGTTCGTCTTTGCTGTCGTAGCTGTTCCCATAATGGCTATATTTAGGTTCCTAAAGTTTTTTGAATATGTGTTGATATCATATCAAAAGATTGGAACTGTGTTTTCCACATTGGATATACCTTTTCTGCACGAAACAGAAAGCAATCGAAATTTCATAATTGGAATGATTGAAGTAGAAGGCGAACCAAATATTGAAAAGTTGCGAAAACTCGTGCTATCTCGATTATTTGACAAAAAAAGAAATCTCGATGTAACTTATCAGAGATTATCACAGATAGTATCAAGACGTTATCTGACGTATGTCTGGACAGATGAAGCAAACTTTAACATAAAGCAGCATATTCCTGTATACAAAGGCGTAATGCCAGCAAATAAAAAAGACGCAGAAATTATATTCTCAAAATTTGCTGCGGAACCCCTGCCAAAGAAAATCTCCCCTTGGTTGTTTCGCATAATACCAAAAGAAGACAAGGAAAGTTTTTTCGTATTTTGCAAATTCCATCATTGTATAGGCGATGGATTTGCTATGGTTGGTTTACTATCCCAGCTGGTTGATGACAAGCCCAAATTTATCAACGCTATTAACCAAAAAAGCAGATTTCTGGAAAATCAAATGAAGCGTATTATTTCTGGAGTTTTCACTGGTCCGCTAGCATTGCTTGCTTTGGTGCTCTCAATCAATTTGGAAAACCCTTTCCAAGCGTTCACCACTCCGGACAAAAAGACAGTGAGTTGGTCTTCACCAATCAGTTTAGATCTTGTGAAGAAAATTAAAACAAAAACAGGTAACCTTTTAAAAATGTAAAGTTTTCGAAGTAGAGAAAAGGTGTTTATCTCCCATTGTACTTTTATTTTTATAAAATAAACCTTTTGATTTTAGGGTGCACTGTGAACGATGTTCTTATGTCATGCTTGGCTGGTGCAATAAGGACATATCTAACAAACCTTAAATCTGATAAGTTGACAGACTTACCAATTGCAATGACTTTTAATTCTCGCTCAGTTTCTGATAAGCTGAAAAAGCACATTCCACTTGGCAACCATTCTGGTGGATTGTTCCTTAACTTGCCCATAGCAACAGAAGACCCAATTACACGACTTCATCTCACACGTGAACGCATAAATAAATTAAAAAGTTCATCACATCCCCATCTATTTTCGTTCATTTACTTTAATATTGTTGGCGGTCTACCTGAATTTTTTGGAAGGTATTCAACATTTGCCGTGAAAAGACATGCCTCTCTAATTTGCTCCAACGTACCTGGTCCAACTGATAGGCTTTACATTCTTGGACAGCCAGTCCGATGTATTGTTTTTACACCACCCTTGCATGCTGACTTAGGGTTGGCGGTTTCATTATTCAGTTATAACAACTGGATAGAACTCACTGTAATGAGTGATGAAAACATTATTGCTGACCCAACAAAATTAACAAATGCTTTTGAGCGTGACGTCCAACTGTTAGCTGAAAGAATATTAATTGCTGATTAAAACTTCTAGCTTGCAACATTCATGTTACGAAATATCGAAGTCTTTATCTTTCATTTTCCTCTTTGGGATTTAATTATGCACTTTTTTATCACTTATGATAATACGGAAATTGAGGTTGTGTGTCTGTAACAGGCAAAGTGGATTATATTTTCGACAATTTTCTATAAAAACGTCTATAAAACACCTACGGAAAACTAGATTTTGTATATTTAAATTTAAAATAAAGCGATTTGATCAGCTGTGAATTTTATTGTATGCTTATTTAAATATACTGTGACAGGGAATGTAATTGTTTTGTTATAAATTGTACGGGCAAAGTCACGCGCAGTTAACATTGTTATTGCTGATGTGTATTTTGTACGTAACGTTTTATTTGTAGCCTTTTAATGAAATTTTAACAAACTGTTCTGTGATAAAAAGAATAATAAATTTGAAAAAGTTTTTTAAGTGAATTCTTCCACGGGTTTAAACAACTTGTCCAATACATTAATACGGAACTTTGTCTGTCTTTACTAAGTAGATGTGTTTATTTTCCTATGAAGTCGCCACATAAGTTATGTCTAACTTTTTTAACTTTATTAAAATTTCTTCAGGACGTAAATGCATTTTAGACTAATGTCAATAGCAATTTTTTAAAATTAAGTTTTAAGTTTGAGGCCTGATATCCTGGAAACGGGTGATAATAACTGAAGTCATCGCCGTGTGGTTAAGTAGAGGCCACCTGGAACCAATTTGGCGAGTTCTCTAAAGCCGGGGCATTATCGGCTTTTATACATCGCAGTCTGAGCGCGAGAAAAGCGCTTGTAGGGACAAATTTTAGCTTGTTTTTTGGTTGACTCGATAGCCCAGTCCAGTTTCTTAGTGACTTTCTTACAAGGAACTTTTTGTGTCCTACGGAAAAAAGGCAAAAATATGTAACCTTATCTGGTGTTTCTTTCCTAATTATTTGTTTTACATACTAACGCTTGACGTCTAAATAACTTCCTGAAATGGTGCTGCTAGTCCGCTCTGTGGTATATTAACTTTATTAAAACGTTTAAAATGAAAACGACTTAAAATTATTAACTTTTACAAAGTTGGTAAATGTGACTGCAGAGCAGGTAGTGAGCATGAAGTGAAGCACTAGTTGGTAAATAGATGACACACTGGTATATTAGTACACATGATTTCCTTATGACCAAACTATAGCTAGCGAGCTAGGTGGAACCCAACATGCATGTATGACCTTGATTGCCTAGGAAACAAGGATTACCGAACAATAATGAATTTACGGCTTCGAGGCTTCGTAGCAATGTAATGTTTTCTTTTAAAGGTCAAAAAATGAGTAAATTAAGTAAACAAAGTAATAAAGTTGTTACAAAAGTTAGGAGTCATGTGTTTATAAATATTTCGCGGAAATTTTTTTTGGATAAGGATAAGAAAAATATTTTCTTACATTCACGTGATTTTGCTATGATTTGTTCCAAACCATATTCCATCCCTGTCAAAAAAGTTCGACCTACCTATCCCCTTTGTATGCTGTGTTTATATAAAGCTTTTTCTAAAAAATTATTGTTTATGTTTGTCTACAGAATGTATGTTTAGTGCTATCACTCTGTTTGTATTTCTCTTTGCTCACTTGTCCAGTCCTGTATGTCTAATTTGTCTCAGCATGAATATCCTACAATTATGTTGCATCTTAGTTACGTGTGTATTGTTTAATTGTTTAATTGTTACTGCTAATGTCATTAGGGATTTCAGCATAAAATATTTTCTTTTAGGTATTATCTATGGTAATTACTTTATATAATGCATGTTGTTCACATTTTTTTACTCATTCTGTCAAGCACAAATGTAAGGCAGTCAAAGATTTTAAGTCTTAAGAACCTTTGAATCAGAGTATCAGAATCAAGTCAAATTTTCAATATAAAGTTAAATTTTGCACTTCAACAAGTTTATCCTGTTTTATACTTGGGCAACCTGTTAAAAACATTATCTAATATATTTATATTTCGATGTTTTTATCAAACTTTTGTCAAATTTCAATAAAGCTAAAAATTTTATATTTCTTTTTTACTTTGAATAACGTAACTTAACTTGGATTATCATTCATGATCAATCAAAGTCAATTTTTTATTACAAACAATAAATGAATAAATGAATAAATAAATGAATGAATGAATGAATGAATGAATGAATGAATGAATGAATGAATGAATGAATGAATGAATGTTATGTCTGTTCTTTTGTGCACCTTTAACACTTTGATATCATTGACCTTTCCATAAAAGTTATCAGTGTTTCTAAAAAACCTTTAAGTAGGTCAAAATCGTGTTCAAAGTTGGAGAACTATCGTAAGAAGTGACAAACTTTTGCTCTAGATGTTTTTAGGCTTTTGGATGACGCAAATGGCATGACTTCAGTGTTACCGTTGTTAGTATTGATATAAAGTTCGTTTATTTTTGAGCGGTACATAATTTACACAAAGTTATTATATAACATAAATGGTTTTGAATTACATCAATTCCTGAAGCGTGTTTTATATGACCCATTGTATTAAAAGTAAACAAAAGTTTTTTGACAAATAGCGGCGTAATTCGTCATACAATAATTTTGCAGCCTTTTGATTGATCTGAAAACTATGTTGTATAATCTAGTAACTCTTCCTTTTCTAGAAATTCTATAAGTGCTTTGTGTGGTGCTTTTTCAACAAGAAGACGTGTGTAGAAGTGTGGCCTTTTGTAGCAAAAATTAAAAAAGTAAGGAATACGTCAATATAAATTGCTATGTAGTGATATCCAAGTAATCCAGGATAAGGGAAAAGAAAAGTGTGTAAAGCTAGGATATTCAGTACCTTCATATATATAGAACAACAGGCAAAGCTAGCTAATTTCGTTGGTGAGCGTTTTGTGCTATCGTGCATTTTTGACAGTGTTAAGGTTGAAGCATTGCACATTACTGGTGCTCAAGTCTCGACAATCGGCAAGAACTGGTATGAAAAAAGCATGTGCACCAGGGAAATAATTATCACATTTTATATGTTGGATGATGCAGCATTGTCTGGGCTATTACTCTGCGGGGTAAAAATAGTACGTACTTCCCCATAACTCCCTCAGTGTAATGGTCAAGATTTAAACAAAATATTTAACCAGGCCATTCTTTCTATGTTACCCACCCTTGACTCTCAGGAAAACCTGAAATCCAAATGGAAGGATCAAGTTAACAAGTTTGATCCATGCTTACAATTGTGCAAATCAGTCAACGACTGATTTCTCACCCTACTTCTTGCTCTTTGCACGTACACTGCAACTACTTGTTAATTTTCTACTTAGATATAGTCATGCAGCACAAACAACCTACGCTTCAATAAAGTTTTCAAATAATCTTTCTTATGCCAAATGCAGTTAGTACTATAACAATCTTCGGAAAGAACAGATGACAGCAGCTTGTGGAATTGCTCTTAAGAATTCCACCAAAATTCACCACCAATAGGAAACAGAAAGATCAAAATAAAAGAAACCGTGGTTTATATCTTGACCCATTAGAACCAGGAGAAGAGAACTAATTCTTAACTATCGCAAAAAAGGAGGACAGGAAAGATGAGATCTTTCTGGGAAGATACGATAGCTGTAGTAGTATGAAGGAAAAGAGAAGAAAGGCAGGTATATGATGTACCTCCTGAAAAGAACAAAAAATACAGAACAGAACACTGCATAGAAACATGTTGATGTCATGCGATGCACTCATTGATAACAACGAGTTACTTGTGACCTTAGTCCTAGAAACCTCGATAGGATATACCTAAGCAACGTAATAACGGCATACGTAACAAGGCAGGGATTGTGGATGAGGGAGTTGAGGTGTCTGATGAATACGTCAGAAACTGGTTAACAAAAAAGACACTGAAAAAAGGATTAAAAAAGTAATTGAAATTGCGTAAAGTGAAAGTAGAGGAGAGGCACAAGGACACGACAAAGCGAAGAAGTAACACAAGAGGTCAATAAAATGAAGTGGGAAATGACGTCAAATGCTTCAACGTTACGGAACCAAATGTAACCAGTACCTTTAATTCATTAGGAGCCGGTGGTCTACATAGTGCCCTGTACGGTTTTGACGTTGATGGTTCAATGTCTTCCCTGATGCTGCTACTGTTAATTAGAGGGATTTTAGGAGATCAGCTACAGTAAAATGCAATACTCGGCTATGACGATAAACGATTTGATTTATGGAGACGCTAGTTCATTACACAGTAATACTTTTCTAATCCCTTTGTCCACACATCTTCCTTTGTCTACTTACGATACTTACAAACAAAATGTTTTTGTAGTAAAATCTTCATCTTCTTTTGCTACCAAGAAGCAAGTAACGTGACCACCTTCTATTGTTCTAAAACACTAGAGAACTTCGTCTAATTTGCCAGTAATATTACTTTGATTTCCTATAACCGAACATTGTGTTCAGAAAAAAAGGTGTCAAGTTACGATAACACTAAAATAAAAATTGACAAAATCCATTTCAAATAATAACTTATTTTAACAACAACATTAAACAAAAGCTTTTCTCTCTTATTTTGGCTGTATATATTTTAACAAGGCTTTCTGCAGTTAATTTGGTTTCCCAAGCCAGCTGCATTTGAAGTACCTCCTTCCATTAAGTCACACAACATGATTTCCAAGCTATATTGTATGCTAAATTTAAAGCTGCAACAGCTGTTCCCTTGAGTGATCGTGGGCTAGCAAGAAGTTGAATTAATTATAAGTTAATTTCTTCTTCTTCTGTATATAGCATCAACTAGTTGCAGTTAAATTAACCTACCCCTTTTATCAAATGTGCGCTATCTCATCAATCCTTCATTAAATGTGGATAACCCAGATCAATTTAGAACTACTCCACAATTCACATTTTATTAAAAAAAAACAGCGTCAGAAAAAAAAGGTTGTATATTTATTTCCATATAAATTTACAATGGGAGGCACATAAATGCTTTATTTTTCTTAATCAGGCCGGAAGTTAAAGATAAGATTTTATTTAAGCTGTAGATAACAGTTTTAAGTTAATGGTTTGTTGACTGTAGCTAGGTATCTAACTATATGTTTTAGCTAGCAACAGAAATATTAATAGCTAAATTAAGATTGAAAAGAAAGGCAACACCATTTTTAAACCTTTAGTAAAATAAAAAGGATTTTTTTTTTAAATCAGCTAAGTAGCAAACTCTTTAAAAGTCGAGGATTTACTGTAAAATTAATGTGGGTTAAAATGTAACTTTCAGCTACATTAGCATGCACTTAAAAACGTACACTCTAAATGTTTCCTAACTATGTTTAACAAGACCTCTTTATAAAAACGTGAATAGTACAAAAATTATTATAAACAAAACATATTTTGAATATATTATTTATTAGTCCTGACAATGCAAGATTATAATAAATTATTCGTCAAATCCTTTTTTTGTTAAAGAAACTATGCAACGTGATTAACCTTCAATTAAACCACAATTAAAAAAATGTACAGCTTATTAAGTATTCTAATGGGAATAAACAGCTATACATATCGGAGCTCGCTGTTAAACAATAAGATCTGTAATAGTTTTTGCAACAGAAAAGCTGCTGATATACTAATCTTGTGTACTACTGCTAGGTAAAGTTTCATTTTATTTGCCTTTTATTTATTTTTATTATTTTAATTTACTCTGCGCAATGTAACATATGTAATTGACGCGGTATCTGATAGAACAGGAACAACTAGGTTATATGCTTTGTAGAGGCAACAGTTTTTTCAGCTCAGTCTCAGTGCTGTTGATAAAATTCTGTCGATTCCAGGTTATGGCATTGCTTAGTTGTTGCTTACATTTATATTAGTTCATAAAGTGACTACATAAAGTGAAAGTTCAGAAGATATAATAGAGTGCTGTAGCGTTCATGGGAAGGGACGAAACAATTGGTTAAGAAATAGATTCAGATTTTGTAGGGATTTTTTTACCCTTTCATCTGAGATACAAAAACATTCAAAAAATTCTAGTTTCTATATGTCATTGATGAAATTTCTAGTTGAGTTGCTTATAAAGTGTGGTTTATTTATAAGAATTTAATTTACAGGATACTTAAGCTAAATTCCTTCGTAAATTACAGTTTGAGTCTAGAATTACTAAGAAACAATTAGTTTTATATTTTTTACTAATATACATGTATGTTTTACAAAACGATAACTTTAACGCCATATATTTCTTCGGTTTCTACATAAACTTTCTCACCATCTCACCATCCAAATTTTCGTGAAACTTGCAAAATTATCAGTTTAAATAAAACACAGTCTGTCGTTACAAAATTAATTGCAGTTAAAAAATGACGCCAAGTATCACAGGTTAATCGAGGCTGTAGTCTTAACAAATCAGTAAACGCTAGACTTTTTCCAAAAATTATATTACAGTAAAAGGCGCAGCTACCTAACTGCATTTGGCATCATAAAGATTATTTGAAAACTTTACTGCAGCCAACTGTATTTGGCTACTTTACCCTTATCCAGAGGTAGCTAACACCTAGATAACCACAGCAGCTTAGTAAAAATCTGATTGGTAAAGGTAACAGAAAAGCAAATTATGCTGGCTATGATAAAAAGCTTACCAAACTGAATAATAAAGCTGTTTTTTTAGGATGCTCCCTCAAAATCTACGTTTGTAGCCGAGATCTTAAAATTGATTTGTTTAAGATTTACACGCTGCTAAAAACGTGTTAAAATATTAATTCTAGCATATACAAATATATAAAAATTGGATATTTTCACAATATAAACCATTTAGAAGGAAAAACGTCCAAAAAAACCTTCAAGTTATGGCTACCGCTACACACATCGTGTCCCAAACATCTTCCCATCGGCTAAAACGTCATGTTGGAAACAGGAACGGAATCGGCGATAGGAATGATCAAAGGAATAAAGCTACTATTTTGGGTCATAGACAGAGACTTGGGTATTATAATATAGACTAATCGTGGAAAAATCCACGGGGTTTCCCGTCCTTTTTATATCGCATTTCGTGTTTCCGTAACAGACAGACAAACAGACAGACGACGGTTATTATTATAGAGATTTCTTCAGGGACACACCTGTTTTAAGGATACATGAAACACTCAAATTTTTATTTTTGTGAGGTTGTTGATTTTTTACATATATTTTTTTGAATAAAAATATAATTTTTTGGCAGAAAAAAGATGAAATGGGAGAAAATCTGGATTGTTAAGATTTTATCACAATGTGAAGTAAAGGTACAACTAAGAAACTTTTTATAACAAACTTTTTTATTGAAATACCTCAACCTAGCTTAGACGAGCTCCTAAAAATAGAAACTTTTTTTCAACTTAACTCTCATGTTCATTTTGTTTTTATTACTGATTGAATTTATATTTACGTTTGCACATACATTTAGTATTTACACATTTCAGCATTAAGAACCATTGTAATTTATGGATGCTTGAAATATATGTCGATTAATAATAATAATAATAATAATATTGCAAAGAATGTAAACATCCAGCAGTAGCAACACATAGTACGATGCGAAAAAAGTTAGCTAACAAACTACAATTAGGTTTTAATTTCCAGCATTTCGCCATGCTTGTTGTTTTCTTGCGCTAACAACCCCTAACCCACACTCACACTAAAGTTTTGATTCAGAAAGTCGATTTTATTCCCAGACTATTATTATATACGTCTTTTACGGACGTAGTTGTACGCAATATCCAGTTGTGACTCAGTGTCGCTCGAGTGACATTTAAAGTGAGTGGAAGCTTAGCTAGGTATCTGGCTACACTTATTTGGTTTTTAATGCAAGTCAAGTTGTACAATTGAACTTGTAATTTGTAATATAATTCGAACCACTGTATTCGAAAGATTATCTTAATCGAACAAGTTCTTCGGCCTTTTCAGAATTAGTAAACTTAGAACTAGTAAACTCTTACAAGAAAACTCTTTCAATTCAAACTCACATAATTCGAACACAAATTTTGGTGTCCCCTAAACATATTTTTCATCGCGTAATTCAAAGTTTGCTTGATAGCTTTCATATTTTTTTTTCAGAAAAAAGGACCTACAATCTTGGACAAAAATATTATGACGAAGGCGGTTTTTTTCTTCATTCTTAAAATATGGACAAAAGTGTCAAACAGTCAATGCGCTGCAACCGGCTAGCTGCAATGTCGCTACTTTTGCACACACATAGGCCAGGCAAACAGCGTTGTAAATTTGCTCGTCACATTCTCTAGCACGCCCGCATACCGAAATAATCCACATCGGGGTCCACTAAGGCCCCCAAATTCGTGAAAATGGCCATGTTGACGTCAGCAACAATTAGCACTTTTTAAAAGTATGGACTTGACCAAATACCCTAAGATCCTTAGTTCTAAGTCCACTCTGAACATTGACAAGTGAACTTTGACAAGTTCAACATGTGTGAATCTAATGTAGAAATAGCCTACGAACTCGAACATTCATTATCTGGAACTATTTTCTTGGGTCCTTAAACTTTCGTTAATACTTTCTTATAAAATTTCCGGTTAACTCGAACCTCGGATAACTTGAACATTCGTTAACTGGATCTATTTATAGTCCATGCCTGAGGCTAATTTCTTTGGATAACTCGAACTTTTTACTTGAGAGAAGGAAATCAAAGACTAGATAAATGTCAGGTTTTTTTTCGGTTTTCGTTAACTTCTGATGTGATATAGATAGATAATGTTGTCTGCGAAGGAAAATTTAATGTACAAGGGACTTGTAAACCTTTTTCATAGCCAAGACTATACCTTTTCCCAGTAACTGTTACCCCACCTCTTGAAAAAATCGCTTTAACTCGAACTTCATTTTAGACTAAAATTGACCTAAGGCTTCGTTTAATCGAACATTCTTTAAGTCAAGCTATTTTTCCCGGTCCCTTCGAAGTTCGAGTTACCGGAAGTTAACTGTAACATGAATGCAACTGTACTCGTAAAATTGTATGAACCATCAGGGGTTGCGCACGGCTTTAACACTGAGACATGGAAATTGTACCTGTCGTACCTACAAAATCTTACTACCGTAAATGATCGATTAAGCCCCCGGGGGCTTATTTGTCAAAATGGGTTTTGGGGGAGGGGCTTATTCGGGAGGGGGGTTAAATGGGAGGGGGGTTAAATGGGAGGGGGGCAAAAATCTAGTGCGCTAAAAAATAAAAACAACGATTTTAATAAACACAACATATCTTTCTAAAAGTATAATAAAAGCAAACACTAATCGATCTCAATATCACTATCGCCTTCTTCGTCCTCGTCTACGATCGTCTCTAAGGGAGCCACATCAATCATTTCCTCAGCATCTGGGATAAATGGGTTGTCTTCCGTCTCGTTTACCAGTTGTATTTGTTCATTGAGCATTGCAAGACCAGCCTGACAGGGCTGATGCTCTTTGAAACAATGGATCTCTTTATCCTCGCTCCCATCAGTAGCCGATGTTAAGGCACACGCTTTGAACGATTTACGTATTAATTCAGCTGGCAGCTCCTTCCAGGAATCAAGAATCCAGTTTACAATTGTGCTGCGAGGCCTAACTTTGAATTGGATATTATAACCACGAGTGTTATTAATACCTCAACCTGCGAAATAAATACCATTTAATCAATTGGTTATAGTAGTATTTTCTCAGTCCTTATCAACTATATTGAAATTACTGTGAATTCGAATAAGCCCCCATGGGGGCTTATTCGGGAGTGGGGGCTTAATTGTCAAAATGGGTTGTGGGAGAGGGGGCTTATTCGGGAGGGGGGAGGGGGCTTATTCGGAAGTGGGGGCTTAATCGATCATTTACGGTATGCATATTAAGCTTTGTTACCTAACAACCGTAAAAAGAAAGGATTTCTCATTCATATTCTTCAGCTAAGTCGGACAGCTTTTTATATATTATTTTTTTATTTACAGAGAGCAATGGCCAGTGCGTGTGAAGAAGTACTTGATGTACTTGTACTAGGAAGTGGTTGGTCAGGCTTGATGACGTGCAAGTATGCCTTAGAAGAACGACTAAACGTGCGAGTACTTGAAAAACGAGATGACATAGGCGGTGTTTGGAAATATTCTGATGATCCAAGCTTGACAACAGTCATGAAGAGCTCCGGTACTTCTTCATCAAGTACATTGACAGAAATAAGCGATTTTCCGATGCCAGAAGAAATAGGAGAATTTCCAAAGCACTGGGATATATATAATTATCTAAACAATTATGCGGATAAACATTCTTTACGTCAGCATATACGTTTTAATTGTTCTGTAAAGTCAATGTCTAAGTCAGGAAATGTATGGGATGTGCTCACTAATCTCGACACAAAATATCGAGCAAGAAATGTTGTTATTTGCACAGGCGTGCACGAGAAAGCGAACAGATCTATGGAACAAGCTTATTTTAAGAACTATACAGGAGAATTACTTCATTCTGGAAACATTAAGTCTTTTATAGAAGGACATAAATTGAAAAGGATTATGGTGGTAGGTGGCGGTGAAACAGCCAGCGATATTCTCGATGAATACTACGGCAATGTAGCAAGGATTATCTGGTGTATACCACGTGGCCAGCACTTTTTTCGAAAGTATGCAAAGATTCTGCCACACCGTAAACCACAAGCACTCGACAAGGCGTCGTCACGAGCTCTAAAATTGATAGCTCCTCATGTTAAAAGTAAGCCTGGTAAGTATGTGCAAAAAGTTTTTAATACTAATTGTGTTGTTTAAGGAGCAGGGAAATAGATGTTAATCTCTTAATTCTCCTAAATTACATATAGTCCCTTCTTATAATTTGGTGACACGTTAAGGCTAAGGGTTAAATATTTTTTGTCTCAAACATACTCTTGGTTATGGGGAAGGGTACTTGTTGAGGATGGAGGTAGGTAATTTTCTTCCAATGGGTAGTTGTGAAGGGTCTTAATAAATTGAAGTGGTGGGTTTTTATTCTTTGACCTGTAATAGGGTAGGGTTAGCAATAGTTGGGGGAAGGGTTAGTTTTCATTCAAATTTTGTTCAAAAGTAGTTTAAACATAATTTCAAAGACAACTTATTTCTTGAGTCGCGTGTATGCATGTGTTCCTTATGATGACTTTGAAGACTGTTATGGAAGTATGAAAAAGATAATTTCTATCATTTTCTAATATTTTTAACATGGGGATGTGAATAGATTTAAAAATGGGAGGGAAGGTAATATTTCCTGATTTTAGTGTTGTCCTCCCTACAATTCGGTTATAAAAAGTATTTGTTATTAACTACTCACACGAACAAGAAATTATTTTTTAAAATTCTATTATGACTCAAAATTCTGACCAGGGAGGGAGTCTGAAATAAAACAGCCAAAATCTCATGTTAGAACTGGTTTAAATATTTAGTCGAGAGGTACATCTCAACAACTTACAAAGCGTAAATACTAAAACAAACAACACTTATATATAACTTCAAGAAAATAATTCAACTTAGAGGAAACGTTATTAAAGGGATCAATGTGATATTATGTTGGGAATATTATTTTAATACTCTAATATACAGATAACCACGTCTCTTGGTTATGTCAGTAGACTTTATATAATCTAAAACATCTCGTCTGTAAATTACATATATTCTTGTCTGCAAAATAGACGTATCAAGAATGCACTTTAAATAAGTCTAAATAATAAATAAATAATAATTACAACACAAACAGTGTATAAAGTGAAGATTTCAGTTTCAATTATTAATAGCAAAATCTCATTATTTTTCTAAAAATAGTGAGTTACATTATTTTATTTGTTTTGCGTTTTTGTTTGTTCAGGTTTGGCTTGGGTATGCAAGTGGACAACGAATGGCTCACTGACAGCGTATCAAGGTCATGGAATACCCGAGTTTCGAAATGATGCAAGTTTTTTCCACGCCTTTATAAACAAGCATGCACATGCGTTGGATTATATTGATTATGAAAAAGTCATACCAAAAGGGGCTATTGAATTTGCGAAAGAAAAAAAGGTATATTTTCAAGATGGATCATCGTGCGAAATAGATGTCATCATCCAGTGTACTGGATATGACGCAACGTTTCCGTTCTTACCACCTGCTTACAACAAAATGGTCCTAACTGACCTTTACAAGTTCGTTTATCCCGTACTAGATCCTTCACTGGCGTTTGTCGGGTATGTTCGTCCTATTGTTGGATCCATACCAGGCATTGCAGAGATGCAAGCTAGATGGGTGTGCAGAGTCATAAGTGGAAGGGTGGACTTACCTTCGTCAAATGAAAGAACAAAAATGTTTAAAAAAGACCAATTGTTTTGGAGTGGGTACTTTGAAAACACTTGTCGAAGAATTGGTACACTCGTAGAAGGTTACACATACCTAGATCAAATTGCAAAGCTAAGTAATTGTTACCCAGATTACTGGGCATTGTTTAAAAATAATCCCAAATCATGGTTCACAGCGTATTTTGCACCCTACAACGGATGCTCGTTCCTCTTGAATGATTCCAACAAAAGAGACGAATCGATAGAAACTTTAAGTAGACATAGCAGAGACACGATTACGACTTTTAATTTGATAACCATAATTTTGTGTCGACTTTTTATGTTTGATTGGTTTTGTGACGTCCTGGGCACTATAAAATATCAGATACAAATCAACAAAATGTGGCACAAAATACGTACCTGGAAAATTATACGTCTGCTTGATTATGTATGGTGCACGCCAAAGCGATATTTATTTGACAATAAAACAAGAATATAAAAAAAAGACTTAGTAAAGAGGCTACTTGGACCAAAATTCTTCCCAACGAATTTATATACACATTCATTGGTGTATACACTTTGTTAGTGTGATAATTGGAAAAGTTAATTTGAATTGACAGACATACTTTTTCAAAACAAATAGAAATGTCGTTGTCCTTAATTAAACGGGAAATACAAAAAAGAATGTAAGATTGTTGCTGATAAATCAAAACATTAGCATATTATTATCTCTATAATAATAGCCGTCGTCTGTCTGTCTCTGCGCAACATGGCGGAGCAAGTAGCGAGACCCGCCGAAAATCCCCGCGGCCCTGCAGCTTTATTTCGAATCCCCGGCAGACCCCGTTTTTTTACCGGCCTTGCTTTGCCGCTCATTGTAATAAACCAATCACGAGACTCCATTTTCACTAATGACCAATCCAAGTGCTTCGCGGCCTCAACATGCCGCTGGGAGGAAACATGCTACCCCTACGAAGGCCATTGTAGTTTGAAAGTGATGGTGTGAAGTTTGTAGGTGTCCTTTCAATCCTCCTTATTTCTTCTGGGTACTTTTTATCCTATAGGATTATTTAGTTTGTTTTCAAGCTACGTAGCTACGTATAAATCTTAAACAAACCAATTTTAAGTTTTTGGCTAGCTACAAAACGTAGATTTTGAGGCAGCTAGCTAGCTAGCTATAGCTATCTTTATTTATTCCTATTCTTTTAAAAATTTTATTCAGTTTGGTGTATTGTTATTTATTTTTATGTTGAATTTAGGTCTATACCTAGCTAGCTCCTTTTAGCTACCTCTGGCTAAAAAGTGAAAGTAGCCAAATGCAGTTTGACTGCAACATAATTCTTAATTGTTATGCTAAATGCAGTTGACAGCGACCACTTTTATTACTGTTTTAAAAAATTTATTCTGCAAAATAAAATTGCTGAGTTTTTTAAACTGAAACCGGGTTAACGCCAGGCTGTTCACTGATTTCTTTTAAAACCGAAGCAATAAGGATTTTTGGAAAATGGTATTACCCCATGCTTTGTATGACACGATTCACCTGTTAAGCGCTCAGCCCAGTGTTAACGACGGGCTGTTTCCTGTGTTTTTGTTTAAACCGTTGTGATAAAGTTTCTTTGTGAAATTTTATTACGCCTATTACTCATGTATGACACGATTTACCTGTTAAAGTGCTTAGCCTGGTGTTAATGACGGGCTGTTTCCTGTGTTTTTATTTAATCCGTTGTGATAAAGTTTTTTTACCTGCAATAAACGTTCAACCAGGTGTTACTAACAGGGTGTTTTGTGTTTTTTTTATTTAAATTGAAGTTGCGATAAGTTTTTTTGGAAAAGGCTATTATGGCTTTACTAACGCATGTGTGACATCAATTACCTGTACTAAGTGCTCAGCCTGGTGTCATAATTAATTTGTTAAGGTTTACTGAAACTTATTCCGCAAAATAAAATAATATTGACTAATTTTTTTTGTTATGACTGGGTAACAACAGGTTGTAAACTGTGTTTTTATTTCGGCTAAAGTTGCAGTAAAGTTATATATATATATATTTTAAAAAATACATTACCACCGAAACACTAAAATGTTGTGTGAGCTTTACTCGATTCACTACATATTCTGCATACCTGTACTAGAGCGCTCCAATTAGGGAGTTTTTTTTAGCTGGATGGGGTAACGACTGGATTTTTCCTGTGTTTTAACTTAAACCGAAGTTGCAGTAATGTTTTTTTTGAAAAGGGTATGCGTTCTCGGCCCGCTCTCATGATTAAGTTTTGAACTTTCACGGAAACTTATTCCGCAAAATAAAATAATATTGCCCGATTGTTTTTGCTATGACGGAGTAACAACGGTTTTATTAACTCTGTTTTAATTCAGCTTTTGTTGCGAGAAAGTTATTTTTTGAAAAATATGTTACAGTCGCAACACTACAATCGTGTGTGCGTTCCACTTGATTTGCGACATACTGCTTACCCGTACTAAAGCGCTCCACCTCACCAGGTCGCACAGTTTGTCGTTCTTATTAAGCGCTCCTCAAGGCGTTCAACAACAATTACTTGTGGCTTAACCCGGCGTTTCGACGCCGGGTCTCCCGGCTAGTAACACTAATAATAGCTGTATTCTGTCTGTTTGTGCGCAACATAGTACCCGCAGCAGTGAGAGCTTCCTTGATCTTGCCGCAAAGTCCTTGAACAAACGGGGATTCGATTTTTTTATTTTGTCATAATTTAATATTCCATTGTATTTTATTTAACATTTAAAAATAATAGTTATGGTTAAGATTTCTGAAAAAATAAATACGTTATTAAAAATAAAAAATTTAAAAATTGTAAAATTTGACGGCGCTAATTTTAATATGAACCCCGTAAATTTTGTGAACTGTTTCTATTTACTGGACGATCTAAGGTGGAGGTGATCATGTTAAAGGAGGTTTGTAAGTCGTTTTTTGACCTTTTATTTAAGCTGTGTATTTATTTTTATATATGTTTTTGCATGTTAGCATTAATATATTGTCACGTTTTCTAGCTATATATAAATCTTAAACAAACAGTTTTAAGATTTTGCTTACAAACGTAGATTTTGAGGGAGCATCGTAATGCCAACTTGAAAACAACGTAGAAAACCATCTTATAATTGCTAAGAATTATGTGGAAATTATTGGGAATATTCGGAGTATTTTTTTTACTTCATGGAACTTGGAGTAATGGAGTTTTGCTACAATTCGTCAGTTCTGTAAAAAAGATTTTAAAAGTGTAGGACGACATATTTGGCGCTGTAAACAGAGAGGTACGCACCAAGTTAATTTGCGTATACAAAACCAAGCAGCGGAACGTTCACCAACTAATTCAGTTATTAGCGATACGTTTGTAGAATCGCCCAAGGTGTCATTAGGTGTTATTCCTCAAACGAATTATTCACCAGAGATTCGAAGTATTACTGAGAGTGATGGAAACAATGACGAAACTAACGAGGATGAAGACGAAACTAATAGCGTTAATTAAGTGAAATGTTTTTGTGATAAAATGTGTTAAGGGTCTCCCTGGACTACAAGCGCACAAAAGAGCATGCAGAGTTGGCATATTGGAAAAGTGGGACCCGGGACCCTTGGCCGGGACTCGGGACCTAGTATTCTGGAGCCGGGACACAGGACTCGGGACTTAATATTTGCAAATGCGTAAAAAGCAGACTAATAGAAATACCGAAAGTCAACGTTTTTTTCTAGTAAATATACACAATATAAGCCCTGATAAAAAATATAGATCAAAGAACAAAAATGTAAAAAATCGTCAAAGGAGGAAAGGAAACATTATGCTCAAAATTATAGTCGTCACTGTGGTTAAGTATAATACACAATGTGATGTGAAGAATAAAATCTCGTTAAGGTGGTTCCCCTAGAAAAAATTTCTAAATTTCAAGAATTGTCATTTACCTGTTTTCTGACAGCAAATTCATTTTAGAATACCGTGGCAAGTAGTGCTTATGACAAATTTAGGTTTTTATTGCGCATTCTGCCACTTTTTCCAACCAACCGCAAATATAAGTGCACAGCAACGCCCATAGCAACCATTTTCGCATTTTTAGACAGCTTTCTTGCCCCTCCGTCGATGTTTAATTCCTTGCAATAGCTAGATGATACTTTAGGGCCTCCTAAGACAATATATGACAGTTCTGAATATTAAATGTGGTGTTCCACAAGCATTCAGAAAGCTGTCTTAACGACGCACCCTCCGAAGTGAACTTTGGTGCTTTTCAGGTCGAAATAGTGCTGGCGTTCACCTTTTGTCGATCCACAAGTCAAGAATGTCCGTAAAATAATCTTTAAACAAGTTTTTTGCCGTTTAAGTTCGGAATCCACGCGAAACAAGAATTCTCAAGATCGAAGCACCCACGCTTTACAATTTCTTCTGTGGATGCAGGCATTAGTACCACCTAGTGTTTAAACGAAACCGATTTTCAAATCGAAGTTTTGTCTTTCAGTTATTTTGTCGAGATATTGCCTGTGTCGCCCTGTTTTAGCTTTTCTGTCGTCCAAAAAATACCACATCAGTTCTCTGGAAGACGAGTAAGCCTTGCGAAAATGCGCTTCGCTCAATCCATACACGTGACCCTTGAGGAACAAAAGCGGCAATGGGGCTAAGGTAACGGCCAAAAATACGCTGATTTCCAAAGTGGTACGAGAACTGTTCCACTGGATTTGCAAATCCTCAGGTGACGCAAAACTGATCCGACTAAATTAATGGGTGGACAAATCCAGTTATTTTCACAACTCCAATTTTCCGTAAAAGCGTCAACTGTAGTAGTCCCTGGACAAAAAAAATCGAATTAAATTTACTTATCTTTTTATTTTTGTCATCTATTGTGAATGGTCCGTACAAACGGTTTAAAAAAACAAATGTCTTATTAGCAATGCTTCAATTATCCGAATCATTTACTCTACTTAATTCATCTGCTAGTTTGTTTTGTTCTCTAGGTACCCACTGAGGAATTAATTTTATATTCTTTTGCATGCACATTGAAAAAATATCAACGGCTATATCTTGTAAGTGCTTTTTGCGACTACCGACTGATAAAATACGGGAAGCATTCAAGTTATGGACGTGCACTTTAACTGATTCGTTTGTAAGTAAATCACTGAAACTTAGCAAAACATTTTTAATTGCTAAAAGTTCCCTGGTAGTCGAACTAGTGCTACGATCAAAATATGAAAATTTCCCAGTGCAAATCTTTTTACTCAAACGTTCGCAGGTAAAACCTCCGTATCCGAAATCACTAGCATCAATAAAAACTATTTTTGACGTAATCAGTTTGGGTTTATATGTAAGACCGTTACATTCTTTTATATTGTCTCTCCAGAAAAGCATTTCTGTTTTAACTTCGGCGTTTAAAAATATTGGTTGATACCACGTTTCGCGGGTTTCGACGAGTCGGACGTGTGAAGAGCCGAAATAACGGTCCGATAGCTAGGTGCATTGAAGATAATTGACCAGCGAGTTTTGACATTTGTTTTGCTGAGCAATATTTCTTACTCAAAATGTTCATGATACTATCAAGTAATTAAATAATTTTTGTTTCAGGTACAGTAAATGTCATGTTTTTGGTGTCGATAATGGTGCCTAACGTAACGAAATTTATTTAGTTTTAAATGTTTGTTGATATGTCTTATCAATAACTAATCTGAGTTTTGTTCCGCGCTCTGCGATAGTCAATGGGTTACAGCAATAAGGTTTGTTAGATACCTCTTGTATACATCCTTTCTCTAAAAGACTAACAATTGCCTGTTCTACAAATTTCGGATGCCTCAAGCTAGAAAGATTATTTAAAATAAAACGGTGCAGGTGGATTTGCAAAAGGTAAAACATATCCGTACTCTATAATAAGCGAAACGAAAGGGGATGCTGACAAGTCATTTTTCCTAAACGATAATCTTTTTCTAAGTCTACCAACAACAGACGTTTATCTTTTTCGTATTTATAATCTCTGTTCGGCTTTGGGCTTATTTCTTGGGCAAAAGGAGTAAAAATTCCCTCTTTCTCCGCACAAATAACAGGAGAATCTAGAATGAGAAAAATCTCTTCCGGGTGAAATATTTCTACGCTGATTTTGCGCAACATTAAAATTTTCAAATCTACTAGTAGAATGTTTATAAAAACGAGAATTTTTCGCTGCGTTTTTTCGTTTATATTCTTCGGCCTGCTTCTTTTTATTAGCAGCAGCTTGCCGTCTAGATCGATTCATTCGCCTTTCGTCTTCAGAGTTATCCGCTAGAGTATCTGAGTCATAACATTTTCCAACTTCCCAGCCGTCATCTTCCCTATCAGCAAGTTTTATAAGTTTTTGACGCTTTTCAATAATCTTCTTACCTTCGTCTATCTTTTCTTTTATAATCACTGCCTGTTCTGCACCAAGCAAAGCTTCTTTAACCTTTGAATTATGTTCGTATTGTTATTCGTTGTATTTTCTTCTAAATTCTGGAGTTGCCGACGATTTCAGTTTCTTTGAAATGTTTTCCGATACTAATCGTACACTGCTGGAAACTAAATATGTTCCCACAAACCTGGAAAAACGGGGTACTGGCTTATAAGAAAGGCGAGGATACTAACCCTGAGAACTTCCGTCCAATTACGCTACAACCGTCATGAGCAAAGTTTACACAAGTATAATGAAAAATCGTATATATAAGTACCTATGTGACAATAACTTCGCCGAGCATAGCATACGAAAAGGATTCTGGTCACGTACGTTACCCGTACAATAGAACACATAGAGGCATTGTCTTTTCTTATAAATAACGCCAAACTGAAACAAAAAAGCATAGTCGCCAATCTTATTGATTTAAGAATTGCGTTTGGGGAAGTAAATCACAAGTTTCTAATGTCGGTACCACCATCTGCCACAGCATATTATTGACATCGTCGAAAGTTTGTATAACAACTATAAGATCAACATTTCGTGTTCTGACTACGTAACCCATCCAATCACTGTTAAACGTGGAGTGATAGTTTGTCACCTTTATTGTTTAACATGTGCTTTAACACATTAATGCAAACTATTAAACGAGAAGAGATCAAATGCTTAGGTTATGTCATCACTGAAGCAAAGCTAACAAAACAATGGCTACAGTTTGCTGACGACATTATTATATTGACATCATTACCATCAGATAATCAAATGTTGCTTAATCTCTTTTCAAAATGGACAACCTTGGCTGACCTTGTGATTAGAGTAGATAAATGTTGTACTTTTGGGATAAAAAAGACTTCGCTTTCTAGCATCCAGTATCAACCGTACCTTTTAATCAGTAACAAACAGATTCCTCCCGTTAAGGATGGAGAAAGCTTTACCTATTTAGGGAAAATTTTTAACTTTAAAATGGAAAACGACGAAATTAAAGCAAAAGTATTGTCAAAATTTGAATGTTATTTGGAGAAAGTTAATTACACACCAATAAAAACTTTAGATAAGTTTAAAGTGGTCAATCAATATATTTACAGCAAACTGAGATGGCCTTTGTCTATATACCAATTTAGAGCTACTTGGATTAAGCAGAATTGCGATAGTTTAATTTCGAGACAATTTTGACACTGGCTTAAATTTCACCCAAGAGCCAATATTGGTCATCTAAAGATGGTTAACAAAAAATTAAGACTAAACATTCGATTTCCCTCCGATATTTATTTGTCATGTCAAACAAACACGAGGGAAATAATGGCGAACTCAAGAGATCCAACGATTAAAGCTATTCAAAATCAGGCTAAACCAAAAAAACATTTTGAGTGATGAAATTGTAGACAAAGCAAATCAAATGGAAAATTGTAATAAAAAGCAAGCTTGCAAAGATTTCGTACAAAAGCAAATAATTGGCTCTTCTTGGTCTTACTTTTTGTCTTTAAAAAAAGTCATTATCAAATTCGTTACAGAGAACGTAATTCAAAATCACATTTTATCCTGGTCAAAAATGGTAAAAACAGTTCCTTCGAATATCTTTAACTTTTGTCGTAGTTATCTCATACTTTTTCTGCCAATGAAAGCTACCTTAACGATATGGAATCTGTTGTGTAACGAAAAGTCGGAGACTTTGCATCATATAATGGCGAACTCTAACAAGAGTGTTCTGGAGGAAAGATATACGTGGCGTCATGATTCTGTACTATACACCATCGCTGTACATCTTAGTAAATGTGTATGCAGATATTCCAGGGTTTTAAACCCATCAACCCTGTTAGAATTTGTCAGACCTGACATTGTCTTTGTAAAGGACAACACCTATCATATTATCGAGTTGACAATTTGTTTCGAGACCAATTTGGTGAAATCACATGAATATAAAAGCAGAAAGTACGAAAACATACAGGATTACGTAATTGATAAGAACTTCGACGTCGCACTTTACCCTATCGAATTTAGTTCCGTGGGGTTCGTTCCTCCTTCGATGAAGCTAGCTTGTTGAGACAAAACAAAATCGATGTAAATAGAATGATTTTCAAATGCAGCGAAGTTGCTTGCAGATGTTCCTATTATGTATTTAATGGACTAACGAAAAGCTGGTTGGAAAGCCCAATAATGAAGTTTGTGTAATATATGTTTATCTGCTGTCCTTTTATAAGTGAACATAGCAGAATTTAAATTTCTAGTTGTATCTGGGAAAATTAATAAAATATATGTCAAATGCTAAAAAAATACTACAGGATATAGCCATTTCAGTGTTAGAAACACTGATATCAATATGGGTCCTGTGTTCTGAATATATACATTAAGTATACACCGGTATTGCCTAACCAATTTCCCTTACATGGCATGGGTTAACCCATAGCTGTGGTAAAGACGCTCTCGCTGTAGATCGAATCACGGACCTTGTGATTACGAAGCGAACTACATAACCATTATAGCTAGCCTTATTTATTTTATTCTTTTGAGGTTTTTATTCAGTTTGATATTAGAGCTTTTTATCCTAGCTAACATTATGTATTTTTGTGTTGGGGTTGTGACTACCGAGCTAGCTTTTTAGCTACCTCTAACTGAAAAGTGAAAGTAGCCAAATGCAGTTTGGCTACAACAAAATTCTTAATCAATAATTCTCATGGTAATTGCAGTTAGGTAGCTAGGTACACCTTTTACTGTCATATAAAATTTCGCAACAGCCTCGATTAACCTTTGATGTATTATGACGATTTTTTTCCTTAGACAGTACTTTTCAGGTTAATAATAAAATGGTCCATGAAGCCGTGATCGATCAGTATTGTAAGCAAAACTTACTTTAAGTTATTTAAATTTCTGAAAAACGTTGTGGTGTTACTTTGTTAGATTTATTAAACATGAATGACTCGGTCTTGGTGCTGCGTTGTACATTAAGAAAGAATAGTAGACTGCTGAAATAATAAAAACAACAGCCCTGTCAGTGTTTGTAGCTAGCTATTGATAGCTAGCTAAAACAAGATTGTTATGCTTAGCACGTAGTAGGTGATGAAAAACCTACTGCAGACGTGCTCATAACAGCTATCTTTATGTATTTTATAGCTTAGTACTTTGCTTACATTAGCTCTTAGCTAGCTCAACTTTTTCAACGTTTGCAAATTACGATAGGATTAGAGAGAGACTTTATTTCTCAGTAAAATGTAATAACAACATATTTGTTTGAAATCAGGTGTACAAGAATAAATCCTACAAATATGTATATTCTCTGGGGACGCTACTTGCAAATATTTATCAAATATTTACTTAAATTAATGAATTTATACTTAAATTAATGAATTTATACTTAAATTAATGAATTTATTCAAGAAAAAGAATATAATATAACTTGAGTAGGGAGAATCTATTGTCTCTGAGAAATCTATGAATTTTAATAATACCTTAACCATATTCATGTAGAGGCAGGTAAAATCAACCCACTCGCAGCCTAAAAAGACGCTGTATGTTAAAAAATTGGCCCATTTGAACTGAAATTTGACTATTGACAGAGTAGCTTTCTGTGATACAAGAAAATAGGAAACTGGGTTGCTCCAACAGGGTTCCCACGCCTCCTCATAACTCCTCAAATCTCCTCAAATTCAAAAGGTCTTTCCAATTCTCCTCAAATGTCCTCATGTTTTATTGAAATTTAGGTTTTCTTCTCAAATCTCCTCAAAAATCTTTTGACATTTGACTATTTTTTATATATGCTAGTTTTCTATATATATTGTTTATTTTGAATCAACACAATTTGTGGTTGTTGTGGCCTGCAAACATTACTTTTTTTTGTATTTGTATTTGAAGCAAAGTTTCTTAGTTATCTTTTGTACGAATATATTGTGATGCCAGTCTGTGTGTTCCTTAATTTTTACAAGTGCAAGTTTTTTTCCTCAAATCTGCTCAAAAGTCCTCAAATTTTGTTTTGAAAAGAAAGAGTGGGAACCCTGACCAATCAAGCATGGCAAATATTTTTATTTACACCCTATCTGACAATTTCAATCATGAGAATTGCTCATAATGTTTTTCGCACATGTATCGTTGTCAAAATTGATATATGTAAAAATCGTTTATCGGTGTCCCCGAAAATGCAGTCATCCCGCGAGATAAAAAACAAATAAAAAATTATCAATCAAATTATTGTCCTAACGATGCAAACCGAACAGATGAAATCTTGTCATTATTACTAAATTTCGCAGTGTGTTAGCCGTTGATACGACCTACAACGTGTCAAATTACTACGTCACCCAAACCACTTATCGCAATCTTTCTCTTCTCCACCGAAACACGCAGAAGCACCCATGGTTTCCTGGGCCAATCTTTGTTCATCGTCATCAGGAAAAAGATGATTTTTCGTATTTTTGGCAAGCTGTGAAACGAGGAAAGCTATCTCTAGAAGACTTAGCCATAATTGGAACTGATGAATGCGACGAACTTTACAACGGCATATTGCAAGAAAGCAATGGTAACACCGGTCATTTTTTAGGTAAAGAACATATGATCAAAACAATTCAACGGAAGCTAAACCAACTTTCCTTTCCAAAGTCAGCTTCAAGTACCATTGTGAACGACATATTCGGTGATCCATTTAATTCTGGGAATGAAGCTTTATATACGTGTGAATCAGAACAGGCTTACGAAAGTTTTGTAGAGAAGTTCTTTCTAAAATGGAGAAACATTGAGCGTTCCCATCGTTTTGTGGATTATTTTGAGAAATATAAAAGAGAACTATTCAAAAAAACAATGACATTGCATGCACGACGAAGAAGTTATTTCGAAGAAAATTATGGCCAAAATCCAATTGAGTGGTTAAATTTTTTGAGTAAAAATGAGATAGACACTCATCAAAACATCAAAAAGTCACACAAAGATGTTCCTCTGACTGTGACATTCCAAAAGTTAAAAAACAGATCAATTCGTCTTTATCGCGATGGAACAAAAGCAATATACAACGAAGGTCCATATGAATTGTCACGACCATACTTGTCGTTGTTACATACTTACGACGATTTTAAAGACTTCTAAACAAATTTTTCACCGATGTGCCAAACAACGCTGTTTTAACGAGATGTGGCTACGCTGTTGATATTGATCTTCTACCAGCCACTGCTGAACAGTAGCCGAATGTTGGAAACACCGACTGTGTCCCTGGACCAAGTACTTCTGCCACCATCATAAGTGACACACGATCAGGAAAGCTTCCGTTTGAAGCAGAAGACTTTCCTTTCACCGAATTTGACTTGCCTGATCATGTGGTTAGAGGATTTTTTACAAAAGCCAAACGTCTCCTCAATGAGCCAGGTTGTATCACAAAAGCAGCTTCCAATAATCCATCAATGCGAACCGTCAAATGTACGTGCAGTGAAACACCGCATATGTTTCTGCCACCGACAGAAACCAATATTTTTTAACATGTGATTGTAAAACATATCTCATATATGACTTTTGCTACCACACACTCGCAGTAAGTGCTGAGTTGAACATAACTTTCAATTACATCGTAGAGCTGTTGAAAAAGCTCAGAGCAAAACAAAAAAGACGAGGTACAGTGGTAAACGTCATAAAAGCAGTAGGAGCTTCAAAAACAAACAAGGAAATGGGACTTAAGAAAAACGAGATAGCGAAAAAAAACAGGCAAAAAGCTTCTAGAAAAGTGTCATCTCCACCATCTACCAATACAAGTGCTGTTGCTGATCCATCAGCTGTAACATCTCTGTCTACATCCCATTTGCAGCCCACTTCTTCGCACCAACAAGTTGTTCAGTCACAACCTCCTACAATGTACCAAGCAGTTGCTCAACCACAACCTCCTACAATGTACCAACCGTTGCAGCCAAGCTCTATCATGTTCCCGCCTTCATTTGCACCACCTGTGATGCCATCTTCTTGGTTACCATCGGATGTGACTTGGTCTACTTCATTTTCACCGTACCACTATGAGCTCGTTTTTCTTCCGAAAAACGTCAATAAGTGTTATGGCTGTGGACAAGAATTTGCTGATAGATATCGAGCCTACCCTAACAATGTTATAATCAGACATAAAGATAGACGTATTATAGGGAAAAATGGAGATGGCAGTATACGATTTTCAACTGATTTTCAGTACACATACTACCATCTTAATATGGATCACGTTACAAGAAAGAACCCGCTATTTCAGGGGCAGCTAATGCTACAGTGGGACATTCAGTCACGTATGACGACGTTCCAAATTGAAGCAATACAACAAGCAGGTTTTATAATTAACACTTATTAATATTTTGTACAATAGCACACTTTGTGGAGGAGTCAATCAACGTAACACGGAAATGTGCTCTTAAGTTTCCTCTTGGACATTTCATTTTAGTACAACTTATATTCATTTTACTAATTTTGTTCTTTATGGTTCTATTTTTTAAAACTTTTCTTGTATTTAATTGTTTATTAAAAAAACACAACTTCTTTTACAAAGTTGTTTGTTACCATATTTTTTGTTGTCCGTAGTCGTTACCATACCTTACAGTCTCGCAATCACTTGTGGTCATTCGTGGTCACTCGTGGTCATTCGTGGTCACTCGTGGTCACTCGTGGTGTTACTCGTGGTCACTCGTGGTCACTCGTGGTCACTCGTGGTCAATCGTGGTCAATCGTGGTCAATCGTGGTCAATCGTGGTCAATCGTGGTCACTCGTGGTCACTCGTGGTCACTCGTGGTCACTCGTGGTCAATCGTGGTCAATCGTGGTCAATCGTGGTCAATCGTGGTCACTCGTGGTCACTCGTGGTGCTCCTCGTGTGGACTTTTAGACTTGACCAGCACAGAACAGAAAATTTTCTACCTGTATTTTCCATTTTACTTTTATACAGAAAGTAAACACACTTTGCGCAATTCTCACAAAATGAAATAACCTCATTGGCTAAACAATTCTCTACTTGTCTTTTTCGCACACAACGCAAAAAAAAAAAAGTTGAACTCGATTCTACTTAGCTCAGAACAGAACAGACAAGAAAATTTTCTGTTCAAGTGACGTAAAACATTTTAAGTGTGCATGCTCAGAAATTTTTCTGTTCCTTTTCATTCCATTGCATTCAACGCAAAATTTTAGAGAATTTCGTACTAGAAAATTGTCAACCTCGCACCAAGCACAGGTTAATTTCTTTCTGATGAGACTGAACGTTTACCCCGCCGTTCTCCTTCCAAAAGACCCAAATGTTTCTTCACAACCAACCTGTGCTTTCACGAAATACACGTTTAAGAAGAGTTAACATTTCCAAAACTCAATACAAAAAAGACAGGAAAAGTAGCGAGTATATAGCATGATGCCAGAATTTTCTTAGTAAGTCAAAACTATAGCAGGATAAACTTTATTGAGGCGTTGAAATTATCAACATAAAGGGGGTTGTTTTGTATTAAATGGTGCTGGTGCCTATGCCACAGCTTCAAGAGCGTTCTTACGGCAGTCTTTTTTAGGTCAACTACTTTAAGTTCGCCCTCAATGATCACGATTTGTCTTGTTGTTACTCAAGAAGAATGTCCTTAATGAAAAACACATGTATGAAGTTGGCATAGCGGAAAAGTGGGATGTGGGATGCGGGATGCTGACCGGGACACGGGATGCGGGATGCGGGATGCAGGATGCAGGATGCGGGATTCAAGATGCGGGATGCAGGATGCAAAAAAATCATCGAGATAAAACAATGACCGCGCCAATGTTATTTTTTCTCGCCATGGATTCAACGCACGAAAAACTCGATAATGAATAAAGACATTTTCGTTTATTTTTAAAAGATTTTTAAAAGATTTAACAAAGTAAAACGAAAAAAACAGAAACTTAACAAGTTCAAAAAAATGTTAATTATGAAAAACACAAAGGGTTAAGGGGAAGGCGACTTTGTTTTGGAAATTTTTAAATGTGCAGAGTGGGTAGAAAGGATATACTTCAAAAAGGGATTACTTTTTGCTGGTATCAATTAGTACAAATAATAACCAAAAATTTATTTCTGCCCTTTTGAAAGGATTTGAAAACTTTAAAAAATATCGCAAAAACCTAATTTCGCGACAAATTTAATTCTCACGAAAGGTAGTTTCTATACTTCCTTTTGTTTACTTGGTCGTTTGATGGGAAGTCAAACAATAACATCAATGGGAATCCATACTAACCAATACTAACGAAACAAGGTAAATTTACAATCCAACTGACCGCAACAATGTTTATGTCTGCTAGTCAGGTGTGGCTTCAAAAGTTATAGAAGTCACAAAAAAAAATTTGTCATGTTCAGACAGGCACGAGTGGTTAAAATGAAAATATACTTTGGTAAAATCGGGTGATTGTGTCAGTTCCTTCGATTTCGGACTGACGTATATTCTCTTCGTTTTTGAGACAGCCACCAAGTCGTTTGGCTCTTCAGGTGGACCGTTTACATAGTACTTCCCACCACAACCATAACAGCTTGAAACATTCGTGTGACAAAATTTCAGCAGCGTCAGTATGTAGCTGTGTGGATTTGGATCAGGTCTTTTGGGTGGTAATAAGGTGGTATCAGCTGTAAGTGGGGTGTGTGTAGCATTTGCTTTGGGCTGTAATGAATTGCTGGTAGTTGTGGTAGTTAAAGAGGACACAGAAGTTCTTGCAATCTGGTTGAATGTTGCCGTAGTTTTTGTTGGTTGTGGAGAAACAACAAAATTTATAGGCGTGGATTTTTTGTTCGCCTTTCCTTTTCTCCGCTGCGTTGCTTTGGTCTTCTTTTTTCCTGCACCTCTCTCCTTGCTAAGGTTCGCCAATGTGCTCAGCTTAACTTTTTTTGCGTTGCAAGTTTGTACAAACGGTTTTGCGACATTGTTGTAAATTGTAACTGATAGCGAATGTGCGCAAATACCGAAACACTTGAAATGATGGCATTTGTCATGTGTGCATTTAATATTAGCTTTGGAGCTATCGTCGTAAAGAACTTTGAAATCGTCATTCTCAGTGGTTTTATTTTTAACGAAAAATGTTGCTCCAAATCCTTTCATGATTCTGCTTTCAGTTTTAATCAACGCCGCTTCTTTCTTGATTTCTTCAGCGATGGATTCTGGATCACAACAGACTAGATGTTCGCATTCTAATTCGTAAGGATACTGTAAATCAGGATTTAACATGATATACAGAGTCATTCCAAGTGACCAAATATCTCCTCTCATCAAATCGTTTAATGTAGCTTTTCTCTCTTTTGATGTCCAGTTCATAAGTTCCGGCGCCATAAATGCTGTAGTATCTAAAAAATTTTATACAAAATAATAAATAAATAAGAGCTTTTTCATAAAAAATATTGTACATATGTATTATAGACCCTGGAACTCCTGCTTCACTCTAACCGAGAAGGAAATAAAACAAGAACATTTTGCTGTATCCGATATGCTGGCGGAAAGTCTGGTCTGCGTTTGTAACACCGATGATCTGGCTTCCCCGAAGTCTGAAAGTTGGCAGATAATCTTCTTATTCTTCATTCTGTCATCGAGTTCTGGCGATTGTAATCTCGAATAATGGTGATTTGTTACCAACACATTCGACGGCTTTAAATCTCTATGGGCTATGTTGTTGCTGTGAAGATACTTGAGACCAGATAGCAGATCGTTTGTGATATCTTCCATCATTGTTTCGAAATTTTCTGTGTCAAAGTTGTTAACGAACTGCAAATACTTGTCAAGAGAATGAACTTGTACGTCTTGCCCATAGATTTTAAAATCGAAGCAACAATATGTCATTAACAATGCCAATGGCTTCAAGCATATCGCCTCCAACGCTACGATATTCTCACGGTCAAGTTTATGAAGTATACCGGCTTCCTTGAGGAATTTTTGGCCAATTATATCTCATTCTTCGCAGTTCAAAATTTTCAATACTTTGTCTTCGTTTAGATGTTGCACCAAATGCGCAACACCATACGAGCCTCTTCCGATCACACTTATTTTATCTACATCGTTAATAACAATTTGTGGAATGTCTATTTTACGATTAGATAACTTTGGAATAACAAAAGAGGTCATACCAACCTAGAATTCAAAAATTACATGTAAATTGATATAGTCGACCAAGCCCTATTGCCCCAACTATCAAACATAGAAACGTTGTTGCGATGTCGATGCTACGTCATTTAACCCTACAGTGAACAAGGAATTATCATAAAAAGAGACAAAAGGCACTGGTAACGTGGTTGGACACAATTATAAAATGAAACACTTTGTGTAGAAGAGTGCGATTACTACATTTTTTCTTCTTCTTCAAAGTTGCAATTTATGTATAACAAAATATTTTATGTATAACAAACAATCACTTTTGCAAATAGTTTTATCAAAGAAGTTGCTCGCGTGTTTTTTGATTGTGAAAAAAAAAGATTTTGCAACATTCATTTCTTTCGTTATGGTGCGGCAAATGATCAATGTTGAAAAGTTGCGTGAAATCAAATCAAAATCAAAATATACCATGTGCATAGAAACCAGGTTCTTTGAAGAAAAAATGTCTAGACGTAGATGAAAGTTGGGCTGTCTACAACTGCTACTCGCAATGCGCCAACGAATCAAAATGCTTGTTTGTTTTTTATCACATGGGTATTTTTTCAAGCACACGGTCAAGTAAAGATCGATCAATTCATCAATAAATAGTAGTTACCTGTGCAGCGCAAAACCAGATAAATTCAAAATTCAAAATGTGTAAAATCTTGTCCAGTTCCAAAGCAAAATCCAAAATCCAGTTACAAAATCTTGTCCAGTAAAATAATCGAAATGTGTTCAAAATCCAAAGTCCAGTTACAAAATCGTGTCCCAGTAGAAAAATCAAAATGTATTCAAAATCCAAAATCCAAAATCCAGTTGCAAAATCTTGTCCAGTAAAATAATCGAAAGGCGTTCAACATCCAGAATCGAGTTTCACAGTACAAAATAATATTCACAATGATAAAAATAACAGCTTGCAATCATACAACGTCTCAAACACACTACACTGGCAAACTATTCTCGCATGATTCGCGCATGTTTCAGTGGAATAATTTTCCTGATCCTTTCGGTCCGTGGACCGTAATTTGTAGCGCGGATAGTTGGGTTTAGATACGAGAAAATGAGACAGAGTTGTGTCTACTCTTCTATGGTGCTAGAAGCTATGAAAACCTGGTTTCTATTCCTGGTTTTTATTAAAAGATTTTACGTTTCTTTTACTCAATGCAAAAAACACTCACACATAGACTGATTTCTGCAATATCAACTATTTTAATCTCTTGTTAGAGTGTACAGCTCGAAAGCAATATTTTTTCAGATCGGAGGAATTTACATTTGTTGCTTGATATCTCAACCTCACCAAAGGATATATAAATGTTTCTTGTCAAACAAATCGTTTCGTATCACATTAAGTTCACACCAAGAAAACAAATCAAGTCATGCATTTCTAACTGTTGTATTCTTTTAAGAAAAATTCCGGCGTAGTTTATTTCATTAATGTTTACGCAATGTTCGGTAACGGCATGGTCAGTATTTTATTTCAATGATTTTTTTGCATCCCGCATCCCACATCCCGCATCCCGCATCCCGCATCCCGTATTTCGTATCCCGCATCCCGATAGGTCATCCCGCATCCCACTTTTCCGATATGCCGTATGAAGTTAACTTAAAGCTTGCTGCATGCTTCTATATTTTTGAGTATTTTAAGCTCTCCGAAAACGTCTATTTTTGAAATCCCCCATGCTCTTCCTCAATAATGAGTAACCCTGCATTGGAGAGCGCGTATCAAAACAATTCTAAGTTAAACCTTAAATATGCTGAAGTACAGTATGCGTTGCGTTGAATTTTTTTTTGTATCTGCACTGCTGACGTCAGCAAAAAAATCTAAAACAACCTATTTTTCCATTGTCCTTCTGCCTAAGTGGATTTCTCCACGGGCCTTTTCGACTAGTCTCATATAATAATACAGAGAGTGTGTCTGTCTGTGTGTCTGTAACAGGCAAAGTGGATATCTCCATTTTCCTTTGATGTAGCCGAAAAAGTTATGTCTTCCATTACAGTGCACTTAAAACTTTAAGGCCAAATAACTTGGAAACGAGGTGGTGACGTCAGTCCTTTTTCACCGTGTGGGTAACTAGGGACCGCCTGGGACCAATTTGGGTAAGTTTCCCAAACCTGGGTCTCCGAATCCGTTTCGGAATGGACGGGTTGGTGACGTCATCCAAAAACATTTAAACCCTAATATCTCTGCAACCGTTTGTCAAAGATACATGAGCCTATACATTTTCTTGATCAGCGTTTCAAGATCTATAAAAAAAATTTTGTGCTTTGGCGGGTCTTTGCGGAAGTCAGCAAAATTTTTAAACCCTTATATCTCCTTAGGCGTTTGTAGAAAACATATGATCCTATATATTAATTTTACCAGCGTTTCAACCTCTACACATTACAGGCAAAGAATAAACTAAATTTCGCCAATTTTTTGTTGGATCTGCACTGCTGACGTCAGCAAAACATCTAAAACAACCCATTTTTTCATTCTCCTTCCGTCTAAGTGGATTTCTCCACGGGCTTTATCGACTAGTCTCTATAGTAATACGCCAGTTCCGTGTGTCTGTCTGTCACTTTTACAAAGGCGATAATATTTACCACCCGAATGCGCGAGTTTTCCGAGTTTTTTTTTGTGTTCGCATTTGTCTCGCAGGACGGCATTCGAATAGAAAGTTTCCTTGGCGTAAAAACAAACAAACATAAAAATCTCTTGACAAAGTTCTCGAGAACAGGCGAACTAAAGAAGCGGATAAAAAATGTCTTATTTTCGACGATCCCTTAGTCATAAAAAAGTGCAGATATTAAGAGCAAGGAAAGTCAAAGTGAAGAAGTGGAGTGGATTAAAAAAGCATATAATTTGGAACAGGGTTAACATCGACACACAAAACAACAACAAAAGAACGGTCCCTTCGTCTTCAAAAAAGTGCAAAAAGTGATTTAGAGAAAGAAAAGTCCAAGTAAAGAAGTAGAAGTAGAAAAATAAAGTTGAAAGCCACAAGAAGTTACTTCGGAAGTGAAGAGTGGAGTTAGAAGTAGAAAATGCATGCTAGAGTTTAAAGTGGATTGGAATTCAGAAAAAGTAAGAACTTTGATATATTTAGACGTTCTGTTTTTATGTCGCTGAAGCTACGTGTTACTTTTTTTATGTTGTAGTACACTTAAAATTGTCAAGGAGAATCTCATTCTCAAAAAAAATCCATTAAAGCTCCAAATTCTTAAAGATTTATATTTTACCGCGTTTTTTTTTTTAAAAAAGCTATCCATATTTGTTTACATTTTTTGGCATAATTAATGACCCCTGGTGCGTAACTAATGTATTTGTCCTAAAATTCAAAATGCTATATAAAGCTGTTAGCTGGCTAACAAACTAATTTGCTACTTTGGTTTGTTGAACTCACTGTTATCATTTTTACATTCCTATTGTTTCTCTTTATAATGTGTTTTACTAAGCATGAATAGCTAGCTATAGACCCAGATAAGTCTCCCCAGTTTAAGTATATATAACTGGGTGTCTTAGCTACTGTTAGCTGCTAGCTAATGTTAGCTTTAAGGCTCCATCCTCCCATAGCTTAGCTAGCTATAACCTATGAGTTATGTTGTTATTCCTCTTTTTTAGCTATCTATACCTACCTTAATAGTCAAAATTCTCTTCTTTTTTGAGCATGAATTATGATGAACAAGCTAGCTACAATATTTTTCAAAGACTTCTTAAACTTTTAGGATAATGTGAACCATTTTTATGCCCATAGAGAATAATTTTTTCACATTTCCTGTAAATTTTACAAGGGGACCACAATCAATATGACAAGTGGAATGAATTTTATAGAATTTAAAGTGTGTGTGTTAAGTTATTTTTTATTGTTTTGTTTCCGACATCCTGTTAAACTTTTGTGAGGCTACATGTAAAATGCCAGGTTTTTTTACAGGGTTTTTTTACTTTTTATCGTAAATTTACGTGGGTTTATGACTTTGGGTTAAAAAAATTATGAGAGGATGGTATGATTGTCAGTTTATATTGTTCGTGTTGCAAAATGCTGTTTTTTGAAATTTTGTGTAAACTTTTGTGGAAATAGACCACATGCAAATATATATACTGAAAGACCAATTTTTTGTAGAATCAGACTTCACTGTAAGCTGTTGCCTGATGTCTCTATATTTCGTATTATAAACTATTGTTGGGGATGTCATGTGATGTCATTTTTGCTGAAAGAAAATTCCATGGTTTCACGTTTTTGTTTTTCTTAAGAATTTTACAAAATTTTGTAGGGATAAATGTTGATGATAAAAAAATTACTTAATGTTCTGACTGAAACTGTTTTTGTTTTTTATATTTTGTAATCTAATGGGGGAGGACTGTATGCACTGAAATGACTGATTTTTCTACATTTTGATGTGTTTCATAACCTTTTTGTGGAAGATTAATGGGTAATGGCAATTTGCTGAATGAACTTATTTTTGTTGATTTAGATGTGTTTCTCAAAAACCGATCTGTTTAACATTTTGTGTAAACTTTTGTTTACGAACCGTATACAATGTTTCCAAAATAATGATCTTTGTTGATTCAAGTTTATTCTTTGCTCATTATTTTTTGACATTTATATAGGTTTAAAATTGTTGGTAAAGGGCAGTACGGATCATCATACTAAAAAAGAAAACTTTTGTGTTCTTAACTGGTTGATTTTTACATTTTGTGTAAATTTTTGTGGGATAGGATGGTATGCAACCGAAATGACTGATTTTTCTTGATTTGATGTTTTTCAAACTATGGCTTTTTCACATTTTTGTATAAGCTTTTAAGGGAAAGACAATATTTAAAATGTGTAAAGAACTTATTTTTGTTGATTTGTGCTAACTCTTGCAGGCCTCCTTTTTGACATTTCAGAATAAAATACTGAGGGTATTCAACATTAATCACTTATAAGATGTATATACATATTTGAAATGCGTTATTTCCGACATTGTTATTATCCGTGTTGTGACTGTCGGTGTTGTAACTGTCGGTGTTCTTACCGTCGGTTTTGTGAGTATTGGTGTTGTGAGTGTCGATGTTGTGAGTGTCGTTATTGTAACTTTTTATCAACTAGGTTTTGCACCTTGCAAGCTGTTCTTTTTTATTTTGTGTAAGATTTGTGTGGAGGATTTAATGCGATTTGACATTTGGAGAAGATTTTAAGGAGATTTTTTTTGTATATGCACTGCTGACGTCAGCAAGACATCTAAAGCAACCTATTTTTTCATTGGCCTTTTGCCTAAGTAGGTTTTTCCACGGGCCTTATCGGCTAGTCTCTTATAATAATACAGAGCTTCCGTGTGTCTGTCTGTCACTTTTGCAAAGTCGATTATATTCTTCACAATTTTCTTTGATAAAGTCTATAAAACATCACCTATAAATTTGTTCCGTAAATTACCAAACTTTGATGTTAAAATAATGTTGACGTCAAAAGGAAAGTATATTAACATTAGTGAAGCCATTACAATGCACTGAAAACTTTGTGGTCAAATAACTTGGAAACGAGGTGGTGACGTCAATGATTTTTCACCGCGTGGGTAACTAGGGACCACCTAGCACCAATTTGGGTAATTTTTCGAAACCTGGGTCCCCAAATCCGTTTCGGAATGGACGGGTTGATGACGTCATCAAAAAACCTTCAAACCCCAATACCTCTGTAACAGTTCGTCAAGAGTACATGATCCTATACGTTTTTTTGATCAGCGTTTCAAGATCTATACGATGAAGGCAACATATATACACATTTCGAAAAATATTTTTCTCTGTTCTGACGGGTCTTTGCTGACATCAGCAAAATTTTAAGCCCGTTATATCTCATTGACCGTTCATTAAAAGCACATTATTATATACCTTTTCTTGGTCAGCAGTTTAAGCTCTACACAATAAGAGGCAACGTGAAAACAAGGTTCTAATTTTTTTTTTGGTGGATGAGTTGTTGACGTAATCAAAATTCAAATGACGCTTCTTTTTCATTTTTATCCTGCCTCAGTGGATTTTTCCACGGGCTTTATCGACTAGTCTTATATAATAATACGAAGCTTCCGTGTGTCTGTCTGTCACTCTTGCACAGTCGATTATATTTTTCATAATTTTCTTTAATAAAGTCTATAAAACATCACCAATAAAATTGTTCTGTAATTTATTAAACTTTGACGTTAAAATAATATGAACGTCACAGGAAAGTATATTAACATTAATGAAGCCATTACAGTGCACTTAAACTCGTGAAGAAATAAAATGGCGTGGTGGCGAAAAATCAAAACATAGCATGAAAACGAGGTTAGTTTAGATAAAGTTCAGGACGCCAAGTTGTTTTAAAGCTATTCCGACCTTAGTTATCAACAAATGTTGGTTTTATAATTTTTAACTGCCATATTGAAAGAATCGTAGTGGATAAAAGTATATAGAGGGTATTAGTATTGGTAGTGTGACAAAAATTGTGAATATTTATTGATATTAAGTGTGTATGAATCACATTGCTCCTGATTACATGCGCTCAAAATTCCTTTTGACAAAAAACTGTCATAATCATCAAACAAGAGGAGCTTCAAAAACAGGTTCACACTTCCCTTGGTCAACACGGAATTTGGCAAAAAAGCCTTCCCATTTAGAGCTGCAAAAGTGTGGAATAATCTTCCAGACCAAGTGACCTGTGATGGAAGTCTGCTTTCGTTTAAGACTTCCATCTCTAATGTATTTGGCAAATTCTAATGGAGATCACTTTTTAACTTTTTAATTTTTGTTTTTTATTCTTTTTCTTTTCAATGTTCACAGATTATAAATGTTACTATGTTTGATTGAGCTGAGGCAGTCTAAGGTTTATCATTTTTTGTTTCTTTTTTGTTCTAGTGGCCCCCAGTGGAAACAATCCACTAACTATAGGTTTTTGTGATTTTCTGGGCTAGCCACTTTAAATATTTATTATTATTATTATTATTATTTATGGCAACTATAATGTTGGTTAGCGAGCTAGCTATATAGGTGCCAACAAACGCTTTGGTTCTTACTCCTCCGAAAAGTTTATATTTTGTAATGTAAGGTCTAAAATGTTTACCCAGTTTACTGAAACTTTATATAACTTATATAATTATAATTTATATATATTATAATTATATAGGCTATAATTATTTTCCTAAAAAAGTTACCAAGCTTTTCATCCTTGCCAGATATTATAGGTAGGATGTTATAGCTAGGTATCTACACAGGGATGATGTGCTGCCCAGCTATGTATCGTTATTTTTGTCACATGCTTTAACCTTTCCATTTAGTATACATTTATAATAAATATATTTTGGCTCAACCCAGTGTACTCGGTAATCACAAATTGTTTATTGTTTCGGTTTGTCTGTTCAGACTCATATTAGTATTGTAGGTTTATCATTCCTTGAACAGGTTCAAGAAATGATAAACCTACAATAGTAATAAAAAAATTGGTTATTTTTTTAGTTCTGGCGTAAACCAATTATTTATAGAAGGTGAAGACACCACTAAACATGCGGCTGTTCTTATGAAAATGTTTTTGTCACAGGTCACACATTTACATAAATAAAAATATTTAGTAGGTGTAGTGTTGCTCTCTTATTCTTAGTCTCTTTCGAATTAACTTGCTAGAGCAAGATTAGGCCTCTATATCAACTATTTTGATAATGACAGTGTTAAACTTGTAAGGTTAAGTTGTCTGGGGTATCGTAAAAAAAATAAAGCAAAGCCATTTATTAGTTGTAAGGCCGTCTGTATATATATTTAAAACTTTCTTAACTTTCTCAGGCCATCTGGTTAAGTTATTGTAGTAAATCGATCGAGTATTAAACATATCTAAGGGAGTGCTGCCCAGCTTAACTGGCCACACGTTATTGCATTAAAACAACATGTGACTTGAAACAAATCGTGACCGGTTTATTCATCTATAATTCTCTCTCTTAGCTTTCAAAGGAATCATCCCCCCCCCAAAAAAATTTGTTTAAAATACATAGCTTTCTTTATAAAAAATCTATTACCCTCTTACAGTAGAATGCTTAAATTCGGAATATCAAGAAGTATAATACAGAATAGCTTTTATGTTAATTCTATCAGATTTGTCTAAAAAGAGCACCCTTTAAAAAAATTATTTTTACATAAGTTGTTGATCTTTGCTGTTAGGTACAAATAAATTACAATATGCATAGTTCTACCTGAAGTGGAATAACAATCCTACAATACTTATACAAAATAATATTACTGGCAATACTTATAGAAATACTATTTATTGACAGCACATTTTGTGAATTTAAAAAACAACAACAATTATCTGTAGCTGCAACCTTAAGATTCTTACAGGCCATAATTTTTAAAAACCAAGGCTCAAAGGTACTTATGAGTAAGCATGCTTTTACCTTGAGTGATTGCATTGCTCTTATTACAATTTGTTGAATATATAACACAAAGACCACTATTCAGTCTAATACCACCAACCCAACATGCTTAGGATAGTCATAATGTTATTTACAGATGTTTTAAAAAATAAAAGATAATGATTAGGTCTTTACCTGTTACAGCCCCAGAAATTTCTATGAAATCCTTATAATCGGAAAAACATAATAATTTTCGTTAGGATTATCTTTAGAACACAACTTTATTTCATCCAAAGGAATCATTCTTTAAAGCTTACCTCCCACTTCAAAAAAAGTTCATCTTTTCTGTTTATACTATGTTGAGAATTTGTAATTTAACATTTATTAAGTAAAATTCGAAATAATAAAGCTAATATAAAGCCACATTTTCTTGTGTTTACAGGATGCTTCTTTCTCGAAAGCCGCCATTTTGTGATAATTTTTTTTTCAGAATTAAACCCAGTTTGACGTCATCTCCCGGATGGCAAAAAAAGGCCCCCTGAGCATGTTGCCGTAAAACGATAACTCGGAGAAAAAGAAGAAGAGTAAATTATTGCAACTAAGATTAATTTTGTTAATAATTATAAAATGTGTTTTTGTGCTATGCCTTTTTGCAATAAGAATAATAGAAGTAGCGCTGGAAACCTCTTCCAACAGACAAGAAACAACGAGCTGCGTGTACTCATTAACAGAGTCGATACGCTTTCAAAGTCGAGTTTTAATCACTAGAATGTTTTGATCAACGCTGGCAAAAAAGGCTCTGGCAATTCTAAATCTCTGTCCACTTGTCTTTGCATTAGGCCATGTGCAAATTCTGGTATAGGTGCTCACTCTTCTTCTACGTTGCGTCTAAGACTTTTCTATTATATTGTGGTACACAGGCAGGGTTTTACGGGATTTTATTTTGTTCTGCGCGCGTTGTTGTTTCTTCTCTCTTTTTTTTTTTTTCTTTCTTTCTTTTTTTCTTTCTTTCTTTTTTTCTTTCTTTCTTTCTCTCTTTCTTTCTTATAATAATCTATTTTAATTTATTTTTCGTGTCGCGATTCATTCTCATATCAAAGAACGCTATAGGCCCTGGGATCGAGGTTGCTTGAATTGTTATTATAATAAGCCAAGGGGTTGTGTTTTAGCTTGCACCCGTCCTTTCTATGTCTACTTCCGCATAGTCGTGATTATTAACGCTGCCAATAGTCTAGCAATAGAATGAAGTTTTCTACTAATCTTCTAAATTAAAAACGCTTTCCGAGTCTTAATCTTCTAACCAACAAAAACTCTTAGGGATCGCGGCGCAGCATTTAATTTTTTTAGGGGGAGGGGGTAAGATAGGCTGCAAAAGAGTAAAATAAAATGTCGCCCGCCATGGTTTGCTCTGATAACCCTAAATAGCTTCTTTTTTACTTTAAAATATACATCCCGGCGTCGCGACCCGTCTCTGTGGGCATTTCTGTAAGTCTCTACACACGTCGGAAAGAGCCAATCTCGTTCTCAGGGCATCGGAATAGCGAAAAAGGCCACGGTTCACTACTAAGCTATTGCTTCCACTTCCATTATCATCCTCATAACAGCTTTCCCAGCTAGAATCTGATTCACTGCCAGGTGTTGTAGACTTTTTACTGGCCGAAACTTCAAAACTAAGAAAGCCCACAACTTTTTCACGGGAACTCAGTTTTAAAAAGGGAAGTAAAAAACAAGTGTTTACTTATCTTCAGTATATACCTGTTACAAACTCATCTTCAGTACCCGTTACAAATGTTGAAAAACAAAACAACAACCGCTTTGTATATATATAAAACCGCTTTGTATATATAAAAACCTGGGGCACGTCAGAGTCAGCGAAATTATCATCCGGGAGTTGACGTCACAAGCCCTCCCGCGAAGACATTTATTTACAATCGGGGCACAAGATGGCGACTGGCACGAAGCTTCTTCTCCAGCTAATATTTTACAACTTTAACGACGAATATCTTCCGAACAAATCTAAATAAGTATAAAAGAATTTTTTTTTCGTAATTAGTACAATATTTTGAGTTGATTTTCGATTACTTTTTTTAAAGTGGGAGGTAAGCTTTAAATTCTCGACGCGTAATTAATCCGTTTGTCCGATTTCTTTGATTTTTAGGCAATTTGTTACCGTTTTTCATGCGCTTTATCAAGCTTCCGATGACGTCACAGAAAAAGTGCTGAAATAAGTAAAAAAAATTTGGCGGAATCAGCTTCCCTCGGTCATATGTTCAAAAAAAGCCAGACCGAATAGTGTTAAGGGTTCCTGCATTCAAAATTAAAATTTTGTATGTTTTAAAGGAGAAAAAGTTATTTATCAAGTTTTTTGGAATTTTTTAAACATTTCGGTTTTAAGATATATTCAGATTCAAAGATTTCCATCTGACCCTATGACATTATCATTGATGATGTAATAATCAAGTGACAAAATTTTTTTTATCTAAATCAACTTAATATTTGTCCGGATTTAAAAATATATGCAGTTGACTCTCCCTAATTCGAATTCCAACGGGGAAAAATTTTTGTTCGAATTATAGAGAGATTCGAATTATAGAAAGTCTCTGTAATTCGAACTTTCAGCGTCAAAGCGTGAAAATTCGAATCACAGAGAGAAATTACGTTAATTTCAAAAACAAGAAAACATAATTCAAGTTTCATTCAATCTTTATTTTCATAGTTTACACAAAAAAGAAACTCTATTTGAAAAACTGTTGAATATTTGAAAAAAAACGTTCGAAAGACAATTTTCGAATTTGTCAAAGCCCTGTTTACACTCTAAAATTCGAATAAGGGAGAGAATCGTGCTGGTGGGACTGAAAAACTGTTCGAATTATAGAAAGTTTCGAATTAGAGAAATTCGAATTGTAGAAAGTTTTTTATAAGAGTTTCTTAAGGAAAATTGACGGTGACTGAGCACTTGTTCGAATTATAGAAATATTCGAATTATAGAGATTCGAATTAGAGGGAGTCAACTGTATAACTTTCTCTTTAAATAATTCGATCTTATACTCGAGATATAAGCCAAAGTTTGTCGCTTCTTATACGTTTACTCATCACAGTTAATTGAGCTAACTTCCGGTATGTAATAAAGTGTGCAAGGAAAACGAAACTCCCCAGAAATATTGCGGCGCAATTGCATACTTCTGAATATAAATCCATGCCGTATTGTTTCTGGTGGAAAACTATATGTTCTTTGCTAGCTTTGCAAACCTTTTCTAACAATTGTTATGCTGTTCCAAACTCTTCTTCTTTTAGTTCTAATAAGATATTTCTAGCTTAAGTACAAATTTTGGCTTTATTTTATTTATGGAGTTTAAAAAAAATCTTGTCGCTGCTTGATCGGCACTGCTTTAGGCTTAAGCTTCTACGATAAATATTTGTACAAATTCATTGCAGAAAATGACATCAAAACTTGATATAAATGTTGATTTATATGCTCTATTTTTTTAAGATGTTGCACCGCCAATTTAACTTCATTTAAACCGGATGGTGTGAGATGTAAAGGCCCAACCTTCTTACAATATTGGCTTGCGGAATATATCCAAATGACACCTTAAAGAGCATCGCAATGACTCCTATTTTATTTTCAGTGCAGTTAGCTGGCTTTCTTTAAGAACTGTTGGAAATAATGGCTTGACTAAGCACTGCAGAGAGCTAGCTATACTGTCAATCATTTTTGCGCTTTAGAAAACACATGTTTGCTCCCTGTCGGGAGTTTGGCATGATATTAAGTTACATTTTAATCTTTCCATCCTTGTTTAAACCAATTTCTTTATATCGAACAATATGAGTATGAATATAACAATGACGACCATGGTGAAGTACGTTCAAATATCTTTTTCATCTATACTGAGTAGACATGTCGCTATACGAATTGACACTCTGTGTAGGCATAGCTATACGAATCCAGAAAGGCACATTAGTATTCCTTAGATTAACACAATTAACACACTCATAGACAGAACATTTTTTTTCTCTTAAATTTCATTGAGCGTACAACATGTAACCAAAATATAAGAAATACGGTAGCCGATTACTATACACAGGATAAAGCCTGTTGAAAGATGAATGCGTCTCGCAATGATATCAGAACAAAACAAAAAGCCTTAAGTTGCCTGGTCCCGTTTTTCGGTTAACTTGCGAAATGCTTAGCAAACATTTTTAAATTTATAGTAGTTCAATATATTCAAAATCTATTCCTTAGTGAGATGGTATTGGATCAACATTTAATCAGTGCATAGTTCATTTGTTAAAAAAATGTTAAACAAGTACCTGACCTAACACAATCTTTAAGGAATTTTGTTGCATTTTTCAGTAGTAAACAGACTAAATATTTTATAATCAGATACAATTAAGTATTACAGCACACTGCACATCTTAGTTCGTTTTCAGCAAACGATTGCGTAATATACCATATTCTCTGGAAATAATTGTGCGCCACGTTGGTTTTAGTATCATCACCTACTGCGTGATGCAATACAGTGTATTACTGAAAATAAAACAGCTTTAAAACATTGTGACATATTTCATTGTATTACTGTCAAACATTTGTATCTCTCACCTCTAAACCAGTGAGTTTCTGGTTTAAATAGACTTTATGCTTTCTGCCATAGGTATCTCTTCGCGGTATAATTTTTATTTTCTCAAATTCCTCCAGAATTAAGGTTTTTTTTCTAAATCTTCTTCGTTTTCAACGTTGTGCTGAAAATTGATTAGAGTGGAAGAATTTACGCAGCCGTGTTTAAGGTTTACATTTGCAGGTACAGCTTCATTATCAATAACGTCAGGTGAATCCAGAACTTCATTCGTTTTTTCATCTGCAGCTACTTCAAACTTGTGTTCTGTTTGACAGTTACTACTTTCATAATTGCCTTTGCCATGATAAGGTAAATCAATTTCGTAACGCTCTAAAATTTTAACAACATTTTTTATGTCTATGTTTGTGGGCTCGTCAAGAGTCTCCTTGTTAAAAATACAACGATCATCTCTGTTGGAGCTGTGCCCAGCATAGTCTGCCTCGGTGCATTCTGGATCTGATGTTTCTTTATTGGATTTTTTAATACAATGTCGTTGGCTGCCATAGTTTCTTTCTGAGTTCGTGTGAAAGGCATCATCAGTATTAAAGACATTTTTCTGGCGTCTGTTAGACACTTCGACTGGCATATTTGAAAGACTGGATGCAGTGTGATAGTAACTATCACCGGAAGGATAATATGTTTTCTGGGAAGCAGCACGATTCCGCTCTTGAATCTTCTTAAATCTCAAAAAGTCCTCAAAATTGCGAGCAAGATAAGAGTCATAACTTTCATTATCTTGTAACAAAAATTTTCTTTGAGCCAAAAATGGTTCCTTTATTGGTAACTGAAATGCTGCATTTGAATCGTAAGGCGAATGGAAAATAGTATCGTCAGCATATCGATGACACCCTAATGATGGCCATCCGCCAAAGGCATGTTGCGTATTGACACATCTTTTACACTTTAATTCGTGTTGAAACTGGCTTGGATTGTTTAAATTTTCTGGCAGATTCGATAATTTTTTCCCCCATGTTTTTCGGTCATCATTTGTGGAAGAATGTGGCTCAGTGTTTCCAGTACAGTCATCGGTACTACTTTTGAATGTGTGCAATTTCAAAATTTCTTTAAGCTCTTTGATGGAAGCTAACTGCGCATCATTGGCCAAAACCTTGTTCTCCATGATCTCTTTAGTACTATTAAGGAGACTATGCAAATCTTTAAGATTAGATTCCATCTTATCGCATTTTTTCCGTACGATATCCAGCTAAAACACAATACAAGTAACTCATATTTATGTAAAAGTAATTATCTTTATCACTGTGATTACATTTTATTGCTTCGAATTTTTTTGTTTATCTGGCTTAATCTTTTTAATAATCACACGTAATGATCAGTTACGAGGTTCGTAATGATCAGTTACGAGGTTGATTTATGCTAATAACCATTCCGAGGTCACATGTTATGATCGGCATACGCTCACGAAGGCAATTTTGGTGTGGAAGTGATGGCATAAGGTTTTTAAGTCTAATTTTGTCCTTTTTCTTTTCTAAATAATTTGTGTCTATCGGAATATTTTTTTTCTGCTTGTTTTCACATGTTAAGATGAATAAATTATCAGGAACATAGATTTTGAGGGAGAATCCTATAGCAAGCACTTATTAATTGCTATTCTTTTGAGGTTTTTGTTCTTTCACCTTAGCCAACAATATTTATTTCTGTGTTATCTTGACTTTTACTTAGCCGCAACTGGGGTTTGTGGCTAATAGCTGTTTGCTAACTAGCTAGCTACCTCTGGCTAAAAAGTGAAAGTAGTCAAATACAATTGGCTGCTAGAAAATTTTCAAACAATCTCTCTCACGCTAATTGCATTTGCGCAGCTACACCTTCTACTGTTAATTAATTTAATATGAAAATAGTGTACCTTTAATAATGAGGGTTTACTTTTTAACCAAAAAATAATTTTGTAATGGCAGGCTGCAGGTTGTATATTTATTTAAACTCACAATGACTTTTCCAAATTTCACGAAAACTTTATCCGCAAAGTAGAATTTCTGAATCAGTGTTTTTCAGTATATGTTTTCCCATCTATATATTAATACGCCTTGTGTGTGTGTGCGCACGGTGAGGCCAAGGACAAAAAATCACGGGTCACTTTCTTATGGCTCATGCATTGTGTCCCCAAAGCGTGGCGTAACGCTAAAATTTACTAAGTTAAAAAAAATTGCTACACTGGGGTTTATTTGTTGTTTATTTTAAAAGCCGTACGGGGTCGTTATGGATAGAATAATTTAATTTTACCCCCGGTTTACCATGTCCGCGCCGTATCTCACGGAAACAAGTTGTTTATCAACTGAAAAAAGAAAACCGAAGCGAAGAAGGTTGTCTCTTTTTCAAATTAATCCTGAAAAAAGTTATTTCAAACAATGTTTACTCATCATGAGATTAGATTAAAGCTTATTTCTTCTTCTATATTTTCCATTTTTGTGTTCTGGGATCGAGGTTGCTTTCTTTTTAGTGCGACTGTTGTTGTCGAGCGTGTATAAAAAGTTTATGTTGTTGTCAGAAATATTTTTTATAAAGAAGAAAAACGTACGATGATATAACGTCACAAAGAGAACTGGTTGGAAATGTGTCAGACAATTGTAGCTAGCTATACATTTTCAATTTGTTTTCTTTGGGATGAAGCGAAGTTTAGTAATCGAAGTAAAAAACTGATTCGACTTTTATCCAGAGAACGCTAGCTAGCGACCTACTGAGAAAGCGGAAGAAAAGCAGGCGTGTTCTTTAGATTATCTGGTAGAGAATAAGCCGTTTTAACTTTCAGAGCTAAACTTTCCCTTAAATATGAAGTTAAATATGTTGTGTCTTGAGCCGGAAAATATTTTCTTTAAGCACTTTTTTTGTAAGAATATACTCTGAACAATGGGTCAGAAGTTAAGAATATCCTAGGAATATGTCCAACCTCGATTGTTTGTTTTAAATATAAAAATAATTTGCCAATAGCTATAGCAACTTATAGCAAGCTTTATTTTATCAAGGCATTATATTTTCAGGCCATAGCCATGCTAAGAATATATTAAGAATAATGAGGATAGTATTTCTCAAGAAAGTTAAGAACTTTTTTTTTTGTAAGAATATACTCTAAACAATGGGTCAGACGTTCAGAATATTCTAAGAATATGTCTAACCTTGATTGATTGTTCTAAATATAAAAAAAATTGCCAATAGCTATAGCAACATATAGCAAGCTTTATTTTATTAAGGCATTATACATTTTCAGGCCATGAGGATAGTATTTGTCAAGAAAGTTAAGAACCTATTTTTGTAAGAATATACTCTAAACAATGAGTCAGAATATACTAAGAATATGTCTAAGCTTGATTGTTTGTTCTAAATATAAAAATTTGTATGATGCACAAATTTGGTTAGAAGTTTACTTTTTTATTGCGTATCTAACAAACTGAACTTTTTTCTGTCCAAAGCCGTTACATGTAGCTAGTATAATTTGCCATTAGCTATAGCAACTTATAGCAAGCTTTATTTTATTAAGGCATTATATATTTTGAGGCCATAGCCATGCTAAGAATATATTAGGAACAATGAGAATAGTATTTGTCAAGAAAGTTAAAAACATTGAGGCTGAAACGAAAAAAACACTATTCTTATAAAATGCACAGAGAAGAATTTTATAAACTGTAAAAAGTAATTTTTCCGTTGTTACTGCTTTCAACGCTAAGAAGTGGGTGATTCACTGTTGTTGTCATTATTCTAAACAAATAAAATGTAAACAAACTTAAATCGATGTTTACATCTGTTACGTTACAATCTTTTGAAATATATTCGATTCTTAAATTCGAAAACACTGCATTGTTATCATGCACGGCACGTTTGCGCTGTTTTCTCGATACATAAAACCAAAATAATTGATTTTCTTGGTTATGAGTTTGGGTCTGTTAGGCAAACAGTTCCTTTAATATTTTGGATTGAAATATTGCGGTAGATATACAATATACGAAAATGATTCAAGTTTTTATTTTTCTATTTTATGAGTTGATAACTGTTGATTTCTTTTATTTTGTGTAAAACTTTGATAGGGTAGCTGTATGCAATAGACTGAATATCTGATTTTGGTATGGCGTGTTACAAACTGTACAGTGTGGAAATTTTGTAATAACCTTTTTTGTATGACTTGGCAAAATATGTTGGATTTTTTAATGTCTGATATACTCTTTTCCCCTGGTGTACTTCTGGCATGGCAAAGCAAGTATATAGTTTTAGTAGATTTCGTTTTTTACGTAACGGTTGTTAGACGCCTTTGATTTTGTGGGACATTTTTATTTTATTTTTATTTTTATTTTTTTTGTTGCACCTGCTTATATTTTTAAACGTTTTGTTTCAACGGGTATATATATAAAGTAATGCAGACTGTGAGCAACCTCGATCCCAGGATTGTGAGTTTTAAAAATTCAAATCACTATGTTGTATGTTTTTGTTTGGTATCCCTTACATGCATTCAATGACAGATTCAGTGGATTCTTCCACGGGAATTCGGCTAGTCTATACCGTAATTATTCAATTTAGTGCGGCCGAAAAGATAATTATTTTGGACATGCCGCATTAATAATTAGAGAAGATAAATTACCATCAAATCATCAGCTCAAGACCGCACTAATAATAAGAGGAAAATTTTATCATTACCGCACTAGCTAAATAAGAGGAACAAAAATACACATATTATTTTTTGATAACTTTTAACTTTTAATTTTAAATTTTTTTAATTATTTTTTTTATTTTTAGGTTTCTTTTTCTTTTTCTTCTCTCCTTCTGCTTTCTCTCCTTCTCAAACTTTTCAATTTCCACCAATGTCTTTTCCTTCATTTGATTAAATAAAGTTTCGTTTGATGTTTGATGTTTTGAAATAAAACTCGGCTGGTAGCTCCAAGCCACCTAGTCGCCAACACATGATTAACTGGGTGGAGAAAGCTTACAACGTTATTATTTCATCCGACATTTTATTTCATCTCTGATGTCAACCCGCACTATAATTAGAGGAATTTTTGACCCTTCCCGCAATAAATAAGAGGAAAATTGAAAATGACCAACATTCCATCCGCACTAATAATAAGAGGAAAATAAATTGTTCAATTTTTGAATAAAAGGCCATCCGCACTAATTAGAGGCCGCACTAAATTAGAATAATTACGGTATATTAATACGCCTTGTGTGTGTGTGTGTGCGCACGGTGAGGCCAAGGACAAAAATATACGGGTCACTTTCTTATTTCTCATGCATTGTGTCCCCAAAGCGTGTCGTTACGCTAAAATTTACTAAGTTAAAAAACGCAAATCAGGGGGTTACTATTTAAACATTTAATTCCTTTTTCTTATTACTTTAAAAAATAAAACTCTGTTTTTTTATTTTATTAAAACTAATTTATTTATTTTTTAAAGGAGAGGCGAACAGCCGTGGCACGGCTGCTGATTGAAAATTCATGATGCCAGAGATAATTTCAAAGACCAGATCCGCTGGTCTGGAGTATCCCCGTAAAATCTGGACAATTGTTTAGTTTTTGTAATATTTAGTTAGCATCAAATCAAGTGAGAAATGGCTTTAAACAAAAAAGATTTGCTGTTTTTATATTTAAGGGGTAATAAATTAAAGCTGCTTGTTTGAAAAAGGTGAATTTATGGCTTAAAACTTTGCAGCACAACAACAACACGTTATTATACTTATATTATACCTAGAACATCTGTTCATAGAAGTTTGTTACAAAATACCATTTTTTACTTTTATCCTTGAATGCTGAATAATTTTATGGTTCAGTATTTTTACACATTTGCCAAACTGGTGGTTATATTCAGAAACAATATTAGATCTTTGCTACATTGTGATGGCCACGCTTCGATGATCACTCTGTTTTATTAAAAATAATGCACAAGTTAAAGATTAAAATAGCAAAAGTGCTATTAGCTGAATAACACAACGAAAATATTTTTATTTTTATTACTGAACTTGGTAAACTAATTCATGAGAAAAGATAAAGAAAATAAAGATTAGTAAACAAAGCTAAGACCGCCATATTGCACGTTCGATTTGTTGTTGAAAGTTTCCGGTCTGTGTATTTATCAAATTTGGCGCCATCTCATCACAACAAACTTCATCGTTCGAAGTTGGATGTATGTTGTGAAAATGCGAACCAAATTACGAAAAAAAAATTATTATTGGCTGTGACAGATGTTTATAAAGTACCAAGAAGTATTAGCGAAGGTTATAAAATGCTGGCACTACGATTGTATGTAAAATATTCTTGGTTAACTGGAGTTAAAGATCTTATTTTTAATGTTTATTTGTAAGTACATCTCAAACTTTCTTTTTTTCCCACCACACAGCCATAAAAACTTTGTAAAAATGTTGCTAGGAAGGAATATGGATATTTATTTATGAAATATAGTTATTTGTGTGTCGTTATAGCAGTTATTTTAGATGTTTTTATTTGTTGTTTTTTGTTTTAAAAACCCCACGGGGTCGTTATAGATAGAATAATTTAATTCTACCCCCGGTTTACAATGTGCGCGCCATATCTCACGGAAACAAGTTGTTTATCAACTGAAAAAGGAAACCGAAGCGAAGAAGGTTGTCTCTTTTTCAAAGTAATCCTGAAAAAAACTTATTTCAAAAGGCATGCCAATGCTTACTTATCATAAGGTCAGCTTAAAGCTCATTTTTGTGTTCTGGGACCGAGGTTGCTTCCTTTTATAGAAAATCTATCGAATTCGAATATGAATGTAATTCGAATCTGAAATGTAAAAAAACAAACTGTTGTTGTCGAACGAAGTTAGTGTTGTTAGTTAGAAATATTTCTAACGTACGATGATTTAACATCACAAAGAGAACTGATTGGAAATGTATCAAGCAAATGTAGCTATACGTTTTCAATTTGTTCTCTTTGGGATGAAGCGAAGTTTAGTAATCGAAGTAAAAAACTGATTGAACTTTTATCCAGAGAACGCTAGCAAGCTACCTACTGAGAAAGTGAAAGAAAAGCAGGTGTGTTGTTTAGGTTATTTGGTAGAGAAATGCATTTGGGTGTATAAGGATTTTTTAGCCGTTTTAACTTTCAGAGCTTAATTTTTTGTTGTGTCTTGAGCCAGAAAATATTTTATTTTTCGTAAGAATATACTCTGAACAATGGGTCAGAAGTTAAGAATATCCTAAGAATATGTCCAACGTCGATTATTTGTTTTAAATATAAAAAGAATTTGCCAATAGCTATAGCAAAATATAGCAAGCTATATTTTATTAAGGCATTATATATTTTCAGGCCATAGCCATGCTAAGAACATATTGAGAATAACGAGGATAGTTTTTGTCAAGAAAGTTAAGAACATTGAGGCTGAAATGTAAAAACACTATTCTTATAAAATACAACGTGTATATCCTAGAGAAAAATTTATAATGTAAGAGGTAATTTTTCCGTTGTTACTGTTTTTAACGCTACGAAGTGGGCGATGCAGTGTTGATGTCGTTATAAAAAACCTCAATGTAAACAAACTTAAAAACTGTAAAAAACTAAATCAATGTTTACATCTGTTACGACGTTACGATCGTTTGAAATATGTTCGATTCTTAAATTCGAAAACACTGCATTTTTATCATGCACAGCACATTTCAAAATAATTGATTTTCTTGACTATAAGTTTGGGTCTGTACGGCAAACTGTTCTTTTAATATTTTGGATTGAAATGTTACGGTAGATATACAATATACCGAGTATAAAAAGTTAATGTTGTTGTCAGAAATATATATTATAAAGAAGAAAAACGTACGATTATATAACGTCACAAAGAGAACTGATTGGAATTTGATTGCATTTTTATTTTTATTTTTATTTTGTTGTTGCAACTGCTTATATTTTTAAAAGTTTTGTTTCAGCGGGTATAAATATAAAATAATGCAGATTATGAGCAACCTCAATCCCAGGGGTTTTTGCCGTCCCGTTATAAAAAAGAGTCAAGGAGGTCGAGGTTGGATTGTGAGTTTTAATGTTTGTGTTTGGTATCCCTTACATGGATTCAATGAGAGATTCAGTGGATTCTTCCTCGGGAATTCGGCTAGTGTTAAGATGAATATACAATCACGTTTTTAGCCACATACAAATCTTGAACACATCAACCTTAGATTTTAGCTACGAACGTAGATTTTGAGGAATCATCCTCTAAAGTCGCCTGCCTAGCTAGTCATATTATTCAGTTGGATATAAGAGCTGTTTATCCTGGTCAGCATTATTTCTTTTTCTGTTATTTTCACCAATCTGATTTTTACTAAGCCATAACTGTGGGCTGTGGCTATAGGTAGCTGCTAGCTACCTCTCACTAAAACGTAAACGTAGTCAAATACAGTTGTCTGCAACAAAATTTTCAAATCTTTCTTATGTTAAAGGCAGTTTAAAATAAGAGGGAATCAATTTGTTATTCCTTCCCTTTTTTTTCATCGTACATTCAACAATTAAATTGTTTTATTGATTGATGCTTTAATATAATATGTTTTCAAGTTCTAGATTTAGTTTCAGTTTGTTTGAGCGAACGTGTTGTTTCGCTCTGGTGATCTACCAATATATAAGTGTTGATCTTATTAATTTGTATTTTTTCTAAAAACAAATTAACTTAATAATGATATCGTCGGTTGACTGCTACCGTCATTTCAAAGTACTCTATCTTCCGCAGTCTGTATACCTGACTTTCGCTTTGCGTGTCATCCTCCGGTGTATTCGGTGGTAAAGAAAGGTATATCTTCACATGTTCCATACTTATTCTATAAGAATCTGCATAGTGATTGAAGCTGTAAAAGTTAAACAAATTCTCTTTTTGATCATAAGGCGGCTTACCTTTGAGGATTATATTTTTATATATATCGCCTCTTCCTTTGCCTATTTCTTCCGCGATGAATTAAAAATTTTATTCGCTTTTAGTTCCCACTACAGAAAATAAATTCTTCGTGTATTGTTTTTTGAACTTATCGCATTATCACAAGTGAGAATCAAGCTTTAGAGTTCAATAAACAGATTTTACCTGAACAGTAATATCATCCAAGGTTGAACTTGACTCGTATGTCTGTTTTTTCTCACTAGCGACATTTGTTGTGTTAACCATTAAGACAAGAACTTTGTCTTTAATCTCGTTGACAGATTGAAACATGCGATAAATCATCAATTTATTACCGTCATCACTGTCATCGTCACTTTTTCCATTATCATAGATAACCAGTCGTAAATAATTGTATGTTTTAATTAGCATGTTTTAACCGACCGTACAGAACATTAGTAACATTTGAAAATATAAGTCGTGTTAAGTACCGGTGTCACCGTAAAACATACTCCCCTAAAAGTTTACTCCCCAGTAATAATTTACTAGGAAATAAGTACTCCCCAGTACTTATTTCCCGGGATATTGTTACTCCCGGGAGTATCTATTTACCAGAAAATTATTACTCCCTGCAGGAAATTTTTACTCCCCTATCTTAATAAATAAAAGATGACCATTATTATGGTGTTTATAAAAAGAATTTATTAAGAGAACTTACAGCGGACTACCGAAAGAGTAAAAAATCCGGTGGGGTGGGTCTGGCTTCTCTTTTTCAGTGGGACCATTAAAATCTATATAAAAGCTTTTATAAGAAGCAAGAGTTGTTTAAAGAAATGTCAATACAAAAAGCTTTCAGAATCAAATGATTTTAATTGTTTCTTATAAATGGTTGGTATATATGCAGCTGAACTTGACTTTAGAATAATCATTTCAAGATCATTTGATAATCTATTTTCTCACGATAACTACAACCTTACAACGAAGAACTGTAATAAAATGAATAGGAAATAAATTTAACAAATACAAAAAAGTACAATCGGTTTTGAGTTTAGAAACAAAATGATTATAGCTAACAAATCACGAGAGAAAAAAAATTTCGGAGCTTGAAATCTTATAAAATCTGGAAAACATGAACTGCTTGAGCTTCAAAATTTATAAATGAAATAAATAATAGATTATTAGAGCTTTAAATAATAGAAAAACAAACTTTTGACCTTGAGCTTAAGAACTTATCGGATAAAGTAAATAATAGTATTTTGTTGCAGATAAAATAAACGTTTGAGTTTAAAAAATGTATCAAACAAAGTAAAAATAACTGGAGCTTGACACAAAACATAGAAAAGGAACTGTTTAAGATTAGAAATCGATAAAACAAAGTATAAAAATTATGAATAAAGGAACCTCGCGCATTCAAATTTGCAATGGAATGTCTTCATGAGAGTTAGTTTTACTGGGAAAGTTAGTTTTTACTGGGAAGAAAGTACTTCTCCATTCATAAAAGAGTGATTTCAAGGGAGTAATAATTTCCGTGTGGGAGAAATAATTTCCTGGGAAATTACCACTCCAGGAGTAATAATTTCCCAGGAAATTATTACTGGGGGAGTAATTTTTTTCGGGGAGTAATTATTTACGGTTACACCGGACAAACGGAGTCTACATGTTTGCGGCAATGGGGTACGGGTGGGAACCTTCCGATAAGAAATGCGTGGTAAGAATAACAGGGTGAGGGGGCGTTTTATTCTATCTCTTTAAAAATAGCCGTATTCCGTCTGTCTGTTTGTGCGCGAGAAAAAGTCATGTCACGGGAACACGGAATGCGATAAATAAAGGACGGGCGAACCCGTGGATGGACCCGTGGATGGACTAGTCTCTATATTAATAGCCGTCGTCTGTCTGTTTGTGCGTCAAAAGCCACTTGTGTTAACCACTCACGAAATACAAGCCCGCTAGCGCAGGGACGAGTAACCCGTCGGGGCCCCGCTAGCACCGGGACGAGTTCTCGGTAAAATAGGACCACATAGAAGCGGAATTTTAGGTAAATGACTAATGAGAAACTAAAGCTCTTTAGATCCCTTTGCATATGATCCTCCAAAAGCAGTCCGAAATTTGGCAAGAAGATCGAAGCAACTCACTGCTGGAAAAAGGACAATTTGTTAACTATTTTTTTTGTTTTAGCTTTGTGATGCTGCTATCTAAGAACACTATTTCTGTTTTAAGAAGATTGCATTTATTTTTCTAAACTACTTTTCAGGCATTTTTCTGTTTGTTTACATATTTTTGTTTACGTAACAGACAAGGTTTTAAGATGACGTCATCAACTCATCCGTTCAGAAACTCTTAGTATTTAGTGAGAATGATGTACCCTCAAAAATAAATTTCTGCGGCGGTTTGATTTAGTTCAGCACTATATGTGTAATACGGGAGTGGCAAATTGAACACTTGTTTAGACATTGTTATTTCAAATTCATTGTTTTTTGAAGAAAAGCGTAAGTCAGTGTGAAGAGATTTTTCAGTCAGTTTTTATGAACATAAGAAATCCACGCGGAAATTAACCTACGTCGTCCGGTATATTCTTTTACAAAAAATATTCAATAGTGTTAAACAATCAATTTACTGTGGAATTTTAATAAGCTTAAAAAGGCAGAACCTCAATAAGACATTCACGGATGTTTTTGCTCCACAAGCAGGAATATTCATTAAATTACTATACATAAAAAGTAGTTCTGCCTCTAACCAAGTATGCTCTAACTGTTCTTCTGATTTCTCATTAATTCTGTTATATCTGACTGATTTCTTTGCTGCTTACTGCGCAAAACGGATGGTAGAGGTACTTTGTAAACAAAAAAACTCAAAAATACAGGGCGTCGCTTTCTTTAATTTCACGCAAATGAGTTGTTGTTGCAAATGTAAATTTAATTTGACATATTGATGATAAGTTGTTTAACTTACCGTACAGTTGATCGCACTTTTTTGTTTGTTTGTTTTTAATTTAGGACGAACGAACATAAGTAATTCCGGATGTTTGGACTTGTGCGTATAAAACTATGGGTACTACTTCTCTCTGCTGCAGAAATTATTTCCTTGCGTTTTACATTTCTGGTTAATTTTGCCAAGTTGCCTGTTAAACTGAACGTGCCTTTGGAGATGTTATTAGAATAAAATTTAATGTCCAGCAAACGTAGATTATAGAAGATAACAAATCAATATATATTTTCCAATAGTGTGACTCTCCACAATAAATGACAGGCTGTATTTCCCGTTAACAAAAATATTTTCCTCAAACAATTATTTTCTTCAGAAAATTATTCTTATGCACAATGAGGGCAGAACAAAAAAAACCAACAGATTTAGCGTTACTTTCTACTTTGTATAAAATTGTAAAATGGGTGTTTCACTCTTGTCGATGTTTCATAGATGTAATAACGAGATAGTTTATGCAGCGTCTGCATCTTGTTTCTATTGTTTTAAGGGTTTCATTTAGTTTGATTTATTTGATTTTTAGGTTAGCCAACATTATTTATTTTTGTGTTATCTTCACCAATCTATCTTTTACTCAGCTGCACCTGGCGTTGTGGATGCTATTAGCTTCCTCTAGCTAAAACGTGAAAGTAGCCAGATACAGTTGGCTGCAACAGAATTTTGAATTAATCTTTCTTACACTAATTGCAGTACATGTAAACTTCATCAAAAGTCAGAACTTTATGGATGAGACAACAGTCTCGATATTTTGTAACGACGGGCTTAAGGATGTGTTTTTATTTAAATCGAAGTTGCTATAAAGTTTTTTTGAAAAAAGTATTAAGCCTATACGCATGTGCGACACGGTTTACCTTTAATAAGCGCTCAGCTCAGTGTCACGATTAATTTTTAAACTTTCACCGGGTAACAACGGGTTGTAAACTGTGTTTTTATTTTAGCTAAAGTTGTGAGGAGGTTATTTCTTGAAAAATATAGTACACCCGAAACACCATAATGTTGTGCGCACTTCACTCGATTTACAACATACTCCCTACCTTACTGAAGCGCTCAACGTAAATGTGTGACACAGTTTACGGTTCTCATCGGGCATTCAATGGCGGGTAACACAGTTACTTGTAGCTTAACCCGGCGTTTTAACGCCGGGTTCCCCGACTAGTCACTATAATAATAGCCGTATTGTGTGTTTGAAATGGGTGCGCCGCAGCTTTATATCGAACCAGCCGCAGTAGTTTATTACTTCGTTTTAACAGGCGGGAAAAAAAGCAACATTGATGCGGGAAATATGCACAACGTTCAAAAATCTAAGGATCGGAGGACCCGTGGATTCTTCCACGTGCGATTAGGATGAACAAAATAGCCATACGAGAAATATGACGACGGGCGTAAATCTGAAAGTATGTATGTCGGCGAACCCATGGATGTTTCCAAGTGCTAACGACTAGTCTTGTATCAAACGGTATAAATTCGAACATATACACAAATGGAGGTGTGAAGAAATAACATAGTGTTAAATTATTTAATGCGTTATAAACTTTATGACTGGCCGTTAGTAGATTAGCCTTCCCTTTTTCAAAAACCGTTCTGTTGAAGATGTTTAAAAAAAGAAGAACTACGACATTACCTGAGGTGAACATTCCGTATTCATAAAATTCTTCGCCTGACGTTTTTGCTTCCGTCCTAAATTTTCTTCAATTTTCAATAAATGTTTTGCTTGTTGCATAAATGCCGTAGCCTTAGCATTTTGGTATATTCGAGTGAAGGTTTGGGACATTAAGGCAATATATAGGTTTACGCAAACAACTGATGCAATTGCTAAATATGTTCCAACAAGTATTTGTGCCATGACTTTATCTTGCTTCATTATATCATCGCGCTCGTATTCATCGACAAGCGTCATTAAAAAGACTTGATAAACAAGGTCATTAAAATATTCAAATTGAGTGTCTGGTCGTCCACCAAACAAAATCCAAAATGCACATACGTATGGAATAAAGAACTCAAAAAATAAGAATCCAAATTTCATTGTATCAGTAATCACGTGACCTAACATGGTTATAAAAGGACCAAGTGATTGATAGCACTGACAACTTCGCATAAACCTCAACCATAACATGATTAACAGGATTGGAAATGATTTATAATGGACACGATCAACAGTCTCGTTACTAGATGATGTAGCAATAATTCTGGTAAATACCACTAACGCCATGATAATGTTTGTCACCAGTTCGAAAATATTCCACCCATTCTTTAAATAAGAACGAGATGATGTACTGACCATTTTTATTTCAGAGGTAAGGTATCTTCTTTCCTCTGGCCATCTTGGATGACAATACTGCATATCACGATCAATCTCACGATTTCTCCATTCTTTAAATTTCTTTGATCGATTTTCACTGTTTCTGAATTCAAGAAACTGCTAAAGAAAGATGAGAAATTATAAAAACAAACTGTAATAACAAAATAACGTTGGAAGTCTTCTTGGGAAGACAACAGCTAAACAAGATTCAGAAGCTGCATAAACTTAACGATAAAAAAATTCAGACAAAGCTGGTGCGTTAATTCGAAATACTAGTTAATGATCCTTGTACTTGTAACAATGATAAAAAATACAAGGAAAATTATGTAATTAAGTCACATATCTTTGCATACAATAGGAGTCGATGGGAGCTAAAAATTTGTCCATATCCAAAGTTTTATTCTAAATATGGGTTTGCATGTAACCGGAAGCATTTTATTATTAAGACGCACAGTGTTATATGTTTTATTTTGAATATGAAAGACCCACTGATATTAGCCAACACCCTACACTATATTTGAAAGGATATGTTAAAGAGCCGGCATGACTCAGCATGACTCGACCGGGTTTGAGCCTAAGACTTCCGCACTAGGAGCGAACGCTCTACCACTAGGCTACCAGTATTTTTGAGGCTCTAAATCAAAATCTAAATTTTAACTCTTTAGGAAAAAGTATTTTAATATAACCAACAGTTAGTTTCGCAGCTCTTCGGTATCTGCTTGCTCTTTTTCTCCGAAGACGGTAAAACTGGAAGTTCAAGTAGCTCAGCAGCTAGGACTTTCTTAATTAAATCAGCTTATCTTCCCTCTCCACCAAAAAAAGATATGCCTCAGGAAGATAAATATTTCTAAGTGCCTCTACATTCGATTTTATTAATTCTTTCTCAGTAAAAACCATAATTAAAACAAATTCCGTTAACTCCCGGTAACTCATACTTCCAAGGGACCAGGAAAAATAGTTCGACTTAAAGAGTGGTCCGTAGATACTAAAAGTAGAAACCAGCAAACACGGGCAGTAACCAGCAGTATTTCGAAGTAACCACCAGAGAACCACCAGTATTTTGAAGTAACCACCAGAAAACCAGCTGTTTTTTTACATTGCTATCAGAGAACCAGCAGTTATTATCCATTTACTCCAGAGAAGGCAGCAACGGCGGCCCCAAGGTGTTGTGATTTTATGCACAACACTTCATGACCTTTAAACTACCAAATATGATAAAAAAAGAGGGCACCTAGTTCGCGATAAATAATCAACTTAAGTTATTTATTTATTTCGCCTAAAGACAATAATGGGAACAAAAAATCAGAACCGAATCGAAAGCATAAATTTTTAACTTGAACAAAGATAAAATGTGTTTTGAATATCATAAAGTAATGAAATTAGAACTATTAGCACACACTACATGTTTTAAAATGAGTAGATGCCACGTTGTTTCTCCACAACCATTTATTAATTCATTCAATTCATTCAAAAGGGAATATAAATGGATCGAGCTAACGAATTTTCGAGCTATCCAGGGTTCGAGTTACAGGAAGCTAATTGTATACAATCCAACGCAATGCAACAAATTTTTCTGTTTACACTAACTTAGATATCCCAGCCGTCCGGAGATGCATTGCGAGACTGGTAAATTCAAAATGGTGTCATTATCGATGAAAAGGTCTATTGCGTGTCATGCTACTCTCTGCATAAATTATACCTTACGAAGAGAAAATTTTGTATGGATTTAATTACGCATTTGGCTGAAATTGGATACTTGGCGTGGATTAAATTTTGATGACAATCAATGTTATTAGTTTAGGAAAACATATTATTTCTCCTAAATATTGTTTATTGTGTTCAAAAAATGTTTGCCGTTTGAAAGAAATTATACACAAGTACAATTTCACACCTTTTGCATACCAATGTTATATTTTTAGTCAAAGAAAATATCTTTAACCCTATTCGGTCGGGTTTTTCGAACATATTAAGATCGAAAGGGGGTAATTTCACCGAATTTTTACAAAATTAAGACGTGTTGTAAATTTCAAGTTCTAAGGTTAATCATAACAACAGATATTATATTTTCCCGGTTATAAGGATTTCATAGAGAATTTTAGGGGCAATTTCGAGTAATAGGCAATGTCCATGAACTTAGTAATCATGGAGCATAGGAAAAAGAGTTATAAAAAACGCCCGGCAGTGAGGGACCGAATAGGGTTAAGGCTGAAATGCACCACCAGTTTAAACGGAAGTTTTAAAACCTGACGGATGAGTTATAGGTCAAAACGGACAGTATACAGTAGTCTCTCTAATTAGCGGACACCATTGGTGCAAAAAAATCTGTCCGCTAATTAGAGGTGTCCGCTTTTTAGAAAGTTAACTATATTTGAGCAAATTTTTGTTGTTGAGTCAAAAATTTGAATAGAATAGAAAAATTAGATTTTAAGATACACAAAGTTTTTTATGTCAACACAAGAAAAAATATTAAGAAAAAATATGAAAGTACGTTTTTGTTTCAAAATACCAACAAACTATATACTATACTATATAAACTATATAAAACTGTACAAAGTAAATGAGAAAAAGTTGATAAACGAGAATTATTTATTCTGACCAATAAAGTCTTAAAGACTTTGAAAAATTCTCAAGGTGTCCGCTAATTAGAAAGGAAAAATCACCAAAAAGGCCTTTTGGTTAAAAAAAATGTGTCCGTTAATCGGAGTGTCCGCTAATTGCTTGTCCGCTATTTAGAAAGTTTTCTATGAGACTTTGACTAGGATTCGTCCGGTGTAATGAAATTTGTCCGATAATTGGAGGAGTCCACTTTTTAGAGTATCCGTTAATTAGAGAGATACTGTGTTTCAAAGAATTGATGCATTTTGACCTGCCAAATTTTACGTATTAGTCATTTCAAAAGCTGGCCGCGTTCATCTTTGTCGTTTAAACAGATGATCTTTTTCTATTGAAATTTTGTGAATCTATTGTTCTAAACGCTTGTTAAATTTTGTTATCACAATTTGATCGCCTGAGATCGAAGTTGTTAATTTTATGTCTTGGCCTGTAGCATGCCTTGTGTTGTCATGGTTATTGTATGGTTCATTTATTGATTTCCGCCGGCGAAGGCGGAATCTTTAAAATCGCCTGACAGACAGACAGACAGACAGACAGACAGACAGACAGACAGACAGACAGACAGACAGACAGACAGACAGACAGACAGACAGACAGACAGACAGACAGACAGACAGACAGACAGACAGACAGACAGACAGACAGACAGACAGACAGACAGACAGACAGACAGACAGACAGACAGACAGACAGACAGACAGACAGACAGACAGACAGACAGACAGACAGACAGACAGACAGACAGACAGACAGACAGACAGACAGACAGACAGACAGACAGACAGACAGACAGACAGACAGACAGACAGACAGACAGACAGACAGACAGACAGACAGACAGACAGACAGACAGACAGACAGACAGACAGACAGACAGACAGACAGACAGACAGACAGACAGACAGACAGACAGACAGACAGACAGACAGACAGACAGACAGACAGACAGACAGACAGACAGACAGACAGACAGACAGACAGACAGACAGACAGACAGACAGACAGACAGACAGACAGACAGACAGACAGACAGACAGACAGACAGACAGACAGACAGACAGACAGACAGACAGACAGACAGACAGACAGACAGACAGACAGACAGACAGACAGACAGACAGACAGACAGACAGACAGACAGACAGACAGACAGACAGACAGACAGACAGACAGACAGACAGACAGACAGACAGACAGACAGACAGACAGACAGACAGACAGACAGACAGACAGACAGACAGACAGACAGACAGACAGACAGACAGACAGACAGACAGACAGACAGACAGACAGACAGACAGACAGACAGACAGACAGACAGACAGACAGACAGACAGACAGACAGACAGACAGACAGACAGACAGACAGACAGACAGACAGACAGACAGACAGACAGACAGACAGACAGACAGACAGACAGACAGACAGACAGACAGACAGACAGACAGACAGACAGACAGACAGACAGACAGACAGACAGACAGACAGACAGACAGACAGACAGACAGACAGACAGACAGACAGACAGACAGACAGACAGACAGACAGACAGACAGACAGACAGACAGACAGACAGACAGACAGACAGACAGACAGAACAGACAGACAGACAGACAGACAGACAGACAGACAGACAGACAGACAGACAGACAGACAGACAGACAGACAGACAGACAGACAGACAGACAGACAGACAGACGACAGACAGACAGAAGACAGACAGACAGACAGACAGACAGACAGACAGACAGACAGACAGACAGACAGACAGACAGAGACAGACAGACAGACAGACAGACAGACAGACAGACAGACAGACAGACAGACAGACAGACAGACAGACAGACAGACAGACAGACAGACAGACAGACAGACAGACAGACAGACAGACAGACAGACAGACAGACAGACAGACAGACAGACAGACAGACAGACAGACAGACAGACAACAGACAGACAGACAGACAGACAGACAGACAGAAGACAGACAGACAGACAGACATGTTTAAATTTGTCGTATTGATATCTATTTCCTATGGCGAACAAGAAACTGTATGCAATAAACTGAAATAACTGACTTTTGTGTAAGATTTTATGGATAAAGACAACATAGCTGCAACATGCCGAATGAACTGATTTTTGTTAATTTGGATTTGCTCCTCAAAAACTGTTCTGTTTTACATTTTGTGTAAACTTTTGTGACGAAGGACCGTATACAATGTTTCTTAAAATAAGGATCTGTGTTGATTTTAAACATACTTTTTGCTCACCAGTTTAAAATTCCAGTTTAAAATGTTTTGTAAAGGGCAGTATGGATCATCATATCAAAAAAAGTAATTTTATGTTGTTAACCGGTTAACTTTTACATTAATTTTTTGTGGGAGAGGATGATACGCAACCAAAAAAATGATTTTTATAGACTTAAATTTGATGTTTTTCAAACTATATGGCTTTTGATATTTTTGTATAAGCTTTTAGGACAAAGACAATATTTAAAATGCGTAAAGAACTTATTTTTGTTGATTTATGTTAACTCTTGCAAGCCTGCTTTTTAACATTTGAGATTAAAATATTAAAGGTTTTCAACATAATAGCTTATAAGATGTACATATTTGAGATGCGTTATTTCTGACGTTGTTATTATCGGTGTTGTAACTGTCAATGTTGTTACTGTCGGTTATGTGAGTGTTGGTGTTGTGACAGTCGTTGCTGTAACTTTTTCTCAACTAAATTTAACACCTTGAACGATGCTTTTTTATTTTTTGTAAGATTTGTATGGAGGATTTAATGCGATTTGACCTTTGACATTTTGTGTAACGTTTTAGGAACATTTCGTTAAATTAGGAATTTTTCCTTGTAAACTTTTTTGACATTTTCAGATTAATTTTTTTGGTAAAGGGCAGTGTGCAATATACTGAAATATTTGCTGATGTCATCAAAATTTATATGACGGATCTGATCCGTTGTCCTTCTGCCTAATTTTTACACGGGCCTTATTGACTCTCTTATAATAATACTAGTCGATAAAGCCCATGGAAAAATCCACTTAGACGGGAGAATAATATGGAAAAGAGAACCGTCACTGGAATTTTAATGAAGTCAGCAAGGACCCGTTTAATACACAATACGTTTCCTTTATTCTGTAATGCTTGAAGCGCTGGTCAAAATAATGTATAGGATTATGTGATTTCGACGAACGTTTAAGGAGACTTGGGTTTATAAATTTTGCTGATGTCAGCAAAAGACCCGTTAAAGTATTAAAAAAAATTCTAAAAATTTGATTCACAGTAACTTCCATTGTATAGAGCTTAAAATACTGATCAAGAAAAAAAAACATAAACTACCAAAAGACATCGTTTTCTCCATGTGCATGTAAAGAATGAAGACTCGATCAAGTTGCTTTTACTAGCTGCAGAAATTGTAACAACGAGACAAATCATTAATTTTTTATACTAATCAATATACTACTTTTTACCAGGGTCTTGTTTAGCCGTCAAGTAAGCGCTAGCGGCTTTGACATAAGCAACAGACCCTGGGGACGAGGATGGGAGTAACCGAGAAGGCCCGTGGAAAAACCCACTTAAGCAGAAGAATAATGGGGAAATAAGTTGTTTTAGGTGTTTTGCTGACGTCATTTTAAGACATTGCTGATAAACTTAATTTTTACTCACTGTAACTAGGAAGTAAAAGGCCATACTAAGTCCAATAATTTCCAACACAATCCTCCAAGTGTTGGCAGCAACAGGCGTGTAATAACGTTTAATCTTCGTTTTTGGCATTGTTACACCAAGCACTGTCCATAAGATAGTGTAAATCAAATTCATTCCAGTGTTAAGAGCAGTGTGATATTTTCCAAATAGTTGCCATTTTATAGCAATCAAACGTAGGATCACAGGATGCATAATCAGATCTGTTTCATTGTAGAAGCAGATTGTCTGGAACAAAAATATATCTCTTACGAGAAAACAAAAATCACGATAATAATAATTAAGAACAAAAAGTTTGCGATAATACAAACAAACAAACAAACAAACAAACAAACAAACAAACAAACAAACAAACAAACAAACAAACAAACAAACAAACAAACAAACAAACAAACAAACAAACAAACACGCGTAAATAAACAATACTAACCTCAAGAGGGGTTCTAGAACAGGATTCTCGTAGCGGTTTTCCGTGTTTTGAAGCCACTCTCTTCCAAACATCTGATTCAAGGTAGTTTAAATAATAATATTTTTTGCGTAAAGCTTTATCTACCATTTCGAATTGCCCCAACGCAATCTTCGCAACATCAGGCATTTTCTCCACCATTAATGTTAGTGCTGATGTACCACAGTCATCGTACACACCACAAGGAGCGCCTTGTTCAAGAAGAAATCGGCATGCTTCTGCACGTCCTATGGAGAAATAAGTACAACCAAAACGTTACAAGGAACGGGAGAATGATATACGATAGCTAGTGATTTAAATAGAGAAAGGGGTTAATGAATGTATTTTCTTCTCATTTCTCATTCCTATATCGTATTTTCTTATGTTACAACCTTACCAGTTTCGGCGGCAACAAACAAGGGTGTTCGGTTTTTATAGTCAACTTCATTAATGCTTCCTCCCATATGCAGTAAGACTTTTAGAGAATCTGTAGCATTGTTTTTTGCAGCATAGTGTACAGAAGTTTGTAGTTCGCCTATTGTTCGCTCTTCAATTCGTGCTAAAAATAAAGTTATCGCCATCCAACCAAAGACAGGACTATTTTGGATATGCTGGGTAACAACAGGCTGTAACCATGCTTTTATTTCAATTACAGTTGCGGGAAAGTTGTTTTTAAAAAAAATGCATTACATTCGATGACGGAGTAACAACAGACTGTAAGCGTGCTTTTATTTGAACTAAAGTTGCGCTGAAATGTTGTATCGCTGTAAGCGCTTTACTGGATTTGCCACATACTGTACTGAAGCGGTACAGAAATTTAAACAAGTTAGTCCATTTTTTTACAACGCCAGTAAGAAATGGGCGTGAAAAGTACGAAAAGCGTTGAAGGGTTTTTATTAAGCGCATTAAATCGTATTTTTTAAAATGCATAAAAACCTAGATGAGGAAAATCAAGCAGAGACAGGTATATTTATTAGCCACTTTTATACTGCGATTTAGAAGCAGATTTACTTAAAATGACACGTTTGATAAAGTGACCGGTTTACACACCCTGTGTTGAGGTCAAAATTTTTTGCTCACTTAAAGGAGAACTAACGATTGATAACAAGTTGTGCTTAAAATGTTTATTATAGTGTGAATAAGAACTGTGTTAAATCTTTTATATTTGTGAGCTTTGGTTCTCGAGATATTTAAGGTCAAAGTAGTCCCACGGTCGTGTCATGACAGGTTCGATTAGTACATTCTGTTCGGTAAAAATACTAACTGTGTGACGTAAGTCCGCGGGAATGTAAACAAACGCATTCTGAATTAACAAAGCGAGGAAATACTAAACTGTACCTCCTACGATTGTCTAAGAGTAATTTTATTTGTCATGTTTTGAAATAAATATCTTCTGCAGAATAGAATGATGTTTCACCGTTATAAATATAGTTTTATAGAGTTTCACTTGGAAAAAAATAAATATCCACTTCGTGTATTCAAATTTATTATGAATTTTTTTTTGCGTTATTGTATCAAAACATCTTGAAAGACAACAGGAGCCTCGTTTAATTTGCTAAATTTGAAAATAAAACTTAAAATGATTATGCGCAATATAGTGTTCTGAATGTGATTTTGTGCTAGCAAAACAAAACAAAAACAGTATCAAAGTTCTCTGTTTACCTCAACCTCGATCCCAGGGCCTGTAGCGTTTTTTGATATGAGGATGAAAGGCGTACGTGGCCCTGGTACAACAGACTTACTCAACCAATGAGATTGCGTGTACGGCTTTTTTAAATTATGTTAAAAAGATAATTAATGCAGAAGTTTTTTTGCAAGCACTGCATTTTTTTATCAACAACAAATATGGCGATAAGCATTACGAAGACTTTGGTTACTTGTTTATGAAGAAAATATTTATATTCACGTTATTTTTGACTTCCTTGCATCGTTTACAAATTTATCAAAGCTGTTCAAAAACATTACTTTTGTTTCCTTACTGATGGTGAAAAAGGTGACAACTCAAATGGAATAGTGCGACGAACATCCTGTCCTGCGACCTTTTGTTGGGACACAATACTTAATTTTAAAAAATGAAAATTTTATTTTTGTTTTCATATGCTAAAAAGTAAAGAAAAACTTCGTACAGATGAAACTCTGTAGTGTGTAAGCTGACTAACTGGCTAGATGCTGTTGGCTTAAAGATGCACAAACACAACAATGACAACCAATTTTTCTTAAAATGTGTCAAGAGATATCTTTTAACAAACTTTTGGGACAAAATACTAGCTAAAGTATTGAAAAATAAATGGAAATAAATTAGGGAATAAAGTATAGCTAGCTGTATATATAAATAAAAATAAATATATATATATACAAGAAATCACAACTATATAACATATTGTTTTTAGGCAATGAGAAAGAAAATATCACAACACATAAAGTTTATGGTGGGTGTGTTGAAGTACGTAGGCTTCATGCTGAAACAAACTTAAAACGGTTTAGTGAAATTTTCGGAAGTATTGGAACCTCAAATATCGCAATTATGCAAACTAATACTGTCGTAAATGTGAAAGACAATTAAAGATTTTCCGCCAGATTGCTCAAATAAGCTTTCAGAAAAATTACATTGTAAAGAGCGTTATATCATCACCAAAAACTCATTAATGTCATTTTGTTTTAAACACCTAGTGCTGATATTATGTCCAGTATAATATAATCTTGCCAATGCTTCTTGCCCTCATCGACCAGACCGTCCAAATTGCTGCATATATATACATTCAATGGTCTTCAATGGTACTTGGTGGACTTTGTGGTAGATTTGTTTGATAATGGTGCATAAACTCCTATGCCAAGAGCAGAGGTTGCTATAATAACCCAAACGTCAGAACTTCTTTTGCAACTTCAAGAAGAATTTGGTTTTACATGGTCTTTGTTTGTGGTGTGTGAAGTTGCACAATTGAACAATTGCTAGATGTTGTTATGTTTTTAATGTATATACTTGTTTGTTTAATAAGTTATTTTTTATAACCTTAATCTGCAATATTTCTTCCTTGCCAGCTTTTCTCTTTTTTCTGCGGTATACATTTTTTCTGTTTGGATTGAGAGATTTCTGTTAAGGTTCTTATTCCAAATATAATATGTTTCATTCTAGTCACTGTTTTTCCTGTTATCCGGTTGTTATAGATATTCTTAAGTATAAGTAAGTATAAGTAATTGGTCATATAGCTCTATATATATATAAAGTACAAAACAGGTGTTGAAGCAGTAAGCCTCGTCAATAACACAAGCTTTGACATATTTTGATAAATTTCTAATTTCATTAACTCAAAATTGCCCCAATAATGACCATCCAATACAAATGATGACAACACATCTTCTATTTTATTGTTAAGACAGAGATCCTCGAACAACATCTGTACAGCATTCTTCTCAAAGATTAAACCACGTAAAATGTATCAAGTCATTCCTATATAGCTACATCTTCAGGAAAATTCACTTGATCTTTAATAATTGCATTTGGTAGCTAGCTAACAGTTGAAGAATTAAAGATTTTCCATATGATTTTGATAAAAGTCCAATGACTTCGTTGTCCTCATACTATTGACTCTAAACATTTGACTTGTTATGGTCAGGAAAATTTCGGCCCTCTAAAGATCTCTGAATTTTCTACAACATTGCTAAGTGGTGTCCATCCTTTCATCTGTTATTTTTGCAGCTGGTGTAAATTATTCTATAATATTTATAAGTGCTGTAGTTTTTACTACATGTATGATACACCACAAAATGACTAGAAAGTCACTAAGGCTTGTATCTATTCTGGAATTGTACGGTGTATAGCTAGGTACCTCTAGCTACAAAAACCCAGCAAAACACTTTACAAATTCACGCCACTAAAACACCATCTTTGACTGAAACGTCACGCATACATTACTTTTCTCTGCATGCTTAATTTTGGGCGAATTTTGTTGTCTGTTGTACCAGGGCCTCGTACGCGTTTCATCCTCATATCAAAAAACGCTACAGGCCCTGGGATCGAGGTTGTGTTTACCTTTTTTTGCATGTTGCTAATTTCTTAAAAATTATTCTTTCTACGGTGATGTTGTTCTACTGGAATTAAGCTTCTTCACCGCTCGAACCTCGCGATAAAAATATTAATTACTCTAGAAAATACCAAGAAGTGAGTGAATCTTCACAAGTCCTGTTGTTAAGCTATATACGCCGTGTGACGTCACAAATGAATAATATATGTACGAACCAAGTTGGCGTTTGTTCAATAATGGCGGCGACTGTTAATGTAATTATCGTTTTTGGGAGACAAAATTTGGACATAAAAAAATGAAAAAAATTAACTATTTTTATGCCATGTTGTTTTCGTGATATGTAAGAATGTTTTTATTACAAAGAAACATATATGTAAGCGTGTATGTAATGTAAAAAAATTAGCAAAGGCGCTATTCTCGTGGTAATATCCCTTACATGTTTTGGTTTTTTGAACATTTGATTTCGTGGTTATCATATGTTCGGCATTTTGTTAATAATCCAATAACATTTGTGATATTGGTTGTTAAGTTGGGCATAAAACGACCTCATAGTCATAAGAAAAAAAGATAGTCTGATAAGAAACAATGATCACGTGTGTAGTAGTTTGTGCGCGGGACACGGAATAGTCAGGATATTTTAGTCCTCTTCATCCATTAGTTTTATGTATTTACTCGACTTTTTTGTTTTTATTTTTTTTATATTGTTTTTAATAATCTTTCAATATTTTGATATTTTGATGTTTTGATGGTCGTTTCGGTGGAGATAGCAGTAGGATATGTTATATTTTGTAGGTAAAGAGTGGAGGGAAAAGAAGAGGGTTAGAGGGGGAAAGAAGAAGAATAAATGGAGGGGATAGTTTTGTTTTGTTTTAGTGCTCGTTTTTTTCCTTAATTCTTTCTTCCTTTCTGGTTTTTAATCGGATATTTATTTTGATCAATGATCTATTGTTCTTTATGGGCGAGAGATACTGGCGCCAAAACCTCCGATTCTGCACAGAAGTGCTGTTGTTTAGACTTCTTGCTTGGTATTTTAGTTTATTTGTTCCAATTTTTACTATGCCTGGCGAAAATTGTGCTATATTTGGATGCCATCAAAGAGAAACAAAGAGCTCAGTATTTTTAAGTTTCTGTACCGAATACTGGTGTAAACAAGAAATGGGGGAAGGAACTTATTAGCATCACTACGAAAGATAGGGTCATTGATGATCAATTGAAACAACGCATCGCAACATTTAAATTATATATATGCGAACGTCATTTTTCTCCAAAACAAATCTGGGTTTATTCAACTTGCAAAAGCTTGAAAGAAGGAGAGCCACTGCATCTCAATTTTCCACAAAAAAGTATTGGTCAAACCACTTCAAAAGGATTTCAATATTATCCAAGATATATATGTAGAAACTTCTTTGATTTTAGTTAACGAATTTTAAAACTGTCAATGAGTAGCTGTTGGCATATTGACATTCAAGACACACTAGTTATTGTTACATGTACTTCATCTGGCCACATCTTCGCAAAGTATGAAATATTCATTGATCAATCTATCTCGTTTTCATTGAGAATATTTGGATGGATGTTACCTAGTGATCATGAATTGTACACCTCCTATAAAAAGTCTTTTTATAACATCAGGGTGATGTTATAAAATTTTATAACAAAACTTAATGGTTATGAATTGTGTGTTGGTATTGCTGCACCAGATTGTGCTAATAGCAGGGAATTATCCTTTCAAAAGCACGTTATTCCAAAAACATTTGACATTTGAACAAAAACCATTCTTCAATAAGATCAATATTATCGCTCAATTATTTACAGTATTTTAACTTTGTCTATAAAACCTAATCATTGTGTTAATTGTACAGCACATAACGTTATATTTAAATCATCTACGACTCATAAAGAAACCAAGATGCTTGAACCAGCAAAGTTAAAAGCACCTGTCAAATTCACTTCTCCTGAACGCATAAATTTAACCATTCAAAGTCATGGGTTAGTGTGCAAACAACTAACAGCTCAATTTGTGGAAATGAAAACTGCGATTCGAATTAACAGTGGCAATGTAAGTCGTGAAACAATTTCTGATTTGGTTACCCTGTTCACGTTTATGAAATTGTTTTGGGAAGAGCAGCAAAGGTGTAGTCAATCTTCTTCACCAACTAGTGTCACGTACCATCCAATGATTATTAAATTTTGTCTCAACCTGGCTGCAAAATCTTCTTCTGCTTATTCGGATTTGAGATATGATCCTGGTGGTGGTATGCTGGTTCTTCCAAGCCTGCCAACACTTCATGATTGCAGAAATTACACACGACCAACCAGGGGATTTAATCCTGAAGTTATAAATGATCTTGCCAAAAAAACTGCCACATTTTCAGATATTAAAAGATACACAATAATATTGTTTCATGAGATGAAAATTCAGGAAGATTTAGTATGGGGCAAATATACTGGCGAACTTATCGGTTTTGTTAATCTAGGTGACATTCATACAAACTTTGCCACTTTAAAAAACGGTTAAAGGACTTACCACCCATGTACTTGCGTTCCTTGCTAAAAGTGTTGCCAATCCTCTTTCGTACAATATCGCAACATTTGCCGGGATTACATCATATCAAATTATGCCTATATTCTTTAGAGTCATGTTACACAACTCTATTATGAAGAAAGTGGCTTAAAGTTAGTTCACAAGTTGACAAATGATCATGTCCAACTGACACCTTTCTCTTAATGAAAGTTCGTCTTGCCGCTCAAGTCCTTAGTGAAACTGTTGGTAGTGTTTTTAATCAATTTGGTCCACCTGAAGCAGCTGGTACAGCACAATTTTGTCTCATGTTGGATAAATTTTTTGATTGTTTGGACGTAAAGAACACTGTTGAACATGATATGAAAAGAAAGCAATTTTTAAAGCCTTATGAGTCTGTTGATGATGCACGTTTTGCATGGTTGGATAATTTCCTTTCCTATTTTACATTATGGAAAGAATCTATTGAAGAACGTGATGGAAATTTTACAAAAAATGCAAAATCGAATATGTTTATTTCTTGGCAGACACACGAAGGACTAAAAATTACAGTCAATTCAATCAAAGAAATTGTTAAATTCCTTTTAGAACATGGCGTACCATTATTCTTTTAGGATGATTTAGAAAACTTTTTTGGTAGACAACGTGCAATTGGATCTCGCCGTGACAATCCTTTTGTAAGAGATGTTGGGTATAATGATAATATCATCAAAGCTCAATTTTTTGTAAGACCAATTGCTGGGAATGTGCAGGGGACAAGCAGCAAATTTAACATCATTGATGACACTCCATTACCGAAAAGAAAGAAGACTCAGTAAATCCAAAAGTTCCGGACATGAACTTAAACTGTCACAACAGCTATTTTTATAGTCACAAATTTGAAAAAATATTTTTTTTGACTTTATTCTCTAGTTCCTCTTTTTCTGGGATACTAAAGATTGGGTTTTGTTGATGGTTCACTCCATAAATTCAAATTTCATTTTTATTGTGGAATTAGGCAGATTAAACAATAATACTCAAGGGTAAGTTTTTTGTTTTTACAATATTTTTTTTTACAAACTTTCGCGATTAAGCCTTTTTAAAAAATTTGGCGGGGCTTACCTTAAGGGGAGAAATTTCAGCGGGAAGAAAATTTGGTGAAAAGTGAATTTGGCGGAATTTAATTCAGCGGACGGCGAAAAAATGTATTTTTTTTGTAATCGGTACACTTCTTTGAGAAACGGAATTTTGTGTGAAGCTTATGTACAATAAATCCAGCTATATATTGCCAACTTTTCAGCTCATTTTCAAAATTCGGCAAAACAGTATCAGGAAGAGACACCACAACTTTTGTCGGTTCCTGAGAGATGAATTAAAATGTGATTAGCAACTTCAGTTAATAAAATGTTGCTTAAAGTCACATCTTCTAATTTTAAGGGCAGAAGATTATCTCCTAGTAAGCCATAAAAATGTGAATAAAAATCCTCAGCATCACCATGAAAACTTTCAATCAGGGGCTTTATTTTGTTTCAAAGTTCGACAGCTTCATCAAATGAGAATTTAAGTTTATCCTCTGAAAACATACACCTAGCTGATTCAGGTAAACATCTGTCACCAAAACATATCTTAGCACTTTTTTTCACAATTAATTTTAATATTAATGGATGTAGCTTCTTTAGAATATTTTCTTCTTTTGACAATTTCGGCACGGACAGAGAAGTGCTAGCATCTAGCATTTCTGACAAGGCATGCTTATCATCGGAATGTCTGGTTAGACCACGTTGTGATTTACAAACTTTATCGCAATTTTGGCAATTGTAAACCTCATCTTTCTTGCAGCTTTCAACTTCTGTTACAACAGCATCTAATTCTGTGTTCAAATCCACATTATCTTCCCAAAAACCACCACTCAAATAAATCATCAAGATCATCTCCATCCAAGTAATCCTCTCCTATTTGTGCCACCATTATTAACTTCCGTGCAGTATGGGAGGGTCGTCCAATACAACTTAAGGATAGATTGCGTAAACAATGACGGTGGTCGTTGCCTCCAGACTATCCTTTTTTCTTATGACTATGATTTAACTAGCTAAAAACACATCACAAACATTACAAAACCTGCCTCTACCGATAACACCGTCCTTTGATAAACAAAGTTCACCATAAAATAGTATTTTTGGAGGTCTTTTACAGTAAACCATTCTTTCAAGCTAAAATCGTTGATTTAAAAAGAGCAACTTATTCCACATCACATCTGCTTGTAATTCGAAAATTCGCAGTGCCAGGTACAACATTGAGAGCAAGCTTTAATAAAAAAGCATCACGCGTATACTTTCTCTAGCTGACAAAACACTTTCTACGAACACCACACATATCACGACTACAAGAATTATGTTCAGTTCAGCATGGAAATCTTTTCACAAGTCAGTCGCAATTAATTTATCAGGGGGTAGTTGCATAATTTTTGTCAAGTTCTTATTTCTTTGCTGTTTCATGACGTTGATAATAAATCTTCAAAAGTAAATATGTTGTTTATTATTTTATTTTTGTTGCGGAAAACTATTGCACAACGCAGTAAAGCATCATTTGTTTCTGTTTTTAACCGTCTTTAACGGTATTTCACAGGCCACTACCCCTTAATGAAATATTCACGACTTACTTCGACGTACTTATGTCATAATACGGGGGTTGTCTTATGCTTTTTACGGTCACACGTAACAACGTACGTTGTTATCAAGACCTAGGTAGTTTTGTTTTGTTTGGTAGAATGCATTTTATCCTAGCCAACTGTATTCTTTCTTTCTGTATTATCTTCACCAAGCGGATTTTTAACTTCATCTCAAGAACGTTACAAACCTAGTTAACACGCTTTATTACTTATTAGGTTTACTACTATACCTTTTTATTTTTAAAAATATTACCACTTATCTGTTCAGTCATTGAATAATATAGATATTATCATGTCATGAACAAGCTAGTTTATTCTAGGCTACGTTTCGACAGCTACAACTGTCATCGACGGGCAATGATCGTAATCAACTTTGGCTATTTATTACTTGAAGAGATAATTAGAGGATCGAAATCAACCAATCAGATCACAGCAATTAAAGTAATTAACTTTTTCACGGACCCAGATGGAAGCAATAGATTGATTAAATTCTTTCCTTTTTCTAAAAGTTCGCTTTATGTTACGTTTCTTTTTCTAAAAATTCGCTTTTTGTTACGTTTGTGCCGAACTATTTTGCACTTTTTCTAAATATTCGCTTTCCGAAGTGCGGGTAACCATATTTCTGGAAGTTGATAGGAAATACTATTGATATGAGTATTTCTGTCTATACTATTTATGGTTTCTTTCACTTTTCTTGCTGTCCAACCAGACTCTCGGTCTATGATCTTTTTATTGTCCCAGCCAATAACATGATCATTCTTCCAGCTATGGTGCGCAATCTCATCTTTGTCTGTATCTGCGTTGCGTACGGCTCCTTTGTGCTCTTGCACACTCTATACATATTTTGTCTTTCGGATACGACAGTATACTACGTAGCGTCTAATTATCTCTTCAAGTAATAAATAGCCAAAGATGATTACGATCATTGCCCGTCGATGACAGCTGTAGCTGTCAAAACGTAGCCTAGAATAAACTCGCTTGTCCATGACATGATAATATCTATATTATTCAATATACCTTTTTAATACGGCAAATAGTGAATGTATTGCTAACCAGCAACAAGGCAAATGCAGACTTCAGTATGTTGACATAGTTAGAAGTTTCCGAGTAGTGTGGGTAGTGTGGGTAAACAGTTTTTAAAGTGACAGCACAAAACAGATTGCGGCCACACTTTTCGAATGACATGAGTATCCGGTGAAACAAATGTTGCCAAAGCTTTGTAACGGATTATTTCATCTGGCGCATGCTTGTTAGGCTGTGTGTTTAAATATTTAAGGACGACAGATGGCATCCTTTGAAAAGTCGCAACGAATTGAATGGTGGCCTCTAATGCCAGGCATTAGGCCTACTCATATCGTGTTGTGACATTTAAAAATTTGCCAGGTCGATCTTAATCAACATTTGGCCTAAAAGATAATGACGACCTCATTTAGTCTGAAATCTTCTTAGCATATACACAGGCTTTGGCGAAATTTTACCTATTTCTTTGTTATTCGCTCAAAATTCATTATGTTCTTCGAAACGTCCGATCACCCTTCCTTAAAATAATTAAATTTGGAAACTCAGGGAGGATAGCTATTACGAACTAGTTTAATGTTAAATTCTTTATATTGGTGCAAAAGAATCCAATACCGTATTCTCTCTATTTGACGCCCTGGGCGTTTAATTAATTTTCCAGATTTTAGGGTGGGTGTTAATTGGAGAGTGAGCGTTTAATAAAAACAATTGAAAGTTTCAAGTAGTAGATTTTTTTTTTGCGAAACACGTAGCATTCTTGATCTTTGTTCAAAAATCCATCCGAATAACTCCTCTTCCATTTCTTCACTTCGGATTTTACGTCCTGCACCATCAATTCGCTTACGTTTTGGTTTAGTTTCATCGATATCCATTCCCGGATCCTCTTGCGATCAATTTTTAGCAGCTTTTCTAATGGAGTTTTGCATGACATATTCTATCACTTCCTTTTTTAAATTGCTATGAATATGCCTTTCTTTGTTCACCCTTGTGGGATGTTGTTTTTGGTTCTCCATCCTCATCAATAATTGTTGAATGTTCCAAACACGCTCGTGAAATTTGTTTACAAAACAACACCATGGAATCTTTAACATTCGATTCGAGCTTTTATTTTTCGAAACAATGCAACGGAATCTTTTTTCACGTCAAATTCGAATGTTTAGGCTTTTTTACACGAAGCGTTAACAAAGAAAATGAAGACATTCCACTGTTTGTTTCACGCTAAATGGTTTGGTATGTTTTTTTTGTTTTGATGAAGACATAGTTGCTTCGAAAAGATGGCTCGACTACAGCAAGTTGATCAGTTTTAAGTAATGCACCGAATTAAGTTTAGAAGCCTCATACGAGGGCTTACAAAAATAATTAGAGCCCTTATTTCAACGAAAAGCTTTCGTGCAAGCACGATGTAACAGAGAGGAGGCGCTAGAATACGACAAACATTCTATTGGAATTTTCAATACGAACGACAAAAGCAGTGACAAAGAACTGGTAGGGCATGTGCCGATTGAAATATCAAGCCTGATTTTTCATTCCCTGAATAAGGACAAGGATAATTTCATAATAGTTACGGTCACAGGAATATGAAAACGGAAAGTCGGAGTTGTTTTATCCGCAAAGTACAATTGTTACACATATTGCAAAAGAACAGCAGTGGTATTAGATGAAGAACTGCACAAGCGAAAACAAAAATTTGTTACGTTGGAGCTAAAACATAAAGAAAAATCAAACTACAGAATGTTTCCTTGCTTTTCTTGATTTAAAATTTTTGTAACTGTCTACTTATTACTAGAAATATATATATAAATATACTAAACGTTTACACACCTCGTCCAAATATTGTCTTTATTTGATTTAAGTGTAAATTTCTAATAAACGCCCCCTTTACATAAAATATGGCGGGCATTAATAAGAGAGGGGCGTTAAATAGAGAGGGGGCGTTTAATACGGCTTTTGATGTTTTAGGGTGGGACGCTTATTGGTGAGGGGCGTTAAATAGAGAGTGGACGTTAAATAGAGAGAATACGGTAACTGTCTAGCCAATAATTCTCCCTGTACTCAAGTTATTGCATTTTTGATGTTCATAAAACGGACAAAACTCACCAAAATGTTATTCACTAAAGCTACTTTCCCTGATTCGTACGAAGGGAAGCACGTACAGATCCAGGTCATACGCACAAGGTCATTGTTAGAGTTCTGACCTTTTCCTGACTGGTTGAGGAAGAAAAGATGTATCTATGGCTTCGATGGAAAAAAAGTAAGAACAGACAACTTGTGTATGTGGAGATGTCTTACCATGTACTACTGTGGAGACAAAAAGAAGAGAGATAAGCTTGTCATCCGAGAGGCGCCTGAACTAATACGCGAGCACTACGAGAACCTGAAGCTTAAAAGTAAGAACAAAGCTGGTAAATATGCAAGGTATCTGGATGTACTTCAACATCCACATCAGAGTCTATGAGCCCACGACAAACTGAGAAAAGACACCGTGGAGACTCGTCTATGATAAGAACCAATAAATGGAGGGACTAGATAACATCACCCTTGGAATGTTGAAAGGATACTTCTACGTGAAGAAGCTAGTGCAGCTAGTGCAGCTGGTGCAGATGAAATTGCCGCACAATTGACAGTACTTATCAACCTTAGTTTTGAAAATGTTTTATTTCCCACTACTGAGAAAAGAGGAAGGATAACACTTCTTTATAAATCTGATTGTAAATCATCCTTGGACAACCTACCGCCCAATTACAATACTTAATATACTCCCAAAAGCAGTGGAGCGCGTTGCATATATGCAGTTAATTGAATATCTCGAAGAGAACAATTTACCCGCCCAACACCAATATGGTTTTAGACACTCAAAATCAACGCAACAAGCACTCATCGTTCTCACCACATTCATACGACGCAATGCAGATAATGGTAACGTTACAGGTGCCGTATATCTTGTTTACAGAAGGCATTTGACACAGTACACCATGATTGTCTTCTCAGTAAATTACCAAGATATAGAATCAGAGGTAAAGAACTCAACTGGTTGAAGGACTATCTCTTCTATAGAGCACAAATATGTTACATTCAATGGGTGTTCTTCAGATCCTCAACATATCACTTACGAAGAGTCGACGCCCACACTTACATTTGTCATACTCATCGAGTTCGCAATCATCGCGTTGTTGTTTCATGACTTTATTCTATAGACCAGCAAGCCCAAGGAATGTCGTCGATCAGCAACGAGTCTGAGTCTACCCGGAGTACACGACTTTTTTATTTAAGAAACATATGAAAGTAAGCAGGCTCAATGTTTCGTAAGTTTTGTCCCATTTCAGGCTCAAATGTCTCTTAAGTAATATTCTTGTTTGAAAGGTGCAACATACACGTTCGCTGCTAATACAAAAATAACCGAATACCCCGGGCCGTGCCGCAAAATATCGCCCGAGGTCAAAGTGCCGACCGAGCTCGCGAGGTCGGTGCAATGACTGAGGGCGATATTTTCCATATATAAACTGTTTTTATAAACTGTTTTGTCTATCTATGCCGAGAAATATTACCCGAGGTCAACAGTATAGACCGAACTTGCGAGGTACGCTGGCCGAGGGTAATATTTCTCTGAAGAGAAATAGTTTATATTGTATTTATTAACTGATAGCTATTTTGTTTGGGTTTGTAGAAACCAGGATTATTTTCTAAAGATTTGTAACGAGGTTGTAAAAACCCGGTTTTGATAAAGAAAGAAAACGTTCGATTTGAATTTCATTGTATCAATTTTTCAAATACATGTACAAAAAGAAAAGAAAACAATATCCATATATAGATTTTTTAAAGGTTGTTTCAACCAAGGTTTGTTCTTCGTCAGAGGAAGAGCCCATCACACAAATTCGACGCCGTTGCTGGTTGCTCATTGTTGCGATGAATGTTAATATTAAAAACGCAGTGAATTTAAAATTATCAACATTCCTTGCTGTTTTTCTGGCGGAGTGATGCGAGGTTTTTGATTTACTGAAGCTAGCTATGTTACCAATCGAAGTTGTTTGTTTACATTTTTAGCAACCATTTTGGTTGCTATCAGGTTAAACGTTACACCGTGCTGTATAAAGCCCGTAGTGAAAGCTTTTTAGCTAATCAGCGCAGCAGATTTCCCGTATAAACACACAGCAGACTATGTATTGTTTCCTGTTTCGTTTTTTTCTATAATGCAAAAAAATGCTTCTTATCGATTTCCCGTTTTCAGCCTGCCCATGTTTCTTAAATGTTTCTTAGCTTCTTTTGTTTCTGAGCCTCGTGTTTCTTATTTACGTGTTTCTTAGATAAAAAGACGTGTATAGGAGGTAAGCCTGAATTACTTTTATGCACACGTTTTATGTTTCGAGATGATTAGGAACATGTCGGACATTTAGTGGGGTTCGCTCGACAGATTTACTACAAATGCCCTACGTCTTGTGACTGTTGTGCTTGCACGCCTTCCGTAGCTTAAATGGGAGCTTTAACCCTATTATACCTGGGCTTTTTTGGCGCTTGTAACCCTGGGGGGGGGGGGGGGGCACAAAATGCCCGCGGGCCATAAATCCTGAACCACTTGTGCTAAAGTGATGAAACTTGGCTCAGTTGGAGAATGTCTTAGTACAAACTCAATCCAGGTAAAAAAAATAATTTGATGACGTCATAGGGATCAGAAATGACGTCACACATGTGAAAAATGGTCATTTTCCCAATTTTTCAGTACGTTTTAATTTCTCGCGTGTTACTAATGATATGGCCTTGATTCTTGGTAGATTTGTGGAATGAATACCAAAATATGTGTTTCACATGAAAAAAGTAATTTTAATGACGTCATTGGGATAAAAATGACGTCATTTCGGCAAAAAAAATGCTTATTTTAACGATAAAGATAAAGAGACCTGTTCTACCAGAAATATTGATGCTCATGTCATTAAACTTGGCATATATGTAGAACAGGACATTTAAAGATAATCGAGGTAAGGAAAACAATATAATGACGTCATTGGGATCCGAAATGACGCTGGATCGATATTTCCTTCAAATCTGGTCTGCTTTTTGTTCCTAGTAACCATATATCACCTTAGCAACACCTTGGTTACCACTTAGTAACCAACATACATGTAATAAATAATTATATAACCAATACAACATCTTATAACATTCTTACATGAATGTCAACGGTTTTCAAAATTCCAAAACATTTACCCCCGTCCAAAAAATGCAATACCCCCAGCAAAGTACAAAATTTTTCCAAAAATTTTTTTTTCATCAGAAGCCATAATAAAAGTTAGGAATAGTCACAAAATTTTAGCACTTAATCACATGTGTATCTAACGTTATGCCTAGTCAAAAAGGCCGTGGGCACTTTGTGCCCCCCCCCCCAGGTATAATAGGGTTAAATGAACTAGGACCGCCTTCGCAGGATCCTCATTGATAACAGTTCTATTAGGAACTGGAGAAGCTATCCTGGGTAAGCAATAGTAATAATAATAATAATAATAAAGTACATTTACTGTTAACTCAAATAAGACTATATTCCAGGCTAAAAATATAGCTAAGCAATGCACAAGTATCTGCTGGGAATATTATATGTGTTTTCGCTATAGTGGAATTTAAGATACCTCCGTTAGTGATCAACCAAAATACCATTTCTGGATAATTAATCGCTGATGCCAAGTGAAGTGGAGTTCTGCCAAAATTGTCAGTATTATTCAGATCTGCGCCGCGAAGCAAAGCAAACTGAGCAACATCTGTATGCCAACTACGAGAGATTTCGTGTAAAGGTGTTTGGCCATGGCGATCCGAAAAATTGATATCTGCACCTAAATTGACAAAGGAAAAAATGAATATAGTAATAACTCTGTTGTTTTTCTTCTTCTATTGTTTTTTACTTTTAATTTAACATTTAATCACCTCCACGTAGCAAGGAATCGACAAATTCCAAATCGATATTATCATCGCCTTCAAAATTTCCCAATTTAGCAAAGTACATAATGAGACCTCTACAACCTGCTCTCGATGCATTTAAATTCAACAAATCAGAAGAAAAATGTGTATCCAGATCCAAGCTATCTAGGTCGCTATCCAAGCTGCCAGGTGTGTTAGCTACATGATGGTTTGGTTTGATTTGATAGTCTGTCACGGGTGCAGGACCTATTCGGTAAGTATGACTTTTATCTTTTATCTCTCGACGCACATTCTTGAAATCATCGTAATTGTTTTCGTCGTAATCATCTCGGGTTTCGATACGTAATCCAAACATTGACATACGCTTAATACGGTCATGTTCTTCATTTTGCTTGCGTCTGTTCTTCTTGCGATGTCTTGTCTTTTCAGCCATGGCTGAATTATGCCATTTGTCCTTTAGGAAAGTAAGATATATTTTGAGAAATAAAGCTATACCAATATAAAATAATAACCAATTTGCTCAATTGCTTCGCAAAAGTATTTTTGGCGAAGCAATTAAGATTCGCAAGCGATACAAAATTGTAAAGCATCGCTTAGCAAACGTGCTTTACAATTTTGTACCAACAGAATTATCGATAAAAAAGGTTACCCGTGTGTTTTGTTTTTACTGAAGTGCCTAAAATATGATGAATCTTAAAAGCGATGATAGCAGCTCATATCATCAGGCTTAATACGGTTGGAAAGAGACTAGCTAAGTAGCTAGCTAGCCAGCCAGCTATCTATAGCTTCTCAAGTTATTTTGCTAAAGACTGAAGTCTACAATGTGTAATGCAGCTGGCTACTGGAGGATAATATTCACGACTATTGTTTCAGTGAGTCATGGACCTAGGGCTCCTTCTACTGCATAGCCTAGTGAACTAAGCTTTCTCAAGAATCTTAAATGAGTTTCTCTCATACGAAAGCTAAGACATAAACGAATGTTTCAGAGCAAATGCCTAAATTCAGATCCACCAAAAAACACAAAAAAATAATTCTAAGAGCAAATCCAGAATTAAAATCAACCAAGGAGCATAAAGCGTGGCCACATTTTACCCTCTTAAATAACAGGGGAATTAATTATCTTTGTTCGGGTAAGTGAGACCATTCTTGGTCCAAACATTGAATAAGAAAGGATTTCTTGATAACGAAAACGTAAGCAAATTGTGGAAGAACCCAATAAAAAATGGTCAGTATTCTGACTGCAGAGAATTCGTTAGCGTTGTGTAATTTGTGTAATTTTTTTTACCGTAACTATTTCCATTACACGATTTTAAGGAAAATTACACTGGAGTTTCCTGCCTATCTGCTGCGGTGACATTCAGTAAACAAATATTTTATAATACCACACAAAACTGACAACATTTGATTTTCTTTTTCTTTTTCTTTTTATAAAGTCTTACCAATAGTTAATTTCTACATATGTCGACTAATCCGGCTCATACCGACTTGGGTCAAACGGAAACAGAAATTAATTCTATACAGTATAGAGAAGCTTTTTCTTTATCGGGAAAAATTCTCGCTCCAAATGGGGAAATTAATTCCCGGTTGGAAAACCAGTTTTAGTTTTTCAGGTTTTTATAGCCGTGGCACGTTTTCCGCATTTTCTAACCTCCACCAATGAAACAAGCGAAAAATTTATAAAAAAATTAACAAGGCCCTTTAAATTCTGACGAGCGGTTGTTGTACAATCAATCACAAGAGTTTCCGTAGGTTTAGCACTCAATTTTCTGGTATATATTAACAGGAGAGAACCTTTATAATCCATCTTTACTTAAAATCTTCAGATATATAGCACTCATTTTTTTTACCTTAAGGAAAGAAATTATTTGCGGAAGAAATTTGTGCGGGACTTTTTCTTTTTATAAAGTCTTACCAATAGTTAATTTCTACATATGTCGACTAATCCGGCTCATACCGACTTGGGTCAAACGGAAACAGAAATTAATTCTATACAGTATAGAGAAGCTTTTTCTTTATCGGGAAAAATTCTCGCTCCAAATGGGGAAATTAATTCCCGGTTGGAAAACCAGTTTTAGTTTTTCAGGTTTTTATAGCCGTGGCACGTTTTCCGCATTTTCTAACCTCCACCAATGAAACAAGCGAAAAATTTATAAAAAAATTAACAAGGCCCTTTAAATTCTGACGAGCGGTTGTTGTACAATCAATCACAAGAGTTTCCGTAGGTTTAGCACTCAATTTTCTGGTATATATTAACAGGAGAGAACCTTTATAATCCATCTTTACTTAAAATCTTCAGATATATAGCACTCATTTTTTTTACCTTAAGGAAAGAAATTATTTGCGGAAGAAATTTGTGCGGGACTTTCTTTTGCGGAATTCATTTTTACGGATTTTGCCAAAATCAGCAAAAATTAATTCCGGAGAAGTGAAGAAACAACTTTGGTCATCTGCAAAAATAAATTCCGCAAATTTTTCGAAATACTTTATGCGTAAAGAATCGATCTGTTGACTTTGCTTTACATTTAAAGGCCTCTTTAGCCTTTACACGAGAATAAAGAAGGGGGTTGAAAAAGGAAGAAGTAAAACGTTAATGAGCTTGTTGAATTATTTATTACTCTTCGTCAATAACGATACAACTACAAGCAGCATCTTTATTTGCAACAGGTTTCGTGCTTCGTACTGTTGGTTTTACTTTAAAGAACGATTTTATATCGGTACCAGTGGTATCTGTACCACCGCAGTTTTTTTCTTTTTTTTTTTATTGTTTTGTTCTCAACATTGATCTCCTCCGAACAAAGATAAGACCCAGACACATTATCTTTTTCACGCGCGTCGTAAAGAAGCTCGTACGGAGTTTCATACCGCGCAGGTCTGGGCACTAGCGAAGCGCTTGTAGGGACAAATTTTTATATCCCCCGCAGAGCGTAAGGCATTTGCTAGGGAAAACATGCAGCACGCAGAGAATTATTCTCTTTTTCCTTTGTATTTTAACTTTTTAAACTGGTGCGATATATTGATTTTACAATTATTTAAAGGAAGGATACTCAGTATTGACATAAGAGTGTATATTATGAAATTTCAAGACCTAAACTTGGTTATTAATTGCTTCAAGTTGTGGGTACACTCATCATATGAAAAGTTGGCAGTCAAAAGAGAAAGAAACCTTATTTTTGGTAGCTAGTTACATCACAATTTTTTACTATTGTCTTAAAAATATCACAGTGCTGATCAAAGAGGAATTGCTAGCATGTCATTCAAGATTTATATAGCTACTAGTACAGCAAAATGATGTAGCTCATTAAACAAATACCTAGCTAGCTATAATATTAAAATACAATTCCAAAAGTTCTTATTTTGTGTTTGCTAGAAACTTTATTTAACTAACCAGGGCTGGGCTACCTACATTTTTATACATCAAATTAAAAATTGTCAAAGCTGGCTGTATCTGTCTCGATGTAGTTTTTCTTAGCTAGGGGTCACACTGCTGGGTCACTCATATATACCGTAGCCTTATTCGTACAGTAATCAGATATATAGGTGGGCAAGTGCCCAGATGCTAAAAATAGGATCATAAAAACTCATTTCTAATATCACTCAACTTGAAGAAACATCAAACAATGCAGTTCGAACACCAACTTAACCTTAAAAATTGCTACGCCTCAATTTTGCATTGGAATAATTTTAATCTGTAAAGTACAAAGTTTCAACCGCTGTAAAAAATAAAATAAAATAATATACTGTGGTTAAAATAAACAAATTTATTGGAAAATAACTTTTTAAACAAATTTGGTGACTTTAACTGTTTTCGTCAAATATTTTCGGTCGCCAATTTTGCAGAATTGTGCAAAACATGTGCAAAATTTGTACTATGTCAATGTACTAAAATTACTATAGCTATCACAAAATTGTAAAAGTGGACCTTGCCAAAATTTATTCTTGCAATTTACCAAAATTAATAACAAAAATAATTAACAGTAATACAGTGTAACATGCTAGTATATATATCCCTTCCTAGTTGGTTATGTAATATATATATATATCGTAATGATCCGATTAAGCGCCCCCCTCGAATAAGCGCCCACCTGATAAAAGGGGGCGCTTAATCGAAAACTACCTTGAGAAACTGGGCGCTTATTTGAAAATTTTACTTTCCTATATTGAGAGCTAATTTTGTTACATCTTTTGTTCAGTTTTATTTTTCAGGAACAAAAAAAATTGAAGATTACCGTTGTCTTTAATTTGTACAAAATTAGGAAAAATTTATAAGCGCCCAGCATTTTTTAAGCACCCCCTCGATTAAGCGCTCATGCAAAAAATCCAAAAATTTAATAAGCGCCCGGGCGCTTGTTTGGATCATTACGCTACGGTATACAATAATAATTTCTAACAAAAAGTCAAAGCCAGTCATTATATCATTAAAGTGTGTATTTTATTTTCAATCGATTTCATCTATGCTCTTTCTTATATAGCTAGTTAGCTATACTTTGCAAATAAATCCTTTATTAAATGCTCTACCACGTTAATCCATGTCAAACTTGGCTAGCTATAGCTTACTGTAGAAAAACTTCCTTCAAGTCTTTCTATAGCTAGCTGCAATTTTTATTTCTTCTTGCAAAGTTCACTGATAATGATAGAATAGTGTTTCTTTTTAACCATTACTTTATTCCTCACAACACAAAATGTATGGTATATGTAGCTTGCTACAACTAGCTAACCCCTAAAACCAACATCAACAATGTCTTCTCTTGTCTCTCTGTAAAAGTCAGGAATTTAAGTTTTCTTCGATTTTCCAACATCTTACCCATGTCAATATACCACAAAGAGGGCTAGCAACACCATTTAAACGTGTTATTAAAAGGTAAAACGTCAGTTAAAAGTAAAAAATTAGTTGAAGAAACGCAGCACTAACAAGAATAGTTGTGAAAAACTGACCATGAAAATTATTTGGGCTATCGAGACAAAAGAAAACAAGCCAAAAATGCGCGGTATGAAACTCCGTAATTAATCGACGATTCCTGATTGTTAGCGCCATTAACATTTTCACCAAACAAGGGATTTCGAGACCTCCCTGAACAAGGGGAGAAATGCAATAATTCGTTGAGGTTAATTCGATATAAATTGTTGCTCCCCTATCCAATAAAAATTTGTTGATCTTGAGATTTCCATCGGTAGATGACCAACAGTTACGCCGGTATTTTATAAGCAAATCTTTATAGCAAAAAAATCATAAGGATTTCCTTCTTCATGTGTGGCAAATAATTTGTCTTCTAGACTTGGTTGCCAGTATCGACGATAATAATGAAACCCTCGCACAGCTGATGGGAATTGAAAAACTTGCTCCGCCATACTTTTTTGTCAGCAAACTTTATTTACTTCTGATCTATTGACTTTTTAGTCAGTTATAAAATACCTGGGTATAACTTTGAATACAATAACAGAGCAGTTAAGCGTGGTGGTGGTGTCGGTTTATACATCCGTGACCAGTTCAAATACAAGGTACGTAAAGACATCATGAAGAAAGACGAAACTATTGAACATCTCTGGATTGAAGTGAAAGGGAAAAACGCTTCTTACCTTCTAGCTGCTTTCTATCATCCGAGTTCCATCAATGGCGAAAAGATCGACTGGCTGCAGAAATTTGAATCTATTGTATCGTTCGTATCAATTACCTGGACTGGTCCGATTATCATCACCGGAGATTTCAATATTGACTTTAACAAAAAAGACACATCAGCATACGTAAATTACCAACAAATCCTCAATAGCCTGGGTTTTAAACAACATGTTGAAAAACCAACCCGTATTAACAGAGTCATTGATCATATTATTACGAACTTACACAAGATCACTCATCATGATGTGTTACCCTGTGACGAGATTAGTGACCATGATGCTCCCTATATAATATGCAACATCACAAAACCAAAATTTGAGCCACGATACAAGTACATGCGTGCAGAAAAAAACATAGACATCAACCAATTCGTTGAGGATGTTTCTAATCTTCCGTTCAACTTGGTATACGCCTTCAATGATCCAGAAGACCAAGTCGACACTTTTAACAAACTGTTTCTATCCTGTCTAAACGAACACGCTCCACTGGTCAGACAAAAGATCACTCGTCCTCCAGCACCATGGTTGAAAGACCCTGAAATTACTGCAAAGAAAGCTGAAAAAGATCGTCTTCGTAAGATTGCACAACGCACTAGAGATCCTTCCGACCTTGCGCAGCTAAGAAAAATCAGAAATGAAGTAAAAATACTGATTAAAACTGCAAAGAAAAACTTCTATCGTACTGCGTTATCGTCAAAACGTCCCAAAGAGGTGTGGAACACCATTCACCGTATTCTAAATCCAAATCCAAAACGTATTGATGCTGATCCAGAAAAATTAAATACACACTTTAACACGACTGCCGAACGCCTCCTTAATTCAGTTCCAAAACCAGAACAACTGCTGAAAGAAAGAATCAGAATCTTCCAGACACAGATGATGCCTTTTGCTTCCGACGCGTAACTTACGAGGAAACAAGGAAGACGATTCTTAATTTGCGCAACGACTGTTCAACAGGTCCAGATCAGATTCCATCCAAGTACCTAAAAATTTGTGTTGACTCAATTGCGAGTCCTATATGTCACATAATCAACACCTCGATAGATAATAAGATATTTCCCAGACAATGGAAGATCTCCAAAATCACACCTATACCGAAGGTAGACCATCCCAACGAACCTAGTGATTACCGTCCAATTTCAATCCTTGCTGCATTGTCCAAAGTATTTGAAAAATTAATGATGAAGCAGATATCAGAGCACCTCGAAAGAGAAAATCTCCTTTCCATTCACCAGTCTGGCTTTCGTAAAGGACACTGTACAATAACCTCATGCAAAAAGCTGAAAAATGACATCGTGACAGCGATGCACAGAGGTGAAATAACCTTAGCTGTGATGGCAGATTTCTCTAAAGCATTCGATACTGTAGACTATGAATCGCTGATAACTAAACTCCATCAGCTAAAACTCTCAAAGGCATCCATGTACCTCCTAGCAAACTACCTTTCGAGTCGACGCCAATTCACCCAAGTCAATGATAACGTATCACAAGAACTTACTGTAACGAACGGTGTTTCCTCAAGGTAGCATCTTGGGTCCGATACTTTTCAACATCTACGTATCAGATATGAGCAGGGAAACAGATGCGGAGTTGATCCAGTACGCTGACGACACAAGCATATACCGTTCCTGCAAACCAAAAATGTTTGATCAATGTGTCACGAAAATGAATGAAGATGTATCAAAAGTGCAGTCATGGTCGAAAAACAGTAGCCTCATCTTCAATGCGAAAAAGACTAATTCCATTCTTTTTTCCACAAAGCAAATGGCGAAACATCACGAGTTTAAATATGAAATATTCTCAACAGACGGAAGTCAGATCAAACAGACCTCCGAATTCAAGCTGCTTGGTGTAACGTTCAGAGAAGACTTGAAATGGAACAGCCATATCAATAAAACCACATCTTCATCATTTGGCACACTAAAAACACTAGCTCACTTGAAAAGGTTTTTATCCTTTAAACTTCGTAAGCAACTCGCTGAAACACTGGTGTTAAGCAAACTGGATTATGGTAATGCAATCTATCACGGAGCACCAACATACTTGATTAACCAGCTGCAGAGAGTACAAAATGCAGCTGCAAGTTTTGTACGCTCACGTTATTCCAAGATCAATGACGTTGTTGGACTCAAGTGGCTTCCAGTGCAAGAACGAGCCGAGTTCAGCATTTCAAAACTTGCTTGGAAATCTATTAACAGTGACGATTGGCCGAAGTTCCTGCCAATGCAACAAATGAAAGAACCAGTGCGACCATCACGTCGCCAACAAAACGACGGTATAAAGATTGCATGCATGGTCAACGTTGCGAATACTTTTGAGTACGAAGCATCAAAAATATTTAACAATCTGCCTGGCAACTGTAGAAATGCAAAAGTTTACTCGGACTTTTGCAAAAACACTAAAAGTTATCTGCTAGATAAATCATTAGCTCGGAGCCTAGCCTAATTATACTTCATACCTTAGTACCTTCTTGTTTGTGTACCTTATTGTTTGTTTGTTTTAGCCTTTTTGTCTTCTACCTATTATTTGCCAATCAATTTTATTTTATCCTCGCCACTGCTACCACTATTCTTCATTGAGCACCATAGGCAGGCTCTCTACAGTATGCATTAAAACCCAGTCCAACTTTGCCTCTGTTTATAACTGTTTTAGTACTTACTGGGTTTTAATGCAAACTGTAAAAAACATGAATTTAAGTTTAAATATGTTAGTGATTTATATGACTATATTTTATAAGATCTGCACAATCAATAAGATTTTCGACTACCTACTTTATCAGAATCTCTCTTTTTTCCAAGTCACTATTTTCTCTATATTTTATCATTCCTAATCCGCCAGTTTTGTTTTTGTTTCGCATTTTCAACAACTCGTTTTAGAACATATAGCTAGTATGTTTCACATAATTATCCATCTTACTACTACTTGATCTCTTCTATAATTCTCTTCCTAATACTTTTGTGAAACATACTATATTATGAACTGGCTTTCGTTTTTTTTGGTTTTTTTTGTTTTTTTTGTTTTTTTTTACATATTAACCTTTATGCACATACGAATATCATATGTTATTTCAGGAGAAGAGCCATTTTGTACAATTATGGAGCTGAAATATAACCGTTATTATTATTATCTATATTATAATACCCGTATACGTCTGTCCGTCCGTCTGTCACGCAAAATGGTAGCTTAGCTGCGCAAGTAGCAAGACGCACGCAATGCGGTATAAAAAGGACAGGCTAACCCGTGGATATTTCCACGGGCTAACGACTAGTCTCTTATAATAATAAGCCAGTTCCGTGTGTCTGTCTGTCACTTTTGCAAACACGACATTTTTTACCACCCGAATGCGCGAGTTTTTCGAGTTTTTTTGTTTTGTTTACATTTGTCTCGCAACCGTTAGAAACCACGTGATAGAAAATAAGCAGTATGATTCGCTGAAATACATACTTTCGAACGGGACGGCATTCGAATAAAAAGTTCCGTTAGCGTAAAAACAAACAAACATAAAAAGTTCTCGACAAAGTTCTCGACACAAAAGGCTAATTGAAGAAGCGGTTAAAAAATGTCTTATTTTCGACGATCCCTTAGTCACAAAAAAGTGCAGATATTAAAAGCAAGAAAAGTCAAAGTGGAGAAGTAGAAGTACAAAAGTAAAGTTAGAAGCCACGAGAAGTTGCTTCGAAAGTGAAGAGTGCAGCTAGAAGTAGTAAAGAAAAGTTAGAAGTAGAAAATGAAAGCTTGGGTTTAAAGTCGATTTGGATTCACATATAGTAAGAACTTTGATATTTTTAGACGTTATGTTTTTATGTCGCTAGAGTTACGTGTCAGGCAGACTCGCATTTGTTTTACCGCGTTTTTTATAAAAAAGCTAGCATCTGTTTACTTTTTTTTGCATAATTAATGTATCCCCTGGTGCGTAACTAATGTTTTTGTCCTAAAATTCAAAATGCTGCATAAAGCTGTTAGCTGGCTACCAAACAAATGTGCCAGCGAAATAGAAAGTTTTGGTTTGTTGAACTAACTGCAAATGTCATAATTTTTACATTGCTATTGTTTTCCTTTATATATGTTTTACTAAGCATAAATAGCTAGCTATAGACTTAGCTAAGTCTCCCCAGCTTAAGTATATTTAACTGGGGTCTTAGGTACTGTTTTGTTAGCTTAGCTAGCTAATGTTAGCTTCAAGGCTCCATCCCATAGCTAGCTCTAATCTATGAGTTTTGTTGTTATTCCTCTTTTTTTAAGTATTTATAGCTACCTTAGTAGTCAAACTTCTCTTCTTTTTTGAACACGAATTATGATGTAACAAGCTAGCTACAAAATCTTTCTTGAACTTTTAGGATACTGTGACACATTTTTATGCCCATGTAGAATAATTTTTTCACATTTCCTGTAAACTTTACAAGGGGACCACAATATGACAAGTGGAACGAATTTTATAGAATTTAAAGTGTGTGTGTTAAGTTATTTTTTATTGTTTTGTTTCCTCATCCTGTTAAACTTTTGTCAGCCTACATGTAAAATGCCAGGTTTTTTAACAGGGGTTTTTGACATTTGATTGGCATTTATATATGTGGGTTTATGACTTTGGGTTAAAAAAAATTATGAGAGGATGGTATGGTTGTCAGTTCATATTGTTCGTGTTGCAAAATGCTGAAATTTTGTGTAAACTTTTGTGGAAATAGACCACATGCAATATATATACTGAAAGAACAAATCTTTGTGGAATCAGACTTCACTGTAAGCTGTTGTAAAGCTGATGTCTTTATCGGTAAAAATAACAGCCATATTTTACTAATTAAGAAAAAATAAAACGAGTTTGAAAGTTAAAAAGTATTTATTTGTTAAGCTTTTCGTACACTAAGTACATCTTCAGCCTATATAAACAACTTTGTCTTTATATTTCGAATTATAAACTATTGTTTGGGAGAACTAACTGTATGTGATGTAATTTTTGCTGGAAGAAAATTCCATGGTTTCACGTTTTTGTTTTTCTTGAGAATTTTACAAAATTTTGTAGGGATAAATGTTTGCTGATGATAAAAAAATTATAAACTTAATGTTCTGACTGAAACTGTTTTTGTTTTTTATATTTTGTAATCTAAAGGCGAGGACTGTATGCACTGAAATCACTGATTTTTTTAAATTTTGATGTGTTTCATAAACTTTTTGTGGAAGATTAATGGGTAATGGCAATATACAACATGCTGAATGAACTTATTTTTGTTGATTTAGATGTGTTTCTCAAAAATCGATCGGTTTTACATTTTTTGTAAAGTTTTGTTTACGAACCGTATACAATGTTTCTAAAATAATGATCTTTGTTGATTCAAGTTTATTCTTTGCTCATTGATTTTTTGACATTTAGGTTTCAAATTGTTGGTAAAGGGCAGTACGGAACTAAAAAGGAAAATTTTTGTGTCCTTAACTGGTTGATTTTTACATTTTGTGTAAATTTTTGTGGGAGAGGATGGTATCCAACCGAAATGACTGATTTTTCTAGATTTAAATTTGATGTTTTCAAAACTATGGCTTTTTCATATTTTTGTATAAGCTTTTAAGGGAAAGACAATATATATTTAAAATGTATAAAATCTTATATTTGTTGATTTGTGCTAACTCTTGCAGGCCTCCTTTTTGACATTTCAGAATAAAATACTGAGGGTTTTCAACATAATCACTTATAAGATGTACATATTTGAGATGCGTTATTTCTGAGATTGTTATTATCCGTGTTGTGACTGTCGGTGTTGTAACTGTCGGTGTTCTTACTGTCGGCATTGTGAGTATTGGTGTTGTGGGTGTCGATGTTGTGAGTGTCGTTGTTGTAACTTTTTATCAACTATATTTTACACCTTGCAAGCTGTTCTTTTTTATTTTGTGTAAGATTTGTGTGGAGGATTTAATGAGATTTTAGGAACATTTTTTTTTTGTATATGCACTACTGACGTCAGCAAAACATCTAAAGCAACCTATTTTTCATTGGCCTTTTGCCTAAGTGGATTTTTCCACGGGCCTTATCGACTAGTCTATATAATAATACGCCAGTTCCGTCTGTCTGTCTGTGACTTTTGCAAAGTGGATTACATTCTTCAAAATTTTCTTTAACAAATTCTATAAAACATCGCCTATAAAATTGTTCTGTAATTTACCAAACTTTACCGATAAAATAGTATTGACGTCAAAGGAAAGTTAATTAAGATTAGTGAAGCCATTACAATGCACTTAAAACTTTGAGGCCAAATAACTTGGAAACGAGGTGGTGACGTCAATGTTTTTTCACCGCGTGGGTAACTAGGGACAACCTGGGACCAATTTGGGTAAGTTACCCAAACCTGGGTCCCCGAATCCGTTTCGGAATGGACGGGTTGATGACGTCATCAAAAAACCATTAAACCTTGATATCTCTGCAACCGTTTGTCAAAAGTACATAATCCTATACATTTTCTTCATCAGCGTTTCAAGATCTATACGATGAAGGCAACAGGTATACAAATTTATAAAAAAAAATTTTCGGTCTTGATGGGGCAAAATTTTTAAACCCTTCCTTATATCTCATTAACCGCTCATATCAAAAGCACATGATCATATACATTTTCTTGATCAGCGCTTTAAGCTCTTCACAATAGAGGCAACGTGAAAACAAAATTCTAAATTTTTAAGGATAGGTTGCTGACGTCATCAATATTACTATTTTCACGTCAATATCTTATATTAAATTAATGAAGCCATTACAGTGCACTTAAAACTTTGAGGCCAAATAACTTGGAAACGAGGTGGTGACGTCAATGTTTTTTCACCGCGTGGGTAACTAGGGACAACCTGGGACCAATTTGGGTAAGTTACCCAAACCTGGGTCCCCGAATCCGTTTCGGAATGGACGGGTTGATGACGTCATCAAAAAACCTTTAAACCTTGATATCTCTGCAACCGTTTGTCAAAAGTACATAATCCTATACATTTTCTTCATCAGCGTTTCAAGATCTATACGATGAAGGCAACAGGTATACAAATTTATAAAAAAAATTTTCGGTCTTGATGGGGCAAAATTTTTAAACCCTTCCTTATATCTCATTAACCGCTCATATCAAAAGCACATGATCATATACATTTTCTTGATCAGCGCTTTAAGCTCTACACAATAGAGGCAACGTGAAAACAAAATTCTAAATTTTTAAGGATAGGTTGCTGACGTCATCAATATTACTATTTTCACGTCAATATCTTATATTAAATTAATGAAGCCATTACAGTGCACTTAAAACTTTGAGGCCAAATAACTTGGAAACGAGGTGGTGACGTCAATGATTTTTCACCGCGTGGGTAACTAGGGACCACCTAGGACCAATTTGGGTAATTTTCCCAAACCTGGGTCCCTGAATCCGTTTCGGAATGAACGGGTTGATGACGTTATTAAAAAACCTTCAAACCACAATATCTCTGCAACCGTTTGTCAAAGATACATGATCCTATATATTTTCTTGATCAGCGTTTCAAAATCTATACGATGAAGGCATTATATATATAAAATTCTGAAAATAAAAATTTGTTTGTTTTTGCGGGTCTTTGCTGACGTCAGCAAGAATTTTACACCCGTTTATCTCATTAACCACTCATCAAAAGCACATGATCATATACATTTTCTTCATCAGCACTTTAAGCTCTACACAATAGAGGCAATGTGAAAACAAGCTTCTGAATTATTTTTTTTGTGGATGGGTTGCTGACGTCATCAAAATTCAAATAATGCTTCTTTTTCATTTTTATCCTGCCTCAGTGGATTTTTCCACGGGCTTTATCGACTCAGTCTCTATAATAATAAGCCAGTTCCGTCTGTCTGTCTGTCTGTGACTGTTACAAGGACGATATTTTTTATCACCCGAATGAGCGAGTTTGTCGAGTTTTTTTTGTTTTGTTTACATTTGTCTCGCAACCGTTAGAAACCACGTGATAGAAAATAAGCAGTATGATTCGTTCAAATACGTACTTTCGAACGGGACGGGATTCGAATAAAAAGTTCCGTTAGCGTAAAAACAAACAAACATAAAAATTTCTCGACAAAGTTCTCGACACAAAAGGCGAACTAAGAAGCGGTTAAAAAATGTCTTATTTTTGACGATCCCTTAGTCACAAAAAAGTGCAGATATTAAAAGCAAGAAAAGTCAAAGTGGAAAAGTAGAAGTACAAAAGTAAAGTTAGACGCCACGAGAAGTTGCTTCGAAAGTGAAGAGTGCAGCTAGAAGTAGTAAAGAAAAGTTAGAAGTAGAAAATAAAAGCTTGGGTTTAAAGTCGATTTGGATTCACATATAGTAAGAACTTTGATATTTTTAGCCGTTATGTTTTTATGTCGCTAGAGTTACGTGTCAGGCAGACTCGCATTTGCCAGGAAAAAGTCACTTAAAAGCTTCAAATTAAGTTTTATGTTTTACCGCGTTTTTTATAAAAAAGCTAGCATTTGTTTACTTTTTTTTGCATAATTAATGTATCCCCTGGTGCGTAACTAATGTATTTGTCCTAAAATTCAAAATGCTGCATAAAGCTGTTAGCTGGCTACCAAACAAATGTGCCAGCGAAATAGAAAGTTTTGGTTTGTTGAACCGTTGAACTATCTGCAAATGTCATAATTTTTACATTGCTATTGTTTTCCTTTATATATGTTTTACTAAGCATAAATAGCTAGCTATAGACTTAGCTAAGTCTCCCCAGCTTAAGTATATTTAACTGGGTGTCTTAGGTACTGTTTTGTTAGCTAGCTAGCTAATGTTAGCTTCAAGGCTCCATCTCATAGCTAGCTCTAATCTATGAGTTTTGTTGTTATTCCTCTTTTTTAGGTATTTATAGCTACCTTAGTAGTCAAACTTCTCTTCTTTTTTGAACACGAATTATGATGTATAACAAGCTAGCTACAAAATCTTTCTTGAACTTTTAGGATACTGTGACACATTTTTATGCCCATAGAGAATAATTTTTTCACATTTCCTGTAAACTTTACAAGGGGACCACAATATGACAAGTGGAACGAATTTTATAGAATTTAAAGTGTGAGTGTTAAGTTATTTTTTATTGTTTTGTTTCCTCATCCTGTTAAACTTTTGTCAGCCTACATGTAAAATGCCAGGTTTTTTTACAGGGGTTTTTGACATTTGATTGGAAATTTATATACGTGGGTTTATGACTTTGGGTTAAAAAAATTTATGAGAGGATGGTATGGTTGTCAGTTCATATTGTTCGTGTTGCAAAATGCTGTTTTTTAAAATTTTGTGTAAACTTTTGTGGAAATAGACCACATGCAATATATATACTGAAAGAACAAATCTTTGTAGAATCAGATTTCACTGTAAGTTGTTGTAAAGCTGATGTCTTTATCGGTAAAAATAACAGCCATAGTTTACTAATTAAGAAAAAATAAAACAAGTTTGAAAGTTAAAAAGTATTTATTTGTTAAGCTTTTCGTACACTAAGTATATACATCTTCAGACTATATAAACAACTTTGTCTTTATATTTCGTATTATAAACTATTGTTTGGGAGAACTAACTTTATGTGATGTAATTTTTGCTGGAAGAAAATTCCATGGTTTCACGTTTTTGTTTTTCTTGAGAATTTTACAAAATTTTGTAGTTTGCTGATGATAAAAAAATTATATACTTAATGTAGTGAGAGATGGGCAGTGAAGCAGGAAGATCTTGACCGTTTAGAAAGGAATGATATGAGAATGGTTAGGTGGATTTGTAACGCCAGTCTGAGAGACAGAAAGAGTTCAGATGAGCTAAGAAGCAGGCTAAGTATCCGTAGAATTAAAGATGTTATCCAGATAAGAAAATTGAATTGGCTGGGACACTTGGAAAGAATGGAGGGGGATAATTGGGTAAGAAAGTGTAGAGACTTGATAGTTCCTGGGGCAAAGCCCGGAGGCAGACCGAGAAAGACTTGGCAGGAGGTTATAAGGACAGACTTAATACAGAGGAAGTTGAGTTTAGATCTAACATAGTCTAGATCAGATTGGAAGAGGATCATTAATATACCCCGTCCAACCCATGCTAGCATGGAAAACGGACGTTAAGCCGAGGACTGTATGCACTGAAATCACTGATTTTTTTAAATTTTGATGTGTTTCATAACCTTTTTGTAGAAGATTAATGGGTAATGGCAATATACGACATGCTGAATGAACTTATTTTTGTTGATTTAGATGTGTTTCTCAAAAACCGATCTGTTTTACATTTTGTGTAAACTTTTGTTTACGAACCGTATACAATGTTTCCAAAATAATGATCTTTGTTGATTCAAGTTTATTCTTTGCTCATTGATTTTTTGACATTTAGGTTTAAAATTGTTGGTAAAGTGCAGTACGGAACTAAAAAGGAAAATTTTTGTGTTCTTAACTGGTTGATTTTTACATTTTCTGTAAATTTTTGTGGGAGAGGATGGTATCCAACCGAAATGACTGATTTTTCTTGATTTAAATTTGATGTTTTCGAAACTATGGCTTTTTCATATTTTTGTATAAGCTTTTAAGGGAAAGACAATATTTAAAATGTGTAAAATAACTTATATATATTTGTTGATTTGTGCTAACTCTTGCAGGCCTCCTTTTTGACATTTCAGAATAAAATACTGAGGGTTTTCAACATAATCACTTATAAGATGTACTTATTTGAGATGCGTTATTTCTGAGATTGTTATTATCCGTGTTGTGACTGTCGGTGTTGTAACTGTCGGTGTTCTTACTGTCGGTTTTGTGAGTATAGGTGTTGTGAGTGTCGATGTTGTGAGTGTCGTTGTTGTAACTTTTTATCAACTATATTTTACACCTTACAAGCTGTTCTTTTTTATTTTGTGTAAGATTTGTGTGGAGGATTTAATGCGATTTGACATTTGATGTAAGATTTTAAAAACATTTTTTTTTTGTATATGCACTACTGACGTCAGCAAAACATCTAAAGCAACCTATTTTTTCAATGGCCTTTTGCCTAAGTGGATTTTTCCACGGGCCTTATCGACTAGTCTATATAATAATACGCCAGTTCCGTGTGTCTGTAACAGGCAAAGTGGATGTGTTCATTTTCTTTTGATGTTGCCGAAAAATGCATGTCTCAAATGTTAAATTTTCTGACGTTACGGCGCGACGTCAATAACACTACTTTAACGTCAATATCTTAATTTAAATTAATGAAGCCATTACAGTGCACTTAAAACTTTGAGGCCAAATAACTTGGAAACGAGGTGGTCACGTCAGTCATTTTTCACCGCGTGGGTAACTAGGGACCACCTGGGACCAATTTGGGTAAGTTTTCCAAACCTGGGTCCCCGAATCCGTTTCGGAATGAACGGGTTGATGACGTCATCAAAAAACCTTCAAACCCTAATATCTCTGCCAACCGTTTGTCAAAAGTACATGATCCTATACATTTTCTTGATCAGCGTTTCAAGATCTATACGATGAAGGCAACAGGTATACAAATTTCTGAAAATAATTTTTTGGTACTTTGGGGGACTTTGCTGACGGCAGGAAAATTTCTAAACGTATGTATCTCCTTAGGCATTCGTCAAAAAACATATGATCCTATCCATTATTTTAACCAGCATTTCAACCTCTACACATTACAGACAAAGAATAAACAAATTTCGCGAATTTTTTTATCTGCACTGCACTGCTGACGTCAGCAAAACATCTAAAACAACTTTCTTTTTATTGACCTTTTGCCTAAGTGGATTTCTCCACTGGCTTTATAGACTAGTTATTATTAATAACAAAGACATTCGAATCCTTTTTCGAACGATAAAAATTTTGTGCAAAAAATCTATTTCTTTTGTTCTCATACCAAATTCACTCTCTCCTGCGTGGGGTCTCGTGACTTTATTGTTATGGACTTTTGTTTATTCATATAAACTCTACAATGGAGAAATATGTTAGAAAAACAAAGTATTGTGTAGTGGAGACTTCTTTTTCAACGAACGCTACGATGCTACAGAAACAACATATAAAAAGGAAATAGATAACCTTCCATGTATGTTTTATTTCACAGGAGCTCCTTTTTTAAATAAAACTTCTGATCATTTTACGAGCAAATTTATCCTTTTTCAAGCTTACGATCTCGAGCAACATTTTTGTCCTTTGTTCACCCTTTCACAATTTTTATTTTTATTTCAGGATCATCGTCGTCTTTGCCAACACAAGACGAAGTAGTCGAGCTTGGAGCGGTCGAATATCAGCATGTTAAAGATAACATCAAGAACATTACGAAAAAGGGATACACCAAGTATACTGACAAAGAGCGATTTCTCATTGGAAAATACGCCGCAATCAACGGTCCTATTGCAGCTGTCCGGAAATTCAAAAAGTCGCAGCCTCATCTAGACATCATTAAACTTTTGGATGAGGTTATTATACCGTATGTCAAATCAGTACGTAAACGGCTTTAACTGGATACCGATCACTCAGCCCTCCTTCTTCTTGATGTTGGCAAGTTTTGTTACCTACAATGGCGAAGATGATAGTGACGAAGAGGAGTGGTCTGTGGAGGACGATCCATGTAGAAATATTTTCGATATTTTCAGTGACGATATTTGATCTTACATTTGTTACAGCTTAGTATTCCTTTTTTTGATATTTTGATGAAAAATAGAGAGATTATATTCTATAAATCGGATGTTTTTCATACACTAAGGTACTAAATTAGGTTTTACCCGACTTTCGATTTACCAAATTTCTTGCATCCGCAAAAATTTATTCCGCAATATCTTTTTTGAGGTCGCTATCCGCAAAATTTATTCCGCAAAATATGCCATTTTTGGGTCACTCATCCGCAAAAATAAATTCGGCACAAATTTCTTCCGCAAATAATTCCTTCCCTTAAGGTAATCAAAAATCAACTTTCAGGAAACGGAAAAATTTCCTGATCGGGAAATTTTATAATTTCTATATCGGGAAATAATTTTCCTATATAGGAATAATTTCAACAATAAAGGAATAATTTTTTTCTATAACTTGACCCGAACTGTGTACTATATTTACTCTATTATTTCTGCCGTGGGAATACCGAGGCGGTTTTAATGCATGAAAATCTGGTTAGTATTATTTTCAAGGAAAGACATCCAGAAAGATTCGTAAAAATACAAATAGGTATATCATAAATCTGTTTTGTATATATAATGACAAAACTTTTCCAACTGTTGCTTGAAATTCAGACATGTGATTGTAATGTAAAGAATAATGTCGTCACCAGTGATTTTGTTGTCTTTGACTATGTGCTATGCAGAGGAAATATCGACGAAATTGTAAAGTAATCCAACATGTTGGATTTTTGGTTAGCAAGATTATTTTACAACTCATACTAAAAAAGCGGGTTTACTAGAGAGGTGGGAATATTAGGGATGTGAGAATAAAGGAGTAAATACGATATGCTGCTTAATTAATGTTGTAAAATCCACAGCACACTGTTTAGAGGCATTTAGCTGGTATTAACAGGTGAACTTTTATCCAAAGTGTGTTAGAAACGAAAGTGTTAGAATTTTCCGCTTTTTGCTTCAGGATCAAACATGATCAGAAAAAATCGTTGGATCCGACAAAAAAATCCGTTTAGTCTGCAATCAAACCCTTGATAATAGAGAAAAAAACACGAAGTAGTAGTCAAAAATCTAAAGGAGGTATTTAAGTTTGGGTAAAACCTAAATTAAGGTGGCAGTAACACTTTTGTATGATTTACAAAGCCATAGCTAAAAGTTAGAGCTCTCGGGGTGAGGCGCTATGGAGATGGGAGTTTATTTTTCTTTATGCGCCATCTTTTTTATTATTAGCGTTTCCCTTTAATAATTACGTCATTTTATAATTTCGCACGCAGGTAGCACTAAAGCTATATTCGGCAGAATTACTTTATTGTTCACAATATTTTAATTTAAAGAGAAATTGTTGAAGCTGAATATTTTTGGTGAAAAATAATAGTATTATAGCCATAAAACCGTGACAATTGTGTTAAAAAGAAAAAATATGGATATATAGTCTCAAAATAACCTTTCGTAACTAATTATGTGAAAAAAATTCCGACTTTTAAAAGGGTTACTGCCACCTAACAGGGACTGCGACAGGTAATGCTGTAAAAATCTACCGTTTTTACTGTACTGAAGGTCTTGATGTCAATCGGTACGTGAGGATGTGTAAAAGAGGTTTATGTAAGGTTATAAAGGCATTGTGATAGTAGAATTGAAAAAATTAGACCCGATCACAGGTGAGTACAAATATGACAACCATTATCTTCGAAGACCCAAAATATTTACGTGACGATCAATATGATGATATTTTCAAAGAATTAGTACACCATATTCTCGATAGAGTTGAAAAACTAGGCGATTCTAACGGATCTAGTTGGATAATGTCAAGGATTGTAGGTATGGATGTGGAAATCGATGTATTTGAACCACTAAAGAGGATCAACTTATACCGAACTACCACAAAAACTAAAGACAACAAAAGCCGCAATAAACAAATAATAACAATAAATGTTTTATGTACGCAATACTAAGGATGCACAAAGTCAAACAAAATACAAAAACTACCTCAACGATCTCAACTTCAACAACATTGAATTTCCGGTAGCCATCAAAGACATAACTAAGTTTGAGTAACAAAACAATATAAAGGTTAACGTGTTCGGTTATGAAAAAATAATCTACCGCATACGACTTATAAACCACGAAGAAACAATCAACCTTCTACTACTATCCGATGAACAAACCAGTCATTGTTATTGGATAAGAAGTTTCCAAGACTGGTATCATCACAGATAAATAACCGTGGTCACACAAAATTTGTATGCAAGCGTTTCATCAACCAGAATCTGCAAAAAAATACGTTCAAATATGCCAGACAAAAAGGGTTTTGTGGCCGATATGCCGAACCCTATTCAAAGCTAATAGTTATTAACTTTCCATCACATAAAAAATTGAATCGAATCAAGAGATGGATACACAAAAAAGTATCAAAATCACAAGCCATGCGGATTTGGCATCCACTTTGAAAGTTTAATTCAATATGTATAACCAATGAACGGTGTACTATGTAAAGATGTAGACGCCTCAAAAATAGATTGGAAGGAATACTACACCACACAAAACTGCCATAGATGTAACGAACCGGTAAATAATAATAATAATAATAATAAGGGATAACGACCACATCACGGGAAAGTTTAGAGGTCCGGCACATAACAACTGCAATTTAAACTATAAAATTCCATTATTCATACCAGTAATGTCCCACAACCTGCAAGGATATAACTCTTACCTTTTCATAAACCAATTGGAAGAAATAGAAGGAGACATTAACTGAATTCTGATGAACGAGGAAAAGTACATCTCGTTTTCAAGAAGATACCCATTGACGACAAGAAATACATCAAATTAACCTTCATAGACAGTTCATGGCATCATCCCTGGACAAACTATCTAGAAACCTCACGGAACACAAATAATTTCAAGTTACTATGAAACTAAGCACCTGGAATTAATAAAAAGAAAAATGTGTTTATCCATACGATTACATGGATAGCTTTAATAGATTTAACGAGACGTCATTACTACCCATTATTATTATTATTATTATTATTATTAAACATAAAATTGGGTTCCATATTATACAATGGTTCTTCGCCCTAAAATCAAATAAAGAAATAAAAAGAATAAGTACATACAATTTAGATAAATTATCAATAAATATTAGTTTAAAAACGGATAAAATCAGAAGTGAAGAGTACATAAAAACTGACTTAAAATCGCGTTACGGTAGAATGAAGAGCGTTGGAGCGTTGGCTGATAATGAAACCTGGAATAGAATGGAACATTGAAAAGAAATCAAACAAGATTGGCAAAATAAAATCTAAAAGAAGAGATTAGAATCAAATTGATAATGCACGAGCAAGAGCTTTGTCCCTATAAAATTGCTTTGCTTTTGAATAAAAACTATTTTTCTCTTTTATTTGTCTGACCGCCGAAGGAAGTTCATTAAATATCTTCGCTTGGCTTTGGAAGGTTTTCGAGTCATTAGTGTGAACGATCGTTGGACCTTGAGCATTTGATCGTAATGTTCTCGTGTGGCTAATGATTTTCAGTTTGAGGTAACCTGGCCAAAGCTCGTCGTTGAGCGCACGATACACCAGTTTAACGACATTAAAATCAATGTTTTCTCGAATTGGCAACCATTTGAGGGACAACACTTCAGGAAGCTTGGCGTGACGACCAAGAACGTATCCAGCAGCACAGTTTCGAAGCCGCTGTAAACGTGTTTGAAGGTAGATTGGAGATTGTCCATACACAACGTTACCATAGTTGAGAATCGATAGGATGAGAGCTTCTGCTAAGGATTTACGTACCTTATACGGCGTGAATCGTTTTGAAGCTTTTAAGTGCTCGAAGGGTACCGTATGCTGACTTGAGAACAGAGTTGACTTGTTCTGTCCAAGCTAGATGCTGATTGAACTTTACACCTAGTAGCTTTGCAGATTGTTCTTGTGGAATGGATCTACCTCTGGATCGAATAAGGTAGCTCTTCTCTTTTGTTTGTTTCATTCTGGACGAGGAGAATATAATTGCTTTCAGTTTATCACTGTTGAATACAAGACTGTTTTCAACTGACCATTGCGAAAGTGATTGGATGTCAGATTCGAGACTTTGTATAGTACGAAAAATATCATCGACTTTGCATGATCTGTGAATTGTTGTGTCATCAGCGTACTGGATGGATTCAAACTGGATATTTGTAGGTAACTCGGTTACGTAGATGTTAAAACGAACAGGACCCAAAATGCTTCCCTGAGGAACGCCAAAGCATATGGGAAGGTGAGATGATGTTTTGGCGTCAATTTGTACGAACTGCTTCCTGTTAGCAAGATAGCTCGATAGGATTTTGATCGTGCTTTTGTCAAAGTTTAAAGCAGCGAGTTTTTGTAACAAAATACGGTGGTCAATAGTGTCAAATGCTTTTGAGTAATCAATTAATACTGCTGCTGTAACCTCATTTCTGTTTAAGGCTTTTTGGATTTCGTCTCTGAATTTTAAGAGAATTGTGGTGGTTGAGTGTCCTTTCCTGAAACCTGATTGTGTGTTGTTGTAGATGGCTGTTCGTTCAATGTACTCGTTGAGCTGATGCAAAATCACCTTTTCGTAGACCTTTGACAGTACTGGCAGAATGGAGATTGGCCTGTAGTCCTTCAGATGCAGCGGGTTGTCAACCTTTGGTATTGGGCAGACTCGCGCTGTTTTCCAGCTGTCAGGAAAGATCTGTTGGTCGATGGAATTGTTAATGATGTAGACAATAGGTGACGTAATATTGTCAGCAACTGGTTTCAGAAATTTTACAGGTATTTGGTCGTATCCGGTGGAGCAGTCGTTCCGGAGACTGGTAATGATTCTCTTCACTTCAGAAAAGTTTGTATGTTGCAGAACAAAAGCGTCGTTTCTCTGATCAATCCGAAGGTTATTTATAAAGTGATTTTGATCGAACGGTTCATTTACTTTGTTGCAAAGTTCAGCTGCAAGGTTCGTGTAATATTTGTTGAAGTCACTCGGATGTATTTTGATTCGTTTGCTTGCTGGTTTAAGTATCCTGTGGATTGTTTTCCACACCTCCTTGGTATTTTTCGAGCTCAAGGATTTTTTAATGACGGATGCTTTCTTGGTTTTTAAAGTTTTCTTGTAATCGTTTCTAGCATTTCGGTAGAGAGCTTCTCTTTCTGGTGTGTCATTTTTGTTTTTCCGCAGGTGTTCTAGGTTATTTTTAGCTGCTATAACCTCGGGGTCATTCATCCAAGGTGCAGGAGGTCTCGAGAATTTGACTTTTCGGATTGGCGCATGTTCGTTGATGCAGTTTGTTATCAGATTGTTCATTACAGAAATCTGATCCTCAGGATCGTCAAAACTGTACACAAGGTTAAGCGGGAGTTGCACGAAATCTTTAACAAAACTGTTCTTGTCAAGGTTTTTCTCATTCCGGATGTATTTGTATCTTGGTTCGAATCGCTCTTTTTTTTATGTTAAAGATGGTGTACGGGGAGTCGTGATCTGAGATTTCGTCCGTCGGGATGACGTCACACTTTATGAGCTTGTTTTGGATGTTGCTACTTATATGGTCGATTAAATTTTTTTCTTTCCTGGTTGCTTTTGTCACGTGTTGCTTCAGCGAGAAAGTATGGAGCATATCCTTGTAGCGTCGTGAAGACTCTTTTGGTTCTTCAAGAAGATCGATGTTGAAGTCTCCGGTGATAATCAGGACACCGTTCCAAGAAGAGTAGACCTCCGCCAGGACATGTCCAAATTTTTCAAGCCAATCTAGCTTATCAGCTTCTTTTGAGCTCGGTTGGTATGCAACACAAATCAAAGTTGGCGTGTTCTTATTCCTGCCAACAATTTTGATGAAAAGAACTTCAAGCTCACAGGTTCTTGTCAGGTCGCGTCTCGGTTTAAAGGTTATTTCTTCCTTTACGTAAAATCCAACACCGCCTCCCTTTTTACCGACTCTTGATCGAAATTCCGTAACATATCCGGGCAGTTGGACGTAATCAAGTTGTTGTTTGCTGTCCGTTAGCCACGTTTCTGTTAGGGCAATTATATCGAAATTGCGATCATTCAAAGAGTTTTATAGTAAACTATACGAAAAAAAAACATATCCGAAGAAGTTTATCAGGATGCAAACGTGTGAGAAACGTTCAACATCACGAACATGGGTGAATATCACGACCTGTATCGAAAATCCGACATCCTACTACTAGCCGACGTGCTGAAGAACTTTCGAAATATATACATAGGAAACTACGAATTAGGTTCAGCTTAGTAGTACACACAGCACCTGGCTTATCATGGGATGCTGTACTCAAATTCACATTAGTAGAGGTATACTCCTATCCGACGTTGATATGCTAATGATTTTTAAAAACTCAATGCGTGACGGAGTGTCTCTGACATCGAACCGATACTCAAAGGGAAAAAAAAGTACCTGACTGACTACAATAAAGAAAGTTATCTAATATATCTGGACGCAAACAATCTATACGAATGGGCTATATCAGAATCACTACCAATAGGGGTTTAAATGGATGGAGGAACACGACCTACAGAACATAAACTTCAGCAGCAAGGATTAGGGGTATATGTTGGAGGTTGATGTCGAATACCCAGAAGAACTACATGACGTTCTCAACGATTATCCACTGGCTCCACAAAGAGTAAAAGTAAACGAGATAGAAAAGTTAATCCCGAATATGCGATCGAAAACAAATTACATAATCTACTACATGAGTCTAAAACAATAAATCGATCTAGGACTAAAACTGACAAAAACACATCGCGGAATGAAGTTCAAGCAATCACCTTGGATGAAATCATATATCGACAAAAACACGCAACTAAGTACAAAAGCCAATAACGAGTTCGAGAAAGAAAAGGTTTGTCGGTCTAAGATCTAAGTTTTATGCATTTGAGGTTGATGGAAATAAAAGTAAAAAGGCAAAGGAGATAACGAAGGCCGTAAAAGAACAACTAACATGTGATGCGTCTGTTTAAAGAAAAAAACAACCGTGAACGTCATCACATGAACGTCATCAGGAGCTGCAAACATGAAAAATACACAGAAACGGTGAGCAAGATAACCCCATCCTGGAACGATGATAAAGGAATCATCAAAAGGCAGATTAAGAAATGGAAGGCTACAGAGTGTCCTTGCAGGTTATGCAAAGTTTATGTACAGAACTTAGGATTTGTAACTATTTTTGGAGATCATTAAGCTCGTTTATGCATTCGGTGTAAATAGACCCAGTTAATACTGTGGCTGTATTTTTATATTTTAGTATTTTATTTTAATATAATTGTATTTTTCATACTTTTCTTAACCGAATTGAAATAAAGTAAAAAAAAAAAAAGAAAAAAAAAGAAAAGAAAAAGAAAACATACACCTATGCTTATTATGCCTCCTGATCACCAATAACCCATCTTTTCATTAACTCTTTATGTAAACTCATAACATCATGACTGGGAAGAATTTATGATGAAAGTACCTCGTATATGGCTTCACGAAATGGTTTATGGTATATAGTTTGCATCATACGCTCTCTTTCATCTCTTTTATCAGTAAGTGCTTTAACACTTCATCGCCTAAATATCTCTCACTAAGCCCATACGCGGTAAGTTTTGGAATACCACTTGATACGTGTTCATTAGACATGTAAAACATGGACTTCTTAACCTCAGGACTAACAGTTAAAACAGTTTTTTTCCCATCGTGAGCATATGCTTTATTTTTACTTATTTCCGGTGTGTTAAGTGCCAACCGAATTTCAGAAATTATAAAACCATCATGGCTTACATATAACTTAAAACCATCTCTCAGTGGTATAAGTCCAGACGTGTTATTATCAGAAAAACGGACCTCTTCCCTTCCATTCTTCATTGATATATCCCGTTCCAATTTCTCATAATCAAAGGAAAAATCATGACGAAACAGAACAGTTATCGTAAACTCACCTATGTTCAAATCATAAAAGGACGACTTTCATTACGTGATACCTTTATGTCTACTATCTACAACATAGCATCTTCATTACTTATCATATAATCCTTAACAGCCATACGATCAATCTCAGGACTTGCGTGTCTTTTCAGGAGGATACACCTCAATAAGTTTAATAATAGGGTCTGGGGGATTATCCCTCACTATCCTCAACACAGCTTTGGTATCTATAGGTGTTGAGTTATCAGCAATAATCTTCTTGACCCTACTTTCATTTATCCCCATTTCGCTATAAACTTTCCTAACTCCTAATCAATATCATGTTCGTGATCAACAACCATACGACCAGAATAAATCAAAATTCCAGTACCTAAATATTTTCAGGAATAATCTTTTGCTTGACGCACCAACAATCTCAACCAACTTGACAGAATCACCAAAATCCACTTTGCCTAAATTCGATGCAGAGACGTTAAAAAGGCTGTTCAACAACATCTTATAACCAATACTTTAATGCACTAAAAACGGTGAAGTAGAAGAAGAAGTCATTCTTAACTTCCTTAACTTTACTCATTACAGAAAAGATTTTTTAATCCATTTCATGAACTGGATTAGATCTTCCCTGTATAGACTATTGCACCGCAACAGGTTTCGTCAATTTCACGTCAGGACTCTTCCTAAAATACCAAATATCTCCACACAATAAATCAATCAGACCACAAACCAAAATAAATAATATAACTATTATCCCTCTCATATTCTATCTCTATCTTCTTAACATGTTTCACACCTCTCAATAAATCCTCCTTTCTCTTCCCATTAGACTTAGTTTCTTTCCCTGTTCCACCCTTTTCGGGTTATTTTCCTTCTTTGTCACTATTTCCTCCTCTCCATTCTTATCACTCCTGCGATGTTGACACGGGTTTTGTCTTTTTAGTTGTTGGAACTATTCACTCACCAGTTAACAATTCGATAACTGATTCTGCCTTGCAAAATGAATTAAAAAACTAAGCAGTGATATCTCTAACTTCATTGTGTGGCAATGAATCCACCAGTGTGGCAGCTCAATGCATGCTGCACAGTGAATGATGAACCGTTCTGGCAATCTAGTAAGTGGCAGAGGTGGTTCCTCAAGCAGATAGCATCTTAAACGACCTTTTGCCTAATGTAAATCCGTATTTTTATCGGCAAATTAGTCAGCCAGTTATACGCTCCGCTTTCTATGTAGCATTAAATTGTTTGAATCTGTGATTGGCTTTTACAGTTTTCAATTCTTCACTGTTGCATTTTTTTAGTTGTTTGAATTCGTAATTCATTTTCGTTTTTTTTTTCAGTGATCTCTGTTTTTTTTAAAAACATCATTTGAAAACGTTCTCGCTACTTGCCTGGAGTTTTATACTCTATTTGGCAGAGTGTAACCGAGTTAAAAACAACAATACCACCATAATTCGGGTGTAGCGACAACAATAAACGTTCAGGATCGTTACAAACGTGTTCTTTCGTCAAATAAGAAATTTGTCTTAATGCAATCTTCAAGTGTCTGAAGGAGTGATTTAATTTCAGGAACAGTTCTCATGAAGTCCGCGTAGTCAATGTGTTAAGGCACTTAAAGCAGATTGTGGGTCTACGTGTGCATTCCTTAATAGCACCTTCATTTCTGCAGCAAGTCTTTTAACTTTTTACGCGACGAAATTGTCCTTCAATCCCTGCGTACAAATGGTTACTTCCGAGATCTCTTCTTCCTTCTGTAGTTTTTTTATATGCAAATAAAATTGCTGCACTAACAAGCACAAAACGTCCAGCAGGTCTGCTGTGACAGTTTCACACGTAGGTAGCAATCACTGGACAAATGATTTCAATGTTATAAATCGTCACAGATCTATTAGATGAATTGCCAGCATTCTTAGCGTCAATCTGCAAAACTCATTCATAGCATGAACAGCGATTTCACAGCCAGAATTGTGATCCGCACACAGTTGTAAGCTGCTTCCAAAAAATCTTTCTTTAGGACAGCCATGACACTCTTTTCTATAATCCTTCTTAAAACCTCTCCAATTCCAATAGGCGTTGGTCTGTCGAATAAGGTCTTTCTCCATTGACGGTTAGAATTGGTTTCATCAACGCATGACGTCATATTTTGTTGCCTTAGCCTTATTTGTGACGATTGCGGTTTGAGTAACCACATTTACGGCGTCTTATTTTCCGACAATTCAGTTTTAGAAGGTTTAGGATTTTGGTGTTCCGTTGACTGGGATGATAATATAACTCTATTTGAAGTGCCATAGGTTCTTGGCTTGTTCTCAAAAATGGCAAAATTTCCTGCGGAATAACACGGCTGCGTATACTTTGTAGTACCGCTAAGTAAATTACAAAAAAATTAGTTGAACAAAGATGACTTAGCGAACAACTAAACTCAAAATTAAAGCGGGACCAAACATGGTTGTCAGATAATCGCGAATGAAGATAACGAATCGCCTAAATAGAAGATGCTGGCTTAACTAGTCTATGAAAAATCTCCTAACTGAGCTACCAATCCTAATTTGGCGTGATAGTCTAACTTGCGGTCAACAAACAAACAGAAAAATAATCTGCGATTTTAATCAATCTATTTCTTCCATCTGAGTCGGTAAAAAAGTTAATTACTTTAATTGCTGTGATCTGATTAGTTGATTTCGATCCTCTAATTATCTCCTCAACTAATAAATAGCCAAAGATGATTACGATCATTGCCCGTCGATTACAGCTGTAGCTGTCGAAACGTAGCCGAGAATAAACTCGCCTGTTCATGACATGATAAAATCTATATTATTCAATGGTATTTGCAGTCTATCTACTGTATTGTATACAATTTTTCCAAAAAAAACACTCAAACCTGCCATTCTTAGAAAATGTTTCTTTTATAACACAGGGAACATGTGGAATTTTATTGTGGTCTCCCATATGTCTTTCTATTATTGTACAGAATTTCAACTTTATCTTATTTTTACCAGGTTGTAGCATATAAAACCAACAAAAGCGTTTAACAAATTTCATGTGGCTTTGTTGGATCCGGTTTTTTTGAAGAATTACCTCACACTAGATAATTGATTAGTAAAAATGGGATCACATCCGTTATGTTTGCAGATATTGTGAAACGAATGGCATTAAGTATATACGTTCCGCTATCATCTGAGCTTGATTTTAATTTATTATATAAGACACTTTGAATAATACATAACATAAACACCGGTTTTTGTTATTTTAGGTGGGCATGAAATGCTTATCATAGAGGGGTGTTAATTAAAACCTTCACAGTGTGAAGGTATTAATTAACCTGTATCCATCACCTGCGCTTGAAAATGTTTAACGTTGGCAAATTTTTATTAATGTACGTTAGTGAGAGCAAGTTGTGTTTATACAAATCACATCAGTGGACCTGGCCTAGTTATATATGGCATCTGGCGCATTATTCTGTAACTTTAGTGTTTCAAGACCGCGTTGTCCGTCTCAATTGCTAATTTTTTTAATTCAATGTATGTTCAGGATTCACATACGACGTAATCAGTACCCACATACGGGTAAGAACAAATCACGTAGGTAAATATAAAATGCTTTTATTGTGCAGAACGTTAACGATTTAAGAACTTCGAAGCTGTACATGGTTTTCTATTAAAGAACGATTAATCAGAAAACTGTTAACCCTTGCGTTGCAGCGCGTTTTTGAAAAGACCCTTCTTTCTTTATCCGACAACTAAATCAGCTTCACGAAATTTGAGCCGCGGTTGATAACTAGGGACAAGACGTATATGGTTCATGTTTGTACCGTTGAGTAGCTTAATTCATTCTTTTTCTAAAACATGCGGAGCAGTTTTCATGGCAACGTGGTCTTTAGGAGTTATAACGCTCAAACGGTTGGGCTTTTTTTTAGCCGAGTGTAGCCCGGATATTTCCGGGACCCGTGCTTTAAGGGTTAACATGGATGCACATTTCCAGGATTCTAATAAGAACATTAAGTTTAAGAATGTAGGAAAAGGAGAACAGGCTTTCTAAAATTTCAGTGTTGTTGATTTCAACTTGTATCTGTCTGCCTAAGGACGGAAGATATGTATCATTGTGAATTATTGGTTCTAAGTTCTAAGATCCTTGCTAAAAAAGACATTACCTGTTAATTCTCGATTAACCATCAAACATGTTTTTGATGTTCCATCAGTATAATGTCTCCTTTACTAATTTCGTCAGTTATCACAAAGCAGGACATTAACCAATGCAATAAGCTGTGAATAGAGCTTAATCTCTTGTAAAATTAGAAATAATAGTTGCTAGGTAATGAATTGAACAACATAAAGAAAATCTTTATCGCTCTATTTGCCCTATTGATTAATACGTTGGCAATCGTTGGTACTGATTTAGAATTACGTGTTCGAATTTTGCTAAGTGGATCAACAAAACTGTTCTGTCATTTATAAAACTTTGACGTTGTTAGCTTCAAGTGAATAACGTATTTAGGATTAATGAAATCATTGCAGTTCACGTATAATTTTTAGGGTAAATGACTTTATTTCTTGCATGGGTAATTAGGGGGCATCCAGGACCAGTTTGGGCAAATATTTCAAAGCTGGGTCAACCCACCCGTTTCGGAATCCATGAACTGATCATACCTTAAAAAAAAAATATTATTATCTCCTCAATCGTGTTTCAAGCACACATGATTATATATACAATAGTTGATAATGCCCGTGGAAAAATCCACTTAGCCTAAAGAACAATAAAAATTAAAAAAATCCGCCATTTGAATTTTGGTTAAGTTCTTAGAATTTTTTTTGGCCGTTGCTTCCAATGAGTAGAGTTTGAAAGGCTGATCAAGATAATGTATAGGATCGTGTAATTTCAACCAACGATTAAAGAGATATAAGGGTATAAAAGTTTTGCTTACGTCAGCAAAGACAAACCAATGTACAAAAAATTGGTTTGGTCAGCCGTTGGAATGTCAGAAAGATTAACAAATTAGACATAACTTTTCTGGCTACATCAAAGGAAAATGAACACATCCACTTTTCCTGTCACAGACAGACGGACACACTTTTCGCTTTATTATAAAAGACCAGTTACCCACGCAGGAGATGCCGTCACTGGAATTTTAATGAAGTCAGCAAGGACCCGTTAATACACATAAATTTTATTTTGAAATTTTGTTTACCCGTTTCCTTTATTGTGTAGGACTTAAAACGCTGGTCAAAATAATGTATATGATCATGTGCTTTCGACGAACGTTTTTAAAGAAATCATCAACCCGATTATACCGAAACGGGTGGGTTGACCCAGTATTGAGAAATTCGTCCCATTTTGGTCCCAGGTGGTCCCTAGTAACCCACGCAGAAGATGACGTCAGTTAGTTTCAACCGTTTTTAAGTTATTTAGCCTTAAACTTAAAAGCGCGATGCAATGGCTTTACTATTCTTTTTTAATGACTTGACGTCAGTCTAAATGCATCGGCGTCGTGCCGTAACGTCTAGACCGTTAACAAATAAGACATATTTTTTCGGCGACTTCAAAGAAAATTTCGGCATTTTCAAAGGAAAATGAACACATCCAATATGCCTGTCACAGACACTTCGTATTATTATATAAGGACTATCAATAAGGCCCGTGGAGAAATCCACTTAGGCAGAAGGACAATAGAAAAATAGGTTGTTTTAATTTTTTGCTGACGTCAGCAGTGTAGATACACAAAAAAATTGGCGAAAATTAGGTTATTCGTTGCCTGTGATGTGTAGAGGTTGAGATGCTGATCAAATAATGTATAGGATCATACGTTTTCGACCAACGCCTAAGGAGATATAAGGGTTTTAAAATTTTGCTGCCGTCAGCAAAGACCCGCCAAAACACAATTTTTTTTTAAAGTAATTTGTATACCTGTTGCCTTCATCGTACAGATCTTGAAACACTGATCAAGAAATTGTATAGGATCATGTATCTTTGACAAACGGTTGCAGAGATATTGGGGTTTAATGTTTTTTGATGACGTCATCAATCCGTCCATTCCGAAACGGATTCGGGGACCCAGGTTTGGGAAACTAACCCAAATTGGTCCCAGGTGGTCCCTAGTTACCCACGTGGTGAAAAATCATTAACGTCACCACCTCGTTTCCAAGTTATTTCGTCTCAAAGTTTTAAATGCATTGTAATGTATGTAATGACGTTTAAAGATGGTGGACGTCAATGTACACAAACGAAAAACGAAACCGAAAGATAGTACTAAACTCCTGTTAAATGACGTAGAGACGTGTTCAAACATTTAAGTTGGAATAAAAGACTATAAAATCGAAGTTTTGAGGATTATTTTCATTGGTGCCGAGTCAAGATCACCTGAAATTAAAGCGACAAACATTTCTTGAAAGTTTGATGAAAAGACGAAGATAACAAAGTTTCCTAAAGTAAAGCAAATACGAAGGCACCCTCCTTATCGGAGACCTTTGAGGTAAGAGAGATTTGGATATTTTTGTATCTGGAGAATTCAACTTGTGGTCAAGGATTGAAAATTGTATATTGAAAAAAATCGTAAAGTTATTAAAGAAAGCGCATAAAAAGGCACCCTCCTATTCGGGGACCTTTTAGGTAAGAGAGTACAGGTTTTTAACTGGTTATTTACAAAAATAGTAAAATGGATGAAATGATAAAACACCTATTTTTTGATGATGCAACTGCACCAATAGCTTCTTTGAAAAAAAATGCTGAAGATAAAGAAGTTCTGCTTGATGCACGACAAAAAACGTATCAAAGCAATGGATCAAAATATAACGATCTTTCTGTATTTTCTGATACGACGTCTTGTTTAAACATCAATAAATGTTTGCACTGTGCAAAGATTTGTAAAAGTACATCTGGACTGAAGCTGCACTTAAAAGCTTGCGGAAAAAAAAAAGTCTATTCAACATTTAGAAGACTCAAAAGCGAAATCAAATCAATTAATTGATGGGAATCAAAAAGAAGCTATTGCAATGCCATCTTCAACGGACGTTTTCCCAACTGCAATGTCAAGACCTCCTCCTGCTCCTGTGTGGGGAAAGTTGATATTGGAAGATGTTACGATGATAATAGACAATATTATACGTTGAAGTTGTTTTCTGGAGACGAAATGTATTTCTCTTGCCATCTGGTACAGCTGGTAAAAAGTTTATCAAAGAACTAACTAGAATGATTGATATATGGAATAGTGACTACTCTCCATTGAAAGAAATCGCTTTGAAAGCAATGATGGTTATGCCTGCTTTGCTTCTACAAAAACCTAGCTACAAATCGAAAGCTAAAGACCACAGTGCATGCCTAGCTAGACGATTGGAACTATGGGAAATTGCAGATTTTGATGCCCTTGCTAGGGAGGCACGGACAATACAGGGCAAACTACAAATGAACGGAAGACAGATGGATCAAGAAAATCTCGCTAAAACATTTGCAAAACTTATGTTTGAAGGGAAAGTAAATGCGGCTTTGAAGCTTCTGGACGACACTAACACAGGAGGTATATTGCCACTGACTACGGAAACCCTGCACGAATTGAAAAGTAAACATCCTGAAGCTAGCCCAGCAACTGTAGAAGTGCTTATGACTGGTGAACTGCCGTTCAGTGATCCAGCTGTATTCAACAACATTGATGAAGATACAATCATCAAAGCAGCTTTACGTACAAGAGGTGCATGTGGACCATCAGGTTTGGATGCCAGTGGATGGCGACACATTCTCGTCTCAAAAAGTTACGGATCGACTGGAAAAGAATTATGTGCATCTCTCGCAAAATTCGCTCGTCTTCTGTGTACCCGTAAAATAGAAATCAAGCCGTCGTCTCAGAAAAAAAAAAACTTGGAAGCTTATGTAGCCTGTAGGCTTAGTCCGCTTTACAAGAAACCTGGAGTTCGTCTGATAGGAGTTGGAGAAGTATTGAGGATAATTATTGGTAAAGTAATCATCTCAATAGTCAAGCCTGAGATAATAGAAAGCGCAGGAAGTCTTCAACTTTGTGCAGGCCAACAAGCTGGTTGTGAAGCGGCAGTTCACGCCATGGCAGATATATTTGCTGAAGAAGCAACTGATGGTATTCTTTTGGTTGATGCATCAAATGCATTTAATGCATTGAATCGAAATTCGAAATGTCCTACTTCATAACATCCGTTATATCTGTCCGGAGATTTCTACCTATGTATGGAACTGTTATTGTGTACCATCTCGTCTTTTTGTTACTGGTGGCTCCGAAATTAAATCATCAGAAGGAACCACTCAGGGTGATCCTACAGCAATGTCTATTTATGCGTTGGGCATTACACCTTTATTAGCATCTATTCGCCCTGAAGCCGATCCTGACATACGCCATGTGGCATTTGCCGATGATCTTGGAGGAGCAGGAAAGTTTCGAAAAATGAAATATTGGTGGGACAAAATTGTTGAGGTCGGTCCAAAATTAGGATATTATCCCAATGCTTCGAAATCTTGGTTGATAGTGAAGTCTGAAGCAAAAAGAGTTGAAGCAGAGAAGATTTTTGAAGACACAAATGTAAATATTATAGTACAAGGAAGAAAGTACCTCGGAAATTTTGTTGGCAGCAAGGACGGAAAATATGAATACGCAAGCAATTTAGTGAAAGAATGGTGTGATCAGCTTCTTGTACTCTCCAAATTGCAAAAAGCCAACCACAAGCAGCTTTTACATTTTTTATAAGTGGCTTTAAACACAAGATAACCTACTTCATTAGAACGTTTCCTGAAGTACAGCTTCATATAGCAGCTTTCGACAAAGTAATTGACTCAGTTTTCATACCAGCATTCACTGATGGTCACATATGTTCTTCTGACGAAAGGCTTCTTTTGTCATTACCTGCTGGAATGGGTGGACTTGCTTTGCCGATCTTTGCAGATACAGCTCCGGAAGAGTATCAGAACTCGATTTTGGTAACTGCACAACTGGTTGACAACATTAAGCAACAGAAATCAGAGAATTCTATTGATTTGGGAAAAATGAAAAAGGTGAAACGTGAAATAGGAAAGAAACGTGAAGAAAATAGATCAACTATGCTATCACAATTGAGAGAAAGATTGAATAAAGAGGATATTAGAGCGAACGACCTGGCTACCATGAGAGGCGCTTCATCTTGGCTTACCACTCTGCCCCTGGAGTCAGAGAAATTTTTTCTAAACAAAAGAGAGTTTTTCGACGCAATTAATCTCAGATACAGATGGCCTCTTAAATATCTACCTTCCATTTGTCCCTGCAGTAAAGTGTATAGTGTATATCATGCCATGTCTTGCCCAAAAGGTGGATTTTTATACATGAGACATGATGAAATGAAAGATTCAATCGCCAATCTTTTGCAAGAAACATGCAAAGACGTTGAGATAGAGCCGCGACTAATCCCTCTGACTGGAGAAGCTCTACCATCAAATGCTATTCAAGGGGATGGAGCTAGACTAGATATTGCAGCTAGAAGTTTCTGGCAACGTGGTCAAAGAGCATTCTTTGATGTAAGGGTTTTCAACCCGTTCGCTTCAAGCCATGTTAATCAGAATCTTCAGAAGGTATTTTGCAAAAATGAAAAAGAGAAGAAACGAAAATACAACCAACGAATGATTGAAATAGAGCACGGCTCATTTACTCCTTTGGTGTTTTCGAGTCATGGTGGTTGTAGTCGTGAAACAGAACGATTCATTAAAGAACTTTCGTTGAAGTTAGCGCGTAGACAAAGAACGGAAGAAGGTGTTGTGATGAGCTGGTTACGAACGAAAATATCATTCACGCTATTGAAATCAGCAATCTTGTGTATAAGAGGATCGAGAACTTTGAAAAGGAATGACATGCCAACTGATCCATCAAACATCCCAGTCAGTTGGTAGAATTGACGTGTGAACGAGAACGCAACGTACCGTTGAATATTTTATTTTTTATTTTTTGTTTTTGTTTTTGGCTAAAGCATAATTTGTATATTATATTATATAATAAAAAAAAAAATTTAATGGCTTCATTTATTTAATAAAAGATATTGACGTTAAATAATTGTTATTGACGTCGCGACGTTAGATTTGTCGATTTTTCGGCGACATCAAATGAAAATGAAGATATTCACTTTTCCTGTTACAGACACACACACACAGATACACTCTCTGTATTATTATAGATAAGATAAGTAATGCTTGCCAGCCAAGAATTAGCGAACAGAAACAATTTTTTATACATGCATGAATACGATCAAATTGCTACAACGCCTCAAAAGGAGAGCGGTCGCAATGTTTTGTCACCATACGCTCCAGAATACACTGCATCTTTGATGCGAATTCAACAACAGCAATCAGTGTTCTTGCCTCCACCGTCTACACCTGCTTATTTCGAATACATGGCGCAACAAGCAGAGAATGGTTATTTTCGCCTTCACCGCCGCCGCTAGTCAACCAAAACATGGAAGATATGGTAGATGTCAGTCAACAACTTGTAAATATTGGTGTTAATGTAACACAGATTCAGTTGTATTTGTTTACGTCAACACGGGACTTTTACATCATTGATATTCAGCATCAACGGTGGTGCGAGTCGTGAAACAAGTGTTTTTAAATTCAGACTAGCCGACATGGTCGCGGAAAAAAAAGATGAAACAAAGGGAGAAGTTGTAGCGTGGCTGATAGGCAAAATATCATTTAGTTTGGTGCGTTCAGCAATTTTATGTCTGCGTGGTTACAGAAGTTATTCTGTACGTAGTATGTGCGACGACGACGACGTACTGATTGCAAATGAGTTGGAAATTATCCGTGAAAATTGAACCGTTAAATTGATATTTTAGCTTCTGTTGTGTGATTGTGATCTTTCCACGTATATAACGTCTACGTCCAGTGTTATATTGTAAAAAATTGTTTAGTTAATATACTTGTAGGTTGGCAAAATATATATATGTTTTATTATATGGATTGATAATAATGTTCATTTACTCGGGCGTTGTCGTCATTTGGCAGCATTGGATTTTGATTTACCGCCCTCCAGTGTATCCGCGGGTCTTAATTGAGAACAACGGCCTCGAAATGCACAATAACGTTAAATTGACCTTCTACGATTTGTGAGTCGCCCCTAATAAACAGTGGCATCGCTGGAACTGTCTTTTAACAGTAGCTATTATGTAACACATCCCACCTAATTTTGGCTTATAAAAAGCCTGAGTGCATTTAGATACTTTTAACCATGCTTGTTTTTTTTACAATATGTACTACACATATGCTAATTCTAAGTTTTTGGTGTGGTTAAATAACGGGAGAATGCTAAGGAGAGGAATTACGCTATTCCTAGAATCATCTTGTACTGTAAACAATTTCCTAACAAATGCTGCAATGATTAGGACTGATTGTGTATATTTACTCTCGCACTCTAACTTGTAATAAATTCATAATTTATAATTAGTTTATTCAGTGTTGTTTTATATAGTTCAAGGGTACTCGCACATAATTTGGAAACTGTAAGCCTGCTCTGCGTCTGATTAACATAAAAATGCATTTTCCAATCCAAATTAACATTGAGGATTTCATCTAAGTGTTTGAAAACCACGAAGGTTGAATTGATCTCTTAACCGAGTGTTTATATCTACTGCGCTACCTTCATTACTCCATACCTTTATAATGTCTAATCTAAGGAAAAAGATTTTAGTTATTTTTAAAGCAAAACGACAAGCTGAGTTGCCTCTCGTTTAAATTTTAAAAAACACGTCATATTTTCAGTTTGAATAATAAATCAAATCTACACATTAAAAAAGTGAAAGTAAAAAACGTTATGATAACTGCGATGGTTAAATTTTTCGTAAAAAGTAGAGTGTTAAGGTTTACTATTAAATGTTCACACATTATCAGTATCCGCAGTCGCGATAGAAGACTGCAAGTTCTCACTTTAATTTCCTTTAAAGAAGATTGATGAAACATCACGTTGATTTATTTTGCATATTTACACTCTGATACTAACAGTTTCATTTAGAGCAGTGTTAAATGCGTGACGATTGCTTGGACTGAAACTGTTCTTCCTCCGTTGATCCTTTTAACGCACAAACTGAACTTTGACCACCAGACACCATAGTAGATATTTTATCAAAATAACCTGCTCCGACTTCTCGTTGGTGCTTATGTGCTGTAAAGCCATTTTTTTCTTGTTTAAACTCGTCCTCTTGTATGGCAACATATGCTTCCATGCCTCTCGTTTTATATGCTCTGGCGAGTTTAAACATGGCATGATTCATACTGTGAAAGCCTGCCAACGTTACAAATTGAAATCTGTAACCAAGTTTTCCTAAATCTTGCTGGAATGTTCTAATGCTATTTTCAGATAGATTTGCTTTCCAGTTGAATGAAGGCGAACAGTTATATGCTAATGGTTTACCTGGAAACTCATCATGAATTGATTTGGCAAAATATTCCGCTTCTTTTATGCTTGGAGTATCTGTCTCACACCAAACTATATCAGCATATGGGGCGTAAGATAGTCCTCTAGCGATGGCTTGATCTATTCCGTTACACACATTAAAAAATCCTTCAGGAGTGCGGTCTCCTGTTAAGAATTGACTGTCTCGCTCGTCTACGTCAGAAGTAATCATATTGGCAGCTTGTGCGTCAGTACGTGCAATTAAAATTGTATGTGTGCCCAACATATCAGAAGCCAGTCTGGCGGCATTTAACGTACGTATAAACTGTTGCGTAGGAACAAGAACTTTGCCACCCATATGACCACATTTCTTTTCAGAGGCCAGTTGGTCTTCAAAATGTACGCCAGAGGCACCAGCCATAATCTATAATAAAACCAACTATAGATGTAGAACAGAATATTAAAAAATAGCCACATATATTAAGCCAGCGACTCTAAGTCGATGATTTCTTTAATTCTTTGTCGTCCAAAAATTGCGTGTTACTCGGATTGAGGTTGTATGTTTTACTTGTGTGTAAAATACAAAGAAGCAACCTTGTAAGATAATTCTATAGCGTATCCGTAGAAAACGGAAGACGGAGAAAGGAAAAGGGGTGTTCTTAGCCCCTCTCCCTCCTAAAAAGTATGGTGTTCTCCTTTGTATTTACAAATTTAGAGAACGTGGAAGCTCACACATTTCTGTTTCAAAATGTTATATTCATTAGTTATTGAATTTGAATATCCTTTTTAAATCGACTTAGTTGACGAATTTATCACAGTTGCTTTCCTAAATATACAAAAATCCACCCTTCCAGTTCATTTTGTCGAACACTCCCCTCAGTAAAATTTTTGTTCGTTGAAAAAAATATGATTGTGAAGCTCTTATTCAGCTCTAAAAAACTTTGCTTTTTTTACTCAAAACAACACGTGGTTCCAAAAATATAGCATATTTTGTGTTACAATAGCTGTTTTATGACTGATTTATCTATTTTTAAGCATGGTAGCTCAATAACTCGATATTTTCTCACTTTCTGCGTTAGAAAAAGCAAAGTTTTGTAGCCAAAGATATAATTGTCGCAACAAACTTGTTTTCGTACAATTTCGACAAGATGGAGGGGAGTGTTCGACAAAAATATATACCGTTACGACTGAAAATTTTATTTCGAGAAAAAGCAAATCAAAGACCTTTGCTTTTACCTGCAAGAATCATGGTTACACCCACTTAAACGTTATGAATAATTAATAACTCATGAATATTTTATTTAAAATTAAAGGTAAAGTGTTTTCGCAGAACTATGGGTCTAGTTATTGTTAAACAGACAACAGGATAACATAACATAACAGGATAAAAACGAAAAAAATTTGAGCACACTATTGAAAACACTAAAAGATAAAGGAGATTTTTTCTCATTTTATCCCTCTTAACATTAAATATTTTTGATTCTTTTTTTAAAAATATCAGGAAAATATGCCAAAGAATCAAAATTAAAAAAAATAATTTTTTTAAAAAAATGACCCTGAAGGGGGTTACCGTATCCTTAAACATTGTTCACAGCTTCAAATTTGCCTTTCCAAAGACAGAAAACGGCTATATTTCAATAATTTAAAAAAAATAACATTAGTTCAGCCACAAACAGGTTGTTTCTATGGGAACATGAAAGTTTTGCTTCAAGGTTCCGTTTCAAGTTTCATGCTTTCGCCATAAAATTCGCGAAATCAATAATACATGTCCACTATTTCCTGCACTACTGGTGCACGCGCGCGTACTTAAGATATTGTCAAAATTGTTCGCCATATGTATCCAGGTAATTTGTAAAAAAACCTCGAAATTTTGTTCTTTATATTTTGTTCTGCGATAATTAGTTAGACTACTGTTTTCTTTACATCTATTTGCCATTTTCGCCGATACCTTTTTCTTTTTCAAAAAAATCCCAAATATATTTAAAACTATAATTTTCATCACATTGTCGATTTCTTTATTCTATCATTTTAGTTGCTCACTTTCAGCCTTCTTTCAACTCATGGCATGGCCAGGATACCCAGCATAATTTTTTTATCGCCGGGATCTCGGAATGTGATCATATCATAATCAAATGACTTCACTCACTCGAACAAATATAATCAATTCTCATACTATTTAAAGAGGGTAAGTTGTGACCTCGCTGGCTTTGTGCCCATTGATTGATTTTAATTCGGGGTTTGCTTGGAGGAATTTGGATTGGAATTAGTGAGTTGCTCTGACACATTCGTTGGCGTCTAAGCTTTGGTTTGAGGGAATCTGAATTGCGATATACTCGAAGAATGCTTAGTTAACTAGGCTACTCGTAACAGAAATTTAATAAAGTAACTTTCTATGCACCTAATTTTGATCACGATAACGTAGTACCAGCATTAACTAAATTATTTACTAAAAATTTAAAAATATTATACCATGTTTCTCATGAGTTCAAAGGCATTAAGGGCGCCACCAAATCCAGCTTCTGCGTCAGCCACAATTGGGAGATAATAATCTATATGTTCTTCGACACCTTCGAGTTTAGCAATTTGATCAGCTCGCATTAAAGCGTTGTTTATACGTTGTACTAGACGAGGAGCAGCATCTGCAGGATATAAACTTTGGTCAGGAAACGTTTGGCCAGCCGTGTTACTGTCTGCAGCTACCTGCCATCCACTAAGATAGATGGCTTGTAGGCCTGCTTTTGCCATTTGAACCGCTTGACCACCTATAATTTGTTAATTCTATGATTAAACCTAATTTCTAAAATTTTCTTTATTATTATTTTCGAATCTTTATATTTTTTAAAAGGTTCAGCAAGAAGTAAATTTACCTGTCAATGAACCCAGGGCGTTAACATATGAATCACCGCCTCGCGAAATTAATGTCCAAAGTTTCTCTGCGCCTCTCCTAGCAAGAGTGCACTCAGGAACAATTGAACCTTTAATTTTTTCGACATCCTCCAGACAATAATCACGTCTTATTCCGACATACCGATCAGCTTGGACTTGAATGGCTATAAAAAAAAAGCTTCTGTTAATAATATTTTCCTGTTATTGTTACTTCTTTCGGATCGACTTTGGCTCGTCCCCAGGATTTTTTGTCTTTTCCATTGTTCTCCTATATAATTATACAGAGAGTGCGTCTGTCTGTGTGTCCGTCTGTAACAGGCAAATTGGATGCGTGTTCATTTTCCATTAACATTAATGTTACGTCCATATCCTAATTTAAATTAATGACGGCATTACAATGCAAGACTTTGGGGCCAAATATTTTGGAAACGAGGTCGTAACATCAGTCATATTTCACCGCGCAGTCAGCTAGGTACACCCTAGAATAACATTGGGTTAGTTTCCAGAACCTGGGTCCCCGAATCCGTTTCGGATTGGTCGGGTTGATGACGTCATCAAAAACCTTTTACCCTAAATCTCTGCAACCGTTTGTCAAATATACATGATCCTATACATTTTCTTCATCAGCGTTTCCAAATCTATGCGATGAAGGCAACAGGTACACAAATTTAAAAGAAAAAATGTTTTGTGTGTTTTAGTGACTGATAAATCCACCTTACCACACATTCCTAATTTACAATTTAACATACATTTGGATTTGGATATTCGCATTACCTACTATGTATATATTTGTAATATAGACTCAGCTTTATATTAGCTACTTCGTCTTTATATAGTAGTATGCTCACTCATTTATCGTTGTATATATTTAGTTGTTTTTGTGTATGCTCGCTGCTCTTTGTATTTATTTGTTGTTGTTTTTAGTATTCTTGCTAATAGAACTGTTTACTGCATATTTGCGTTTTACTGTGTGAGTTTAAGCGTGTATTTACTCACGTCAGCAAAATTTTTAAACCCTTATATCTCCTTAGGCGTTTGTCGAAAACATATGATTCTATACATTGTTTTGATCAGTGTCTCAACCTCTACATATTACAGGCAACGCACCCTTGTCCCCAGGGTTTTTGCCTTTTTGATATGAGAGAAGCAAATGCCGAGGTGTTAACAAAAATTCTTGATTCAGGTCAGCATGTATTCGCCGACATGGTAATTATTGCAGTTGGATGTGACTGAAACTTAGGAAAGTTTTGTTCTCATTTACTCCTAATTTTTTTCTTTCTAAATTTAACTGGTATTCGTGTATGGGAGCATACGATCGCAAACAAAATATAAATTGAAACACAAATTTGCCCACGTAGAACATGCAAATAGCAGTTCATGTCGGCATTATTTTGCTGACGTAAAATAAATTGAATTAGAAAGGCTGACGTTTGACTTTATATAATTAGGGTTTATTTGGGTACAGTTTTTTATAAGATCCTAGTTTATAAGAACGTTGAGGCGGAGATCATATTAAGAACGTACTCAGCCTGGATACCTTCATAGACTATAAGAACAAAATAATAGTCTACAATTGTTATAATACGATTAAAGAGCACTTTGAGGCTGAAATAAAAACGTCTAGCGTCAGCTGAAATTTGGACGTTCTTACAAAAAAGTGTGACCCTATTAACACGACGAACGGAAGAAATGTTTCGTTTATTATTGGAAGATCAGGTAAAAAAGGAAGCAATCATGTAGGAAAGGAATTCTCGTTGTAATGTTTTTCTAAAAAACGTTTTTGTGTATGCCGTTTCCACTTGTTGAAAAACAAGTGTTTTTTCTATAAGAACACATTTTAAAAAACAAGCTCAGATTGTGTGAAAAAATAAGAGCAACTTAAGATCAAGGTTAGGGTCACATTTTATTCAGTGTCCGTTAAATCACAGCATGAAGCACAAAGCAAAGAAAATGCGCAGGCGCATGAAAAAATATTCCATCACGGCTTGCTGTGTTTATTAAAACGCCACAATAAGAACAAAATAAGAACTATTGAGGCTAGAGTCATGGAAAAAATAAGAACATTGAAGCTCACTGAAATTTTACTGGTGTGGATTCACGATTTTTTATGATAACTTGGCACAGTGCAGAAAGCACCTGTACCCCTATTCTAAAAAGAAACCCTGGAGACCTGCAAACCCCTATAATATCAACCCCTTTATAATTTTCGCCTGCGAACATTGCATTATCTCTAGTCTGCAGAATCATTATCTTCGAATCTCTGCAACGCACAGCGAGGGGTTGTTTTTAAAAATTTTCAATCAAACGCAAGACCTTGCTCAATCAGTCGCCAAGCAAGGTAAGGTATGTATTTTGTTTTTGTAATCTTTGGACAAATGAAAAAAAATAATTTTGCATGCCGTAAGCTTGAATTCTGATAATAAATAAAATTTTAAAAAACAAATTATATACGCAACAATTCTCGGATTAGCATTATATCAAATTTTGAAAAAGAAAACAAGGAACTTTTGAGAAAAATGAGTGGCATATTTGGATTTATCAGCAAAAATTATATAACATAGGAAATTTTGAATACCAAAAGATTATTAGAACAGGATTTATTGTAATTTAAAGTTTTCAATTTTTATAAAAGAGTTTGACCATAATATCTAACTGCAGTGAAAAATTTTCACTGCAGTTAATTTGTGTGGTCATTTCTTCATAAAACATCAGAAGTTTGGCTACTAATAGAGGCAGTTGTACTTAGTGTATAAACTTGAAAATTTGCATGTTTCCATAAATTTTGGTGCTGAATTTAAATATGTTGGTCATTTTTGTTAAAACTGATCAGAAAATTTTAAGCATGTTAACCCGGATCCGAGAATTAAGCATTTTATTGAAAACCAAGTTTTAGGTTACCTAGCTAGCTGGCCAAAATAGACCTTCTTTGATCAAACTCTTGGCCTGTTGGACACGATTGGGGTGCTCCACTAACTATGCCATTGATTCTCTTACCAACTGAGCTACTGATCCCCAAATAATTGACAATAGTTTAAGCCCTCTATCATCTATGTTTCTGTAACAAGAAATCATCTAAAAAGACCTTTTTCCAGCAAGCAAGCATCTTGCTGCCTGCTATGCGGTTGTTAGAGCCAAAAGGACTTATTCTTACAGTCAGAATGTCATGTAGTACTACTTTCAGTTGAGGAAAAACACAGACGTTTCAATCATGGTTAAACTCTCACAAGAAATTTGGATTAAATTAAACAAGGACTACAAGTATATATATATATCTGAATTTAAGTAAAACTAAACTGAAGTAGCAAAAGCTTACCTAAAACTATGAAACATATTAGATTTGAAGTTAGACAAAGATTCTATTTGTAAAGAGCTGCCTACATAAACAGTGCGTTTTCACTCAAATCATAGAGGGCAAAGCAAGTAATTACTCGGCTATTTTTCTGGGGAATGTCCCAAACTTTCTTTGTTAAATAATGTGCGATTCCTACGACAACAACAATTCCACTTATGAAAAGGAAAATGGTAGACACAGGTGAGCAAACCTGCAGACACTCCTCTTTTTTTATGAATTATATATACTGCAAATCACAAGAAATTTTTTTTCTTTAAAAAATATTCAAAAATTATTTCTCTTAGGTTTGTAGAATATATATTGTTTTTCTTTTTTTATGTATTTATATTCTTCTTCTTCTTCTATGCCCTTTCGATTTGTAAAAACAGTGTTTTATTTATCTTAGGCGAAGTCATTTGCTTCTGTAAACTAATCCCTTTATGATTTAAGCACAACATACACCTCATATTTAGCTAAAAACCTATTTTTAGCATTAAAAAAAAGAAGAAAAAAAAAGAGGTATATACACAACAGGGGAGTTATCAACAGGTACCAAGCCATATTATTTATATATAATACGGGATTATATATTCAGGGGTTAATCCAGGAAATTACTTTGGGCATCAGTAATCCCGTAAATTCCCTTTCAACCTTTTCAGGAAACGAGAAACTCAATTTGTTTGTATCAAACAGTTAATATTTTTAAGTAAACCTACAAGATCTAGAGCTGTTACCACCACATTTTTTCCCTATCCATCATTACAAGAAGTAACGCAGTTTTCATCTCTCCATTTTGGGCGCCCAAATTGGATATCCCCAAAATCGGTATAACGATACCTAAATTGACCTGTATTAGCCTCTGATATTACCTACACCAACCGCAATTTCCGTCAAAAAACAGTTCAAATCACACAACTACTTATAAGGAAAATGAAAACTCTATTCACTCATAAGTAGATTATCTTTATAATCAGTATCCTTATGTCAACAGTTAACTTAAGAGATGCTAAACATGCTAATTAAATAAAGATCTGTAATTTATTTGTCCTCTCCTTCTTGCCTTGTAGTTTGTTTACGGTGCCATTTTTAAATTTCTAATGCTCGCCTCAGATCACTATGTCTATTGTTTTATTAAGAGATTAAGCACGGTGAGACCTTTTATTATTGCACTTTCTTAAAATGTGCTAAGAAAACCCATATTGGAATGTAAAAAGTGTGAAACTTTTGAATAGTTAACTACTTGGTAAAAGTTCTCTTTAAAACAGCTAAATAAAAATTTCCAAACAAAGTTTTCCCTGTTTTATTTTCTAAACAAAAATTATTACAGAATAAGTTTTTGAGTGAAAATAAAGGAAAGGAAGGATTAAAGATGCTGAACATAAAATTTAAATTTTGATAACATCTACAATTAGAAATTTGTTTGCTGGCTTCTAATGTGTAGAGCTTAAACTGTGGTCATAATAATAGGGGTTTAAGGATACGGTAACCCCCTTCAGAGTCATTTTTTTTAAATTTTGATTCTTTGGCATATTTTCCTGATATTTTTAAAAAAAGAATCAAAAATATTTATTGTTAAGGGGGATAAAATGAGGAAAAATCTTTTTTATCTTTCAGTGTTTTCAATAGTGTCCTTAAAGTTTAAAATTCCTCAAATATATATATTTAATCTGTATAATAATTAAAGAGAGTTACGCAGAACGAATAAAAAATTGCATCTCTACATATTATAACATAGGAAACATTCACACTTTAATAATCTATATATATATACAAATATATTTTTATTTATCATCTATACCCTTATAAGTTATTTCTTTATTTTTTTCGTTTTTATCCTGTTATGTTATGTTATCCTGTTGTCTGTTTAACAATAACTAGACCCATAGTTCTACGAAAACACTTTACCTTTAATTTTAAATAAAATATTCATGAGTTATTAATTATTCATAACGTTTAAGTGGGTGTAACCATGATTCTTGCAGGTAAAAGCAAAGGTCTTTGATTTGCTTTTTTTCGAAATAAAATTTTTAGTCGTAACGGTATATATTTTTGTCGAACATTCCCCTCTATCTTGTCGAAATTGTACGAAAACAAGTTTGTTGCGACAATTATATCTTTGGCTACAAAACTTTGCTTTTTCTAACGCAGAAAGTGAGGAAATATCGAGTTATTGATCTAGTATCATGCTTAAAAATAGATAAATCAGTCATAAAACAGCTATTGTTAACACAAAATATGCCATATTTTTTGAACCATGTGTTGTTTTGAGTAAAAAAAGCAAAGTTTTTTAGAGCTGAATAAGAGCTTCACAATCATATTTTTTTCAACAAACAAAAAGGGGAGTGTTCGACAAAATGAACTGGAAGGGTGAATTTTTGTATATAATTTTTTTTCTCCTTTTTGGATTTTTTTTATACAAATACTTTATCATCACTCTAGAGATGATTTATTTGGCTTTCAGAATATATATATTTGTTAGGTTTAACATAGCGAGCAGAGGAGTATTTTAAATATGCTGAGTACGTGCCTCAGGGGGTTCCGTATCCTTAAAAACCCATTAATATACAATTTTTTGGGGGGGGAATGTTTATAGAAAAAAATTCAAGCTGCTCCCAATGGTTTTTATGATTATGCTTGAAAAGTTTTTTCTGTTTCTGTAAACCTTCTATGGTTAGAAGGCAAATTCTTTTTAGGTAAGGGGTTAATCTAGTGAAAGGCCAAAATTTGGCGCAGGTGAAATATTTTACAAATTATCCCTTAAAGTACTGGTCCTGGAAATATCTGGGCCACAGAAGGCAAAAACAACCCCTCTGTTGAATTACCATAACTCCTGAAAAGTGCTTCCAATGTTTTAAAAAGGGGATAAATTGGGCTACTCGAAGCTACCAAACATTAACCGTCTAGGTCTTGTTCTTAGCCACCAACTACAGCTCAAATTTTGTTAAACTGATTAGTTGTTAAAGAAGAAAAAAAGAAGTCTTTTCAAAAACAGGTGGCATCGCAAGGGTTAACTCCTCCAGTTTGTTGAAAAATGCATTATCAATATCAATATATTTAAATGTGATTATCTTCAGAACGAAAAGAGCTTTTTTATAAATTTAGAAGGACTTATTAAACAATTTTTGAAGATCTACAGCATGAGTTCAACATCATTCGTCACCTCCCGTTAAACAACTTTTTAAGCTCTGAATTATAAGCCCAACATCTTTTACAGATCCCCCTGTTTGTTTCATCAACTGCAAATAATGCATGCTTTTGTGTTTTCTGTGTCAATCATATGATCACTTAAAAAGTGGCCAGATTCTAACAAAAACGTGGAAATGTTGTAAACGTTCTGTTTACACCCATGTAGAAAGCTTATAAATTTGCAAAATCTAGTGTAAACGCAATTCGTACAAATTTCTATTTTTGGTGACTTAACCCATGAATCCAAATAAAGTTGCTAAAGTGTAAACGCGGTAAATCAATTTAATACCATGAAATCTCGAGATTTTTGCACATTTGAAAAAAAAATTACAGTGTAATTTCTTTATGGATGGCTATGACACTTCAAAGTAATGCTTAATGCTGCAAAAATGTTTCTAAACTACTGGTTTAGAAACATTTGTAAACAATTGTAGTATAATTAGATTTAGTTTGCTAAAAGTGACCGAATTTGGTATGTATTAATCAAATTTTAAAGTATATACATACTGGATGCAATTATTATTTTTATTGCTACAAGATGCAAAAAATGATGACACACCCAATTCTGTTGTTTAATGAACATTTTTGATTACAGATCACACTATATATAGTTTTAAATCTTATTTACTGACTCAGATTAGTTACTCACATATTTTTTATACACAAACATTATTGTATAGTTACAAAAAGTTAAGGCATGGCTAGGGTAGCCATAAACTTTGCACGAAAACACTTTTTTAAAGGAAATCTAGAACTGGAAATAATGGTATACTTTAATTTCTTAAGTTTCTTGTGTTTGTTTTTTTCAGTCACCATATTTAACGATTTTCTTGATCCGGCCAAGAAGCGGCTAAATTAATTTTGGAAATCAATAAATCAGAGGCAAAGCAAAACAACAAAAAGAAATCGTAGGTATCTCTTTTTGCCTTATGGCCACTAAATATGATATTTATCAGGCGCTCTTCCATTTATTAAATGTATGGCCAGGTTTTTTCCCCTTTTTTGTCAATCTTCAAATCCGAAAACAAAATGTACAGACAATACTATCTCCATTTGAACAAAGGAGCACCATCAACAAGTAAGGCAAAAGCGACAGGAACTGTCTTTGAAAACTTCATCAAGAGGTAGTTGGGTGTTGAAAGGAAGCTTGTTTTGAGTAAGTTAAAACGTTTAATTCATATCGAATAGCACAGGAACTTTGATGATTTATCATAGTTTGTTGATATATTTAAAAAAACATTACGACGGAAATAGAGCTACACATGTTCAACCTCATTGATTAAATTTTGATTAAAATTTCCATTGATTAAATTTTCCAGAGGCAGACCGAGAAAGACTTGGCAGGAGGTTATAAGGACAGACTTGATACAGAGGAAGTTGAGTTTAGATCTAACAAAGTCTAGATCAGATTGGAAGAGGGTCATTAATATACCCCGTCCAACCCATGCTAGCATGGAAAACGGACGTTAAGCCGAGAATGATGATGATGATGATGATAACATGTATTCAGCAAGCACGTGGTCGATTTTGCCGTGCGTTTCTGAGCCTCTTGCTACACAAGAAACAGTTGCTGATAAATTTGATATCAGTCAAGTGTCAATGTGTCAAAAATCATTCGCAAATTACTAAAGATGCTGCAGATTGCTACAGCCAAAAACAAAAAGGTAGAAAATGTTCGACTTTATACAGCTCTTTGGAATAAATTGAAGAAAGCAAGGGCAAAAGGATTCAGCGTTGACTTTCAATATCGTGAGCAAGAAAAAGACAAAACCCTTATTGTTGATCCCCATCTGATCGTCCTCTTTTTACACGACTACAAAATTCGGAGAGCAAAGCAAAGGGGGAAAAAAACAATCAAAGTTTACTACAGTTCAGGATCTTCAAAGAAACGTTGTATAGACACCCTGCTCCAGTAGTGATTATGACCGGAAATAGGGTGGTTTTTTACCAAAGCAAAGACTTAATGTGGACCTAAGTTCTTTGACGTTTGTGATTTATTTTAAAAAGACGAGAAGGGTGACAAATATCACAATACATAGATATCAGATAAACGACAATGCACCTTGCAGATCATGCTTCGACCAAACGGTAACCAACTAGCCATTACCTTTCGTAGAAAGGGAAGAGTGAAAATGATTGAAAAGTTTGGTACCCAAATGTTGATGTGTTCTTTTAGGAAACGGCGAAGTTTGCAAACAATAAATTGATACAACCTTTAAAGAAATTTATTGAGGAAGAACATTTGGATTGTTTTGAGCAGTCAACAATCAGATGGGTTCAATGTGAAGGTTGCTGGGATCAAAGACCTTATTGAAATGGTTGAAAAGATGCCACTGACTAGTGGCAACCTGTCGATGCTGGTTATGCACAGGTACTTCAACAGAATGGCTTGATATGGATTAATAAAATGCATACAAGTGGTATGATGAAGATTCGTTCACAGGAAAGAAAAGGCAAATATTGATAACGGAATGGGCAGAAAGGGAATGGGAGAAGTTATCAGAACCAAAGTCCCAACTACAGGAACAGCCACATAACCAACTATCGACGGAATCAAACAACAATAATGGTGTGAATGAAAGAGAAGTATATAGTTTACACATGGCGTTAAAGAGGAAGATGGACATATAATATTTTCTGAGATAATAGACGAATTTTTTGTTGATTATCTTTTATTAGTCAGTTGTTTTGTACATAATTTTTGTTCGATCAGATTTTGTTAAAAAAAAAATCATTTTGATTTGTTCAGCCTCAAAATATGGCTATATCCTCTGCTTAAATTATAAGACATCTCCTTAGACATGCTTATCAACTTTATGCTTATAAAAAACGGTGTATGGCCTTTATAGCTTGTTTTTAAACAAACGTGAGATCGTTTAACGATTAACGTTTAGCCACAACGGGGCTTTGGAGCAGTTGTAAGAGCATTCAATTAAAAATGTAAGAGTAAATTCGACGTAGGTTCGATCCCACTCCGGAGAAGGGAAAACATTTCTTAGTGACCTCTTCGTTTCACGTATTTAAAGAGTTTAGGTACGAATTTTAAATTTGTGACGTTGCAATTACCCATTTGGGACATCGTAAGTTAGTTAGAGTTGCAAACCAATATTATCCTCGTAGGCGAGATAGTAATAATGTGTTACTGGCCATGCTTTTTTTTTCACTTTCAAAAATGTGATCAATTACAATGCATTTCCCTAAACGGAAAAAAAACAAAAAAACTTTCGCACAATTGGATATTGATGGCCCATTTAAACAATTTCAGAAGCTTAGGAATTTCTTATTTAGTGTATGTTACTGAAAAAAAATTAAAAATAATATTTTGATCGTGACTACCTACCTAATTTTCTTACTGTTGAAGCTGAAATCTTGGAAGCCCTCATTCTTGTAAGGTTATTTTCAATTCACTAAACGAGGATAAAATGTTATGAAAAATTCTCCTAGAAAATACAAACAGCACATTATCTACCGTAGAAGCCTTGTTAAATGTAGCTATGCCTATATTTTCATGAATGAGTAGTGTTGGAAATCTGAAAAATTCGACCTACAAAAAATAAAAATAGCGTGTGATTGTGCTATTTGCTAAAACTAATTCTTTATTCGTCCAGGTAAATTAGAGATACAACATTTCGTGCAAATACGCGAAATTTTAGTTAATATTTGTGGCACCATATTTAATAGCTACGCCCTATTATAAATTATTTTACCAGAGACTTTTACACGTAAACAAAAGTATTATATATTTGTGATTTTGCGAAACGAAATTAAAATATCCTTAGCCTATCGATTTTGGGTGGATTTATTCTCGCGATTGCACTAAAAAAAACGAACGCTAACTTTTTTCTGTTTCGAGTTAGTACGAAAGATGTATAGAGAAAAGTTTATTTTAGCGTTTTGAGTGTTTTCACAAGCATACGACACAGCCACACTAGCTACTGGTAATAATAAGTTTAAGCACAAGAGCAGCAAATTAAAAAAAAAAAAATTGTTTTTTACCTAAAAATGTTCGGGAATCCAACTATTTGCGTAGATTTTTTAGATGTCATTCAAAAGATCACCAAACATTTCGCAGTGAACACTGACACTCTTTTAATTTACCTATTCAACTTTTTTCCTTTTATCTTCTTGGTCCAAAGTACATCTTTATAAATGTCATGCATATAATGAGGCGAGGGAATTCCGTAATCGAAGGCAGCTTTATGGAGTACAAAGTCCATGTTTTTTTAATCATTAAAATAATAGTTGTGGGCTCAACACTTTTTTAATGACGGTGCAACTGTTGATTGTTCAATTGTCTTGTGTGTTGTGCTTTATTGTTAGTCTCTTTTACGTCTTTGTAGGTGAAGCGCTGGTTTTTGTGAACAATGACTAGTCTTCCAGAAGGTAGGCCATTAGAAATACTATTTTTATTAACAAAAAAAACAGAACCATGGAAGAATAAGGGGGAAATGGAAACATAGTAGATACAAATGTTTATTTAAATACGTGCTACTTGACTAGCTAAAGGTTATGTTGTGACGTTTTTGTGACGTAATATCGTGCTTGTTTGCATGTTATATAAAATATTTTAAATATGAGGATGTGTGGTGGAGAGTGGGACTAATCTGAACTCTGGAAACATGAATCGTCCCAATTCTCCAAGGAGATGTACTTTGCACCCCATGTACTAATTACTATTGCTCCAAAGTCCAGTCTAAATATAACAGAAGTAGATTAGCTTTCAACAGGCGTATTTTTCTGCGTTTCATAAACTTAGGTTACGAATATAACTGGTTTAGCACGCCCCATTGGTTTTAAATGTTATGCTCTTTTGCATGGCTTTTATTACTTAATTTACCTGGTAACTTAACCGTAAAGCGTTTACTTTTGCACTGAGAAAGAGTTACTATAGTCAGTTGTAGCTAGTTGTTGTTATCGTAGTTTTTCTTTTTACAAACCTTTAACTTTATCTTCTATTTTTGTTGTGATAGAGTTTTTGTTAAAATCCATAGTGCAAAGTAATTTCGTGTAATATAAGTTTTCCTATCTTGGAATATGTATGCGATAAATGGTAAAAACCTTATGAATAAGCTTGCCTCAAGTCGGCTCACAAACTGGATCATGTTTAGAGGATTTGCTACCCAAATTACAGAGGGTAAGTGGCTACAGTATTGTGGATATGTACGTCTTGTGTTTTTTGTTAGTTGTAACATAACTTTGTTGTTCTTTATTCGTTTGTTTGTTTTCGTTTCTGTTATATTCAATTGTTCTTGCTCTTAAGTACCGGTGCTTTGCCCTGGTAACATTTGCGTTGGTTTATGACCAATCTTTGAAATTTATCACCCTCACTACCAATTTATAAATCTCTTTTCCCACTTTTTATGTGAGCCTACCTGCTCAGTATAACGAATAAGCTGAGAATTTACCATAGTTTGGAGTCGGAGAAATCTGCACGTGCGTCTTTATCTGCGTGTGGGGAGCGTAAGCAGATATTGGTTTACCCTAGCAGATGATTACACGTCTTTTTATAAACAATTCTACTTTTCATTTCACTCGGAGCAACTGAATTACTATATAAAACAACGTGTATGTTGCTGAATTAAACCTGTCAATAATGACGTCATTAAGGCATAACGCGCAGCACGAATAATTTATTTAATGATTTCTAACGATGAAATTAGTAACTGTCTTCTTTCTCCGCAAGGAATTTTCGACCAAGCTCGCGAATTGTTTACGCGAATACCGTGCTTATTGCACCTTCCGCTAGATCACCTGATTATTACTGTTATTTTGTAAGTCATATGATAATGTTGAAAAACTTTGCAATCTCACCTGGATAGCTATTTACAAATTGATTTTATCCTTTTTTTTTAATTAATAATCCATGTTTGACATAGAAATATCTTTTTGGGTATTCTTTTTCACACGAAAATGCATAGTTTATTCCTTATTTTAGTAACCTTGCCTCATTTACATTTGTACATCATTCAAGGCTTTTAGTACCGTGTCCATTCGTGTATACTTAAACGTGAAATATTAATGCAATAATAACCGATCATCCCGCAAAATATCGGATACTGGGATGGCGGAGGGCGATATCAAGCTTATTTAGTAATATAAAGCAAACGAGATTTCTCGAACGTGAGCGTATTCTAAGTACAGCGCGGCCTGAAGAAATTGATTGTTCAACTCTTGGAAAGTTTTTTATTCCGTTATTTTTAACCGTCTGCAAGCGTGCAATATGGATTGGCGCTCTTGATGACGGACCTATCAGTGTTTCAAATGACGGGCGGTCAACGGTCACTGCCCACGAAACAAAATCGACATTTGACCGTCAGGATTAAAAAATAAACGGTAAAATTACCGACAATTGATCTCCAAACCTCCTAAAATTATAAAATTTTAAATCTGTGGCCACCATATGTAGCATGGAGACCAGGAGACTTGCTAAAACACCATGAGATATAAAAATTTAGGTCAAAACCTATGACGTCATAAAATATTGTTGTTTTACAATACCTTAAGGGAAGAAATTATTGCGGAAGAAAAGATTTCGGAATTAAAGATTGCGAATCTGGCAAAATTCGCAATTCCTTTTTTCAGCAATTTCTAGCCAGCAGTAGCAATTCGCAATCTTCTTCCGCAATTCCTAAAAAATTACACGATTCGCAATCTTTTCTTCCACAATTCCAAGAAGAAGAAAATTTAAATTCGGAATCTAATTTTGTCAATTTCCAAGAAAAAGACAAGTTATTTCTGTCGTTGTTTTGCTATATGAAGGTTTACAGGGAAAACCACTCAATTATTTGCATCGAAAGAAATTTTCAGAGGAATAAATCTCAATGACCAAGATAAAAAAATTTGTCAAGCGATTTCGTGGAAAAATCCATGGATCATTGCTTCAATTCGCAATTTTAAATTCCACAATTTCTTGGCACAATATCAGATTCGCAATCTTTAATTCCGAAATTTAAGATTTTTTCGACCATGATTTCGCAATCTTTAATTCCGCAATCTATTCTTGCGCAAACTTTTCTTTCCTTAAGGTAGATACTTGCAAAGCAAAAGCAGTTACGAAATTTTGTTTCATTTGAGCATTTTGTTTACACCACGTCTACATGCTTTTCATTTATAATAGTACCCATGAATTTTTGCGTGAATTTACTATTCGCGCATTCTCGAGTTAGACTATATTCTCACAGGGTTTTATTCACATAAAGACTTTAATGCTTAGTTTTTGTAACTTAAAATACGGATGGGAAATCACATTTGATTAGGAAAAATCCGAAAAATAATAGAAAAATTTTCGCACAGCTAAATCAAACAAATTAAGCTTTTTATTCGTGCATTTCGGCAATATTCACATGCAAAAATATTAAGAGCGTTGTGACTGTGAGCAGGTATAGTTATGTTATGACTCGACGTGCACGTCTTCTTCTATAGCATGTTAAACGACCGTGACATTTGTCACACCAAGTTCAAGAAAGCGTAAACAGTCGAAAGTCCCTGCAGCTAAAGAGTTTCATTACAGTAAATATTGAATTAACATTTTTAGCTAGCTAGCCAAAAACAGCGCGAGCCTTGACGAAATTTATGTTGACTAAGTGACCAAAAAGCTGAGGTGTTGGAAATGAGAGTGTTAATTCGTCGTGGGTATCTTATCAAAAAAATTGATAATCAACTATGATTAAAGAACTTCTAGACAGAAAAATAGACGCCTGATATGGGTACCTTATTCATAACTCGACATTGATAATTTAATAATTCAAATTGTTTGACATCCAATTCGTAACCGTCCAGCATTTCTTGCAAGTCGATAAAACACTGACCTATTATCAGATCAGACTCTTCAATGTTTGTTTTTTGACAAGATCTTTTTACTGCGCTGAATTAAGAGAATTTTAAAACTTTTTAAGAGAATTTAGCTCCCTATGTAAGTGACTTTGTTTTAACGCTTCATCCTTAAAATCTTTTTAAAACGTTTGTTTCATTTTCGATACACTCTTAGACGTGGATGATAATGACGCTACTGACTAGACTGTGTGGAAGGGCTGATTATACTCAAACAAAAATTAACAACTTTGCACGCAGATTTTTAATGTTTACATCAGCGTAAAAAATATAGTATATCTGTGACGATGAGAAGTTGTTAAGGATTTTTGTAATTCTACGTTTCATTATGTTCTTAATTAGGCGTGACAGTTTATGGCGAAATCAAGACTGGGTACGACGCCATACTCACTCACGATGCTTTGAAGTTTGTTTCTGAGCTGCATAAGAAATTTGAACCTACTCGCCAGTACCTACTTTGCGAAAGAGTAAAAAGACAAAAATTAATCGATGCAGGGGAAAATCTTAAGGTAAGACACAATTTCATGCAGCTATTGTGGAATAGCAAATCTTTAGTGAAAGTGATTAAAGTAAATTGATTTTAAATGTTTACGTAAATTAATGATGTATCAAAATTTACATTATTGATTGCTTGAAAATAATGTATAATTAATGTTAATTTTACGGTCTCGTTACACTGCAATTAAAAGTCACGATCTCCATTTTAAAGCATGAACTTACTTTTAAGTTTGCTGTGGGAAACCATGACGACAAATGGAAAGTGGCACCAGTCCCTGCTGATCTCCAATGCCGTCACTGTGAAATCACAGGACCGGTCGAAAGGAAAATGATCATTAACGCTTTAAACAGTGGAGCTGATGTGTTTATGGCGGATTTTGAAGATTCGTTAAGTCCAACTTGGAATAATATCATCGAAGGACATATAAATCTACGCGATGCCAACTTAAAAACTATTGAGTTTTTAAACCCGGATGGTATAAGTTCTTTTCGCATTCCTTAGTACTATAATGTTAACTGCTTATTTATCAGGTAAATGACATTATTTTGTTCCCTAATTATTCCTTGTTTTCTTAGGCTCAGCAAGAAAATTAAAAGAAAAAATTGCCCAACTTTTAGTTCGCACTCGCGGATGGCACTTGGACGAGAAACATGTACACGTTGATGGTAAACCAGTGTCTGGAGGTCTTATAGATTTCGCTTTGTACTTCTTTCATAATATACACAACAGACTTGAAAATAATTCCTCGACTTATTTCTACTTGCCCAAGATGGAACATCATCTCGAATGCAGATTGTGGAACGACATCTTCGAATTTTCCGAAAAGTATCTGTCCATTCCCACAGGTATTTGATTTAATTTTGTTTACTGCAAAAGTTTACAGGGATAAAATCTTCCTATATAAACACAAAATAAGGAACTATTTTCGGTCCTGTTTTGTCTTTCATGTAGATAACCTCTTTTACATATTTCATCAGGCACGATTGTTGAATTGTATGTTCTCAGGTAAAATACGTGCAACAGTTATGGTGGAAACCTTTCCTGCTGCTCACGAAATGGAGGAAATGCTGTATGAATTAAAAAATTATGCTTGTGGAATGAATGCCGGGAGGTGGGATTACATTTTTAGCATAATTAAAACGTTGAAGTCACGCGATGATTGCATAATGCCAGATCGAAAACAGGTGAGAATTGCGAATGCTACACATTCTTGCACACACGATTTTCTTTTCTTTCTATCCCTTTACTTTTTTATTAGGTTACCATGCAAGTACCTTTTATGCGATCTTATGCTGAACGTCTTGTCCAAATATGCCACAAACATGGCGCCCATGCCATGGGTGGTATGTCAGCTTTTATTCCGTCACGACGTTATGAAGAGATCAATAAGACGGCGATTAGCCAAGTTACAATTGATAAAGAAAGAGAGGTCTGCAAAAAAATATCATTACCCCAGTTTTCATTGCATATTTTACGTGCTTTCAGAGCGTTTGTTTACACGTGTTAGAATACTAATACTGACAAGGATTTATATTTTTTAGGTAGAAGAGGGGTACGATGGGACTTGGGTTGCGCACCCGGATTTGGTAAAATTAGCGAAGGATATCTTTATGAAAGGACTAAACGCGAAAGATAACCAAAAAGAAAGGTAATATCGCACTCTTTTAAATATACAATAAAAGAGCAAAGAATCGCCAAAAGTATGTACCAAAAGGGCTATAAAATTTAGTTGCAGCGACGTTTGTGATTAAGTTATTTCATTTTATATATCCCATAAATGCTCTATTATCTGCCTGACTTTTATATCAAACTCGAATCTCAAAGAATAATGAATGATAAAAATCCCATGCAATTTAAAGGTAGAATTAACTTTCGCGAATTCATGGGTATAACGAAAAAATGAACTTTGTATTATTTCACACTCTTTCAAGAAAATATGCAAGTGAAATAAAACAAAGTAAACAAGTTTCAAATGTATCGAATGCTTCGCGTGAGTAGCCCACTGAGTTTTCCTCGAATGTAAGTGCACAAGCTTCCAACTGATTTCCTTCCTCATTATCATGAAATTTCTTTGCAAGAATAAACTTTTCCGATTTGTGATAACAAACATTTCGCCAGAATAAACTTCATAGAAATTATATTTTTCGTGGAAAATTTTTTTCGCGATTTTGCCCAAAAATCGCGAAATCGCGAAACTTTGTTTCACGAAAGTTTCTATCTTATAGTATCACTTTTTGATGTCACTTTAGCTTTGGCCGAGATCTTTTTTTGTCTTGCACGGAGATAGTTCAGGTTCTTACGGAGAATAATAGATGCTGGGTCGTAGTTGTCTTCTTTTTTCCTGTAAAAAATTCAAAAGAAAGCGTTGGTATGAAGATGTGTCTTTTGTCCTGCATGGTATAAAAAATAATATATTTACTTGTCTTAAATACTATTGCAAGGGACCACCTGAAAAAGAGGTGTATCTACGTAATTTTAGTTCTCAATCGCCCTTTACCGACCTTTCTATCAGCACCTGTTGTGAAGTTTTCTGCTTTGGTCAGCTTCTATCCTGCCTCGTTAGAATTCTCTTCATTGTTTCTACCAGTTGTAAAACCGAGCAGGTTCTCGTTGACTTATTTAAAAATAGTTTACATTAAGAACTAAAATTTTCGGCGGAAAAAAAGTTCAAAAACCGCAGATATTGATTTTCTGATTACCCTATATATAATTTCTATGCACTGGTTCTTTTTTAAAATATTAGAAAAACCAAAATTTTCGGACAAAATACTTTCGGCAGACACAAATTTCGGACGGAAAAATTTTCGGACAAAAAAATATCCGAAAGTTTTTCCGTCCGAAAATTTTCGTTCCTAATGTATGTGGATCTTATAATGGAGAAAGCTAATGGGTTATTAATTCAAGTGTAGGATAAAATGATAGTGATTCACTCCAGTAAACAAAATGTTTGAATTTTTAAGTTTCCAATAAAATTTAGTTATGTTTTGCTTGTAGGGCTCCTTCCGACAAAATATTTACTGAAAATGATTTAAGCACAATAGTAGTCGATGGCGGTAAGGTTACGGAAGAAGGCGTGCGTGTGAACGTTTCCATCGGATTGCAATATCTTAATTCGTGGTTTCGAGTAAGCTTCTTTTTTGCTGTTTTAGTAAGATATAATTTCTCTGACTATAATACATCGTTATTATGTACATGGTATTGTTTTCAGGGGCATGGTGCTGCTGCAATTAACAATTTAATGGAGGATGCAGCGACGGCAGAAATTTCACGCGCTCAATTATGGCAGTGGTTGCATCATGGCACGAAATTGGATGACGGAAGGACATTAACAGAAGCGTTATTTAAAACAGTTTTGTCAGAGGAAGTTGAGAAGTTAGGTGGTCGCGAAAACGAATCATATTTTTCAGCCGCTGAAATAGTGGAAAAGTTAGTTGTGTCAAATGACTTTGAAACATTTTTGACAATTCCAGGTTATGATTGTTTGGTTGGTTCTATAAAAAGATAATATTGATTTACAAATCATTGCCTGTCCTGTCACGAGTAAAATTTTAGTGGTTGTATTAGGAAAACAAAGCATACCTTAATTTGCAAAGTTGAGTATTTTAATTTTCACTTACCTAGACTCCTTGCCTAAAGTAGTTGAGACAAATGCAAAAACTGGCCATAAGTGGCAGAAAAGGTTATAAATACAGAATTACGGTTCTTTCTTTCCCTCCCCCTTCACACAATGTTGCAGAGTCATATCAGCAAACTTCTGTCTTTAACAAAACCTGAGCGCAACATTATCTGGGGGAGGGGTTCCGGGGTGAAAGTATGTGAATATTTTGAATTTTGACATGTCTCAACACTTTTGGCAAGGATTGTCTCTAACACTTTAAATTTGACAAAAAAGGTCACCTAACCGAGACCAAACACCGCTAAAATTGTACACAACCAATACATAAGATTAGGAAAGCTAATACATGGGACTAAAAATACATATTAATATACCTGATGAAAATTCTTATATTGGTTCCATACTAGCGCCTATACCATTTAAATATGAAAAACCTTGTAAAAACTGCAATATAAGATCATTTTGACACTGTTCACATCATTCAAAAGTCTCAAAATAAACTTTTTTCAAAAAATTAAACAGCTTTATAATATTTAGTACCCAACATAAAACTGGAGTGTCGGCAGGCTCCAAACTCCATTGCTGTATTTAATAAACATGCTAAGTCGATTAAACCTTCACACAAGGTAATGGAAGGTATAACCGCACAGTTACCGCCACATATCCATGCGTAAAAACTATTTTACAGATATTAATTCCCACTAGCTGTATGCCCGTGGAAGAATCCACTTTATTTCTCATTTAATCCATGTAACGGATACACATACATCAAAAAGTAAACACACAGCAGTGCGAATTTTACAATCTAAGCATAACCCAAGCATGTACATGGTAAAAAGCTAAATTGCAGAACTATATACTTGCTTTGTCAAAAGAATACTAAAGGCAATCAAAAACCCTAACATATTTCGTTAAGCCGGTAGTCCGTGCAGAATTTCTCAATTATTTTTGAAATTTTGTCATGAATATACAGTTTTTAACACATACCAAATCCGCTATTTAATATACCTTATTCGTACAAATTTTGGCGAGCACTACATTTGGCCAAAATTAATTGTTTTCATCCATCGTCAAAATAAATGCTCGCCAAATTTTTTTTTTAATTTTATCTTATCGCTAAATTCAATGCATAAAAATTCAACTCTCTTACAGACAAAAAAAAATGTGACAAAGAAAACTAGGCAAAATTTAAATATTTTTTTTTGTTTTAATATAAAGCATGTTCTTGTTTAAAAAATCGTTTTTTTATCTTTTCTGTCCTCTGAAGCAACATAAAAAATGAAAGAAAATCTTTCCATCGCGAAATTAAATACACGTCAAATTTAAGTCAACATGGTCATCGCCAAATGAAATGCACGCCAAATTTAAGATATTTTTGCCATCGCCAAATTAAATGCTCGCCAAAAAAATCAATTTGGTCCATCGCCAAATTAAATGCTCTCCAAAATTTGTACGAATAAGGTATTGCATACAGTAAAATGTAAGAAATTAACAGTTAACGACACAGGAAAGAAATATAAGAACATTAATTGTTTCGGTATATTGCGTGCTGCTTTTTACCGTGCTGCTTTTTTAATATTTCAATACGAAATGTTAAAAAGAACAGTTTGCCTCAAACCCAAGCCCAAAATTAACAAAAATCAATTATTTTGTTTCTGCACATAATATCTTACACAAAATCAAAAAATCAATTTAAATATAGAAATATCGCTCATTTCGGTCTTATCTCAATCTCTCCCATAAACGTTTATACAAAATATCTAACCTATACGTACAAAAAAATAGTTTTTTGGTAAAGGGGGGCGCAAACCGGCCAACATCGACTGACCAACATGTTGGCCAACAATGTTGGCCGGTTTGCGTTAGGCGCCAACATGCTCAAGAAGAAGAAAAATCTCAAAAAATGTTGGCCAACATTTATTAAATATTTAATAAATGTTGGCCAACATTTTCGCCAAAATTTGCATTATCGGTTTCCGCTGGGTAACCAACATGTTGGCCAACATTTCGACCAACATTTTAGCTTTCGAATGTTTTAATTCGAATTTTTTAAAATTCGAACTCCAAATCGAATGTTCTTAATTGATTCGAATGTTTATATATATTTTACATTTGGCGGGCATGTCCTTATAGCGCTCTATTCATTTCAAAATGGATGACAACATTCTCTTTAAACGATTCATAGGTCATTCTCATCATTTCCCTGTAACTTTTTGTGTCTTCAGCCAGTAATTCCTGTACTAAGTTTGTATACAGCCCTACGCTGTTTCTTCTTCGAACCCATTTTCTTGTAGGACCACGTCTTTTTTTGTCGTCGTCATCAAGCAAGAGGACGAGTGCCAAACAAGCAGCAGCTTCAGACTCTGACATCCTTCTTCTTTGGAAGTCAAAAACAAATGAATGAACATTTCGTAATGTTGGCTACTTGTTTTTTTAAAAAATATACGCCAACGCAAACCGTACCAACATGTTGGCCGAAATGTTGGTCGAAAATGTTGGCCAACATGTTGGCCGGTTTGCGCCGGCCTTAACATTGCATATTGTTCTCCCTAACAAAAGTCGATCACAAAATGTTAAGGTATAAGACAACTAAAATTGGTTATCTCTGCCTATTGCATACCGTACTCTTCCATAGACGTTGACGCACAATATAAAATTGGTAGCCCGTAAATAAATCTACTTAATTAGGGAGGCGAATAGTTATGGTGGTGATGATGATGTCAATTGCCCGTTACCATTTTTGTCGAAAGCTTGTAACGCTGTTCCTTCCATTGTGTTCGCTTAAAGCGATGATCAGAATAACGCATAGAATCACGTGCTTTCCAGGAAGTGTTAAAGAAATATCATGATTAAAAGAATTTTTGATGGTGTCACCAGAACTTTCATATACATTTTTTTTCAGATTTTTATTACTCTACTATGTAAAGCTAAAAACATTTCGCGAGACTCTTGCAAAATTTAGTGGGTATAAGCACACATTCCAGGATGTAAAAATCAGGTTTGACAACGTTGCAACGATTTCATGCGATTATGCAGAAAATCTTTCGGATATTTTCATACGGCACAGAGATAAAGTTAAACTTAGCAATGTACAATGGTCACATGTTAGAGCATAACAGGTCAGATCATTGTCCTTTTACCGTATCAAGAAAACAGCGCAAACGTGCTGTGCATATGACAACAAAGCGGTGTTTTCGAATTTAAGAATCGAATATACAGTTGAACTCATGTAATAATTCGAATCTCCAAGGGGATTCAAAATTTGTTCGAATTACATGAGTTTCGAATTATGGGAGTTTGACTTTTTTCGGCCGAATTTTGGTGGGGAAGTGTTAACGGGTTTACGGCGCTATTAATTATCAATGTTGTATTGTAACATCCTCTGGAAAAACGAAACGTAGTATTTGAGAAATACTTTAATTTTCGCGAGCCGCCCCATTCGCGAAATTTTTTGTATTTCGCGGGAATTAATTTTCGCGAATTGGCCAAAAAAAATTATTTTGGACAAAAAAAGTCTAAATTTTTTTTTAAGGAAGCTTTTAGAATTGATTAACAAGCGCAGATCTTACCAAATAATTAAATGTTAAAAGTAAAGGATTTTTAAATACAAGATCAGTATTACAAACAATGAGAAGCTTTTCTTTCGTAAAATAAAAAGATTAGAAGACATATACATCTATAACTACTTAATCTTCTTCCTCGATGGAATAAAAAAGATCGAAGATGTTTCGATTGTCGCCTTGGGGTAAGTATATCTCATCTTCATCGCTTTCATCAGCGCTATCTTCCCGCTCGTCGAGAAACGCTTGTTTTTCTTCTTCTTGAATGATGTCGAAGGTGATTTCATCATCGGGAACTTAAGGGAGTAATGGGTCCAAATCACTAAAAGGATCAAGACATAGTTTGCTGAAGCCGCCTTCGATTGCCTCCAAAATTCCAGCAGCTTTCCATCCATTCATTATTACTTCTTTACATTCGGGTTTCGTCATGTTGTTGTATAGATCTGTTAACCATTCAGCGTTAAGTGGTTTGAGCTTCCTTAGCTGAAGTTTGACTTCAATTTCTTCAATTTGTTTGCCAGCATCTAATTGGTTGGAGATCTCACTCATATACCAGTTGTTGAACTTCTTCTTTAAGAACTTCTTTGCATAGGCATTGACAGTGAGATCTAGAGGCTGAAACAATGCTGTCATGTTGGCTAGGACAAAAACGGTTTCGATGTGGTTTTCTTTAAATTTCTTCAATACCTTGTCAGTAACTTGTCCCCGGAAAACATCAAAAATCACAAGGGCTTTTTGATCTGGTCGTTGCATTCGGTTTCGTTCCTTATTGTCGTACGGCACGATAATTGCGTCGATAAGCTTAAGCGACTCTTGCTCGTTGCTATAATGTTTTTTATTTACACTCAAAGAAAAGTTTTGTGGGAATTTGAAACGTGGCAAGCTTTGATCGGTTTTTCCACCATATATAAGTTGCATACCCAAAAACTTTCCGTCCAGTGTAATGGTGAAAGTAGCAGTGATCGCTCTCTTGTCATCGGATCCTTTGATCGTTACTTGATAAGAATTCCGTTTGGCTAACGTTGTGCTAGCTACTGGTACGTATTTGATAGGAGTTTGATCAAAGTTCAAAACGAGTGATTCTGGAATGTTACTGGTCTTGATATTTTCAACGATTTGGTGATGAAAAAGAAGCCGAGCTTCTTCTTTTACGCCTGACGGTAATTGTAATTTAGCTGTTGTGGCTTTTCGTCTTGAGTATCCCATCCGGACAAACAAACTTTTTGCCCATTGAGAATTGTTGAGGTCGATCTTTCCAACCTTATCTGGATAGCGTATCATTAGCGCTTTAGCTGTTGACACGGCCATCGATTTTGTTACAACGGCGTCTCTGTTTGAAGCTGCTTTGATGTACCGTTGAACCATTTGATCGATTTCTCCTAGGAGAAGTGGACGCCCTCTTTTCTCTGCAACTAGTTCTCTGCTTGACTCGGCATTCTCACTGGTTTTCTGACTTTTCAGTTCAGCTTGGTACTTTTTTTTAAACTCGCGGATAGTGCTCTCGTTTATCTTTGGAAAGTTAGATTTATATTTTCGGACAGCCGCTGCATTCCCATTCTCAGAGGCGTATTTTCCAATGGCGTAGCGTTCTTTGTCGCTGTATCTTTTATACGCCCCTCGTTTGCTGTCATTATCATTCTCTACTTGAGATATGATACTGTCAAGGTCGATCTGTCCAAGGCTTGTTGAATCTAAGATATAAAAGTTATAAGACTACTCTCTGGTCTCTAATAATCGTCCCCCCTCGCTTGTTAATTTTTCGATTTTTTCCACCCAGGACATCCTTATTCCACTCCCCCCTGGTTATTAATTTCGGCGACATTTTTGAAACAGGACATTGTAAAACTCATTAGAAAACTCATAAATGAAAACTCTACACCGGTTTGACATCTACCTCGTGAAGTCAGCAGATTAACAAAGTTTATTCTTGACAGGGGTGCAGAAGTAGAAGCCATACTGACGTCGATTCGTTATAGACGATCAGCTATATCACAAGCAGGGCTTGAAATACCCTGTATGGTTAAAGTGTCAATGCCCGGAACATTATTAAATAAAAAACTACTTGCGAGGTACGAAGAAATGATCAAAGTTCTATACAGCGAACCAGAAGAAAGTTTATATTTGTGCTCCTTTGTGTTTGATGATATTGATGTTGAGCCAAGCAATAGTCAACCAAAATCGAAAAAGAAAAAGAAAGAAAAAACAAAACAAACAGCTTCGCGTGACATAAGAACAATGTTTGGGCAAGTAACGAAAAAGAAATCAACAAAACCGGAAAAGACCATCACAATATTAGACTAAATTTATTTTTACGTTTTACGACGTTATTTTGGTGATATTTTTATAAAAGAGAAGAAAACTTATTTGTTTTTTTTACATTAGTCACAATTTTCCCATTTCTTTTAACAGTCGACCCTTGTTATCTCGGGAGGAACGACGAAAAGTTAGGGAGTAGTAGCATCAATTGTACTGTTTTATTCCTAAAACCTGTAAAATACAACACATGCAAATATTAGGCCCAAAAGGAACTGAAAATACAATTTTTAAGATTTCTTCAGATTTTTGAAAAATTTCGCGAATCATCGCAAAATGGATTTTTTTCGCGGGAATTTATTTTCGCGAATGAGCCAAAAAGATTTTTTTCGCGGGCATTTAATTTCGCGAATTTAGGGTTCATTCGCGAAATTCGCGAAAATTTCTTCCCGCGGAAATTTCTGACATTAAAGTAAGTTGCTATTTTCAGGTAAAACAAATGTTACAAATTCTTAATTATCAATTTTTCTCATAAAAGTCCATGATTTTGCTCTGTCTCAACCTCGTTCCCAGGGCATTTTGCCTTGTTGATAAAGCTGATAGCGGCCACTCCGTAATAACGGCTCAGGGGCCACAAGACCCTGGGGACGAGGATGGCTCTGTCTCTTATTAATCAATCTTCTATGGTTGATCTTATCGGACATTTGCGACAGCAGAGTATCAAACTTTGGATCGGTCTCCATATCTATATCTATATACCATATCTATAAAAAGATTGAAATTCCTCATTGTGTTCTGGCTATTTTTCATGACGGGATACATTCGGGAGAGTGATTGAATACAGTAAAGGTACATAGAATTTCCAGCTTAACCACCCATTTGATGCCGTGAAGTCTTTTTATTGAAAAGCTTTCGCAAATTCGTGCGCTTTTTCTGACAAGATTGGACCATTGATTGGGATGTTGTTTCCGCGCATTGAATTAAACCAGGTGGTACAACACCAAAATGACAAAAAAATTTATATTTGGTATTTATACTAAATGTCTTACTGAAATTTGAACATACATAATGTGGAAAGAAAAAAAATGAAAAAAAAAATTTTTTTTCCTAAAATATAATCCATAATGGCAGAAAGTTGACCGAAAAACCCTGTTTTCGGCCCATACTTCAAAACATGACTCAAGATTATGGCTTGAAACTTTACACACTTATTGCAGATAGGCTAACTCACATTTTAACAGATAGGTTTTGTAAAACACTTCCTGCATAAAAAATAATAGACATTTTTAATTTCTTTTTGAAAAAGACACCAAAATTTTGCAAAAAATAGTATATAAAGTGCCATTATATCAGTTTTAAATCAGTTTTATTCCCAAATCCTATCTGTCAAATTAATCTTGTAAGTCATCTGAACAATCCCTGAAAATTTCATGTCAATTGGAGTTATAGATCTTCAGAAATTGTGTTTTGAAATCTCATGAAAAGCGGAAAAAGTTAAAATGAAAAAAAAGCTGTTAAAAAACTTATAACTAAACATTTTCAATAAAAGCTCCTAAAAATGACAAAAACTCTAATATCCTCCAGCAATATAACTATCTTTAGCAAGTTCTTCATCAATGAATCCCTTTTTGATAGATCTTAATGTTTTATGACGCTTTTTCCCTTTCACAGAGGACTTCCGCTTCATTCGATTTACGCGGATTTTGTTTTCATTTGACGCGCCAACTTCAGTTACAAAACCACTCAACCCAAAACATTTCAAAACAACTCCTCTGGCACCATCATTGTAAGCTATTACAGCTGAATAAACCCCCATTTCCAATGAGGGTTTTCCAACAAACACCCTTTTTGGAATGCGGGACCAGATAACTCCATTCAATGCTTCATTTGCATACTGCGTTTGGCCATGCAGGCATTTTGACAGTAAATCATCAGATTGCAGATCTTTAATGATTGGTATTATCAAATCTTTTATCCATACTGGGATTGTGGATTTTGGAACATAATCCTTTTTATCTAAAGCCCAGTATTTACACCAGCTGTCACTAGTACGTGGGCAAAAAATATGGCGGGAACTGATATTTGGGAGATCAGTATAGTGGAACAGAATTGCGTTAACTGCTTTTTTCATGGTGTACAGGTTATTGGTATTTGAACGAATCGCAAGTCCATAATAGTTCTGCATTGAATTAATCAACTTCTCTGTCAATTTCCCATGACCTGCTATGGGTGTTGATGTTCCTTTGTGAGCCTTGACCAAGTTACGCAGTCGTGTTCCACATTGACACATTCAAGTTTTATTGGCTCTATGTTGTGATCTTTGTATATGTTGGCTTTTGTCACATCAATAAAAGAAGAAGTATCCCCATCTCCTAAGTACTCTTTGTAAATACAATTATTTTTCTCAATTGACCTTTTGAACATAATTACTGCTCCTACCGACTCCATACTACCTGACGACGCTGAATGATTTATCTCACATTCATGGTCTAATAGCCAGCAATGGTATGCTGGAGTACCTTTTTGGAATTCCACATCTTACAGCCATTGCAATGTTTTGTCAGGACCTCAACATCAACACACTTATCGCCCGAAACGGCTGTGACCACACCATTCTTTGACACGTGACCTCGCTTTTGCCAAGACCCATCAATTGAAACTCTTAACTGCTTGATACCAGGCGTATCATCGTCATTCCCAACAGGTGCTGCCTCTGAAGCAGCTCTTGACATACCTTTTTCAGCAACATCTTTATAAGCAGCTCTCACAGTTTGTTTTATTTTGTTGTACCCATTTGATGTCAAGCAATTTATATTTAAACATGACGATAACCTTTTCATTGATTCGTGTCCAACACCGATTTCCCGCAAACCAATAACAAAGCGAACATTGATTTCGAATGGACTAATTGATATTTTTGAGCCCTTTTTCTTTTTTGTCCTTACAGGTAATGTTGGTTTCTTCAAATCCAATTGGTTTTTGGCCTTTGGGGATGAGCGGAACTTTTTAGAATAGGTGCACAGTAAACATTTCAATTCCAACGAATGACAAAATCCCATGCGTTCCTTGGGGATATAGAAAACTGTCATTTTGACTGCCAGGCAATTAGGGCAATTCCTTTAAAATTTCAAAGTTTAAAGCAATGAAGTAGTCTGTAGAGGTACACTCTTCAGAAGCTAAGTAAGTGTCTAGTTTCCTAGAACTTGCACATGAAACATCTTCAAGATCATCAACAGCATCATTTGGCGGGTTGAGTTTGCGATGTTTTGAGGGAATAACACCATTCCATTTTCTTTTTTTCTTTCTTGATGGATTTTTTTTCTTAATACTAGACATTATTGCGAAGCAATTGAGCTTCGCGAGCGAAGCGAGCGAAGCGAAATTGTGGAGCACGTTTGCTACACGCGAGGTATACCAAGAGAATTATTGAGATTCTCAAAATTTCGATAGAAAAAAAATCATATAAAATCAGGGTAAAGAAATAAGAATGATATTTTTTCACGAAAAGGTAGGTTATTTTTTGTCTACTAGAACAAATAAGTTTGGACCGAGCAGCTCTAATAAAAGTTAGCTAAAAATGCCAATAAATTGGCTTTGTACCCCCCTGCCCCCGTCTTTCGTACCCCGTGATTTCCCGATTTTCCGTTTGCCGGGAGCGAAAGACTGGGAAGTACACTCAAGCAATCAGAAAACGGCTATCGGCTAATTTGAATTATTGTATTACCAAGTCCTGATAATAATTGGCATAGCTGGCATGCTTTTTCTCTTAATATTTCGAGTTGGAAAGCTTGTACCTTTTCTTTGAATGCGCAAAAACGTGTTATATTTATCGCTTCATTAAAAAGAAGATTTTAAAGTACCAAATTATCAGCTTGAATTGGCATGTTTGTGGTATCCTTTTCATGCAGCAGAAGAAAAGTGAGTTGCGAAGGTAGCTATGGATGATTTGAAAGTTATTTTTACGTTTTTCCTCTTTGGTTTGATGTAGCTAGCTAACTAAATTACTTTTTAGTTCCTGAGGCCACCATGGAAAATATTTTTTGCTGTCATCCTTCAATCAAATCATTAGCTATAGCTACCTCTAGCTACAGTCAGAAAAAGAAAATTCAATCCACACGTATTAACAAAACTCTTTCTTTTTAAATTTTGTTATAATATTTTTAAATATTTCCTAAAACTCAAGTTGCTTCTTTTTTTTGTTGCATCGTGGAAATAAATTTAAGTCACCAATCCAAAACTAACGGGAAAATACACCTCTTCATTCTTTAAGGTATTTGCTCATTTGTGGTTAAAAACTTTTGTACTGTTGCTACTAGCGTCTTTTTACTGATATATGTTCTTAATCTGAACTATTTTATCAAACAGTGCCTTTACCTGGAAGTTTTACTTTGTTTACCTACTTTTGCATGTTGTTAAATTCTTCAACACTCGAACCTCGCAATAAATTTTTCAAGAAGTGAGCTATGTACGTACGACGTGTGAAGTCACAAATTACCAAGTGGACTTTTGTTTGATAATGGTGGCGACCCTTAATGTAATTATTGTTTTTGGGAGATTAAGTTTGGACATATATATATAAAAATATTTAAAAAGAAAAAAATTTAGGGCTTCATCATTTTCTTTACAGATCTAAAGGCGGTAATACACGATCCGATTAATCGAATTCGATTTGTCGAAATTATATTGAGCATTAAAATAAAATCGAAACTTGACAGATGAGAAGGTGATGATACACGATCCAATTAATCGAATTCGATTTATCAAAATTATATTTAGCATTAAAATAAAATTGAAACTTCAACTAAAAATTTATGAAAACGTTAGAAACGGAGGGTGTTATTTGTTACTAAACGAATTTTGGTTACAGCAAGAAGATTATTTTAATTTTCTTTGGATGTCTTCTGTTAATAAGCTCCACAGAGTGCTTCTTCCAACATCCATTCACTGATAAAAATCTCGTTAAATTCTTTTTTATCTTTTTTTGAAGACTTGATGTTTTTAAACGTCCTCTAGTAATGTTTATTTTTCATATAGAAACTCACATTTTTCTAAAAGCACATTTGATGTACATATTTTAAGCATTTTGATTGGTTAAAAACCTTTCGATTAATCGAAAAAGTTGAACCGGTCCGACTTTTTAAAAATCGAATTCGACAAGTCTGAACATGCCGAAAGCATACGGTTTTTACATGATATACACGATCCAATTTGTCGAATTCGATTAATTGGATCGTGTATCACCGCCTTAACCCTATGTTTTTGCATTGTGTTTTTGGGAGATTAAGTTTGGACATATATAAAAATATTTAAAAAGAAAAAAAAATTAGGGCTTCATCATTTTCTTTACACATCTAACCCTATGTTTTTGCATTGTGTTTCATGAGCTTACAATAATGTGGTATAGCTAAGTTATGATACGTAAAAACTACTCTTGAATGACCCTTTAAGGATGTGAAACCACATAATAGACCTTAACCAAATTTCGTGTTTTTCGTAACTTTTGTGTTCAGTATGGTAGCTTAGTATGCGTGTGAGTTTTACAGTCTCAGGAAATCTTTTTGTGGTGCATTATTATTACTGTCAAATGCTGAATTTCTTGAGTTTTTTTTATATTCTGGCAGGGGTTATTTTTAAAATTTCGAATTTTTGGAACATAATAAATTAAAAGTTAAAAGTTCTTGTAATATCAGCCTGCTGTTTTCTTTGTTTCTTATTATAAAAACACGTTTTTTTGTTTACAATAAGTCTGACAAACTGATATTTATTAGAATGAAACTAGGCCTTGTGTGTGCACTTCTATGTATAAAAACGATTGTTGTAACTTGTAAAATTTCGGTGTGATTATGCCTGTAACATGGATGATGTTTTGAAATAATTTTTGTCGTTTTCTTATGGTTTTTTTTTTGTTTTTTAGGTCATCTAGCTACACCTCGGAAGGCTGGAAGTTTAATGTATAGACAAGAATGTAATCTAACTACGTGGCGAGACGTGATTAAACAAGCAAATTAAACCCTATATGATGTTGTCATTATTATTTTGTAAATTTTTAGATTTAAAAGATTGGATTCAAAATCACATTTTTTATTTACAAAAAATGGAAGTTAATTTTAAATGTTTTGTATTGTTAGATTGCTTTCAGAAATGTTCAAAACCCACGCAATTAAAATTTCCAGAAGATAAATTTTGTTTTATTATTTTCTGCACCCGTTTTCGTCTGATTTGTTCTTGCGTTGTTTTAATGCCTACACAACTTCCGAATTAAGTCCTACTTTGTTCTCACTTATTAAAACTTTACGGTAGTTTAAAAAAAAGTGCAAGAAAATTCAGATTCTGGTTTGTTCTTGTTTTCTAACAAAATTCTGACTCAGGTTGTTAGTTGTAAAAACAGTTTTGTTCCTATTCATCGGAAAATATTGGGTTCTGTCCCTATACAGTTGTTCTTACAAAAAAAGCGCGTAGTCCTGTCACATTTCCTAGAAATTCCTAAAAAATATACCAGAGCAGGTTATTTAAATTGCTCAATTAGTTCTTGCAATTTTCCCGAATGTGGATGGCTCCCGAAATTAAATTCTAGTGTAGCAAAATTGTATTTCGGCAAAATAAAAATTACGCTAGAGAATCAGTACGCCGTTTTCGCAAAACTGAGTGTCAAATGATCCTATGTTTTTTCCCATCCTGACTAGACCAGGGAGGGGGAAGGGCAGGGTGCTAACAGCTTCAAGGCCCATATCCCCGCGAACATTGCCGCCTCTGGTTCTTGATGAACACATTTTGCTTGCATCTTGCGAGAATACTTCGCAACCTTTTTTTAATTTCTAGTTAATACTAAAAAATCCATTTTAAGACAATTAGAACCAACACAGATACTACAAGAGAAGAAAACACACACATATATACTCAAAAGACAAACATCTAGTAGGGCTCAGCACACATCAACCCTCAAGAAATGTCTTTCATAGGGTTTTGAGCAATAACTTTTACATAAATTCCCGTATTAAAAGCAAAATAGATATAAGGGTGGTAATAGGCGTGAAAACCCCGTGAGTTTTAAGCATTAAATTTGGGAGATAATCCCCTAGCAACCAATTAAAAGATTTGGTTCCACCGTTGCTAAGGGAAAAATTCACAACCGTGTGTTATTTAAATAGGTATAACTCTGAATTGAGAGTAGATTTTGATTTGAAATTTTCTGAGGGTGTTCTCTAATGATTTTAGCGTCTTTTGGAATCAAAAACACAATATTGAAGATTTTTCGAAAATTTAACAAAATTTGGTGTTGTACCACCTTGGCAGAGGATTGTCTTTTCTCAAGATACTTGATGAGGATATCATAGTATGTGACAGTACGACAAAATTATGTCAAAAATTTCATTGGTTGGTTGCCATGGTTACCCGTTGCCAGGAGAAGTATAGGCAAAATATGACATTTTGCTGCTCGACGCCTAACCAAATAACTGAATAACATGCGTTATTTCAAGCGTCATTTTGCCCGCTTTTGTTCCTCCAAGAGTCACGTGTATGGATTGAGCGAAGCGCATTTTCGCAAGGCTGACTCGTCTTCCAGAGAACTGATGTGGTATTTTTTGGACGACAAAAGAGCTAAAACAGGGCGAAACAGGTAATATCTCGACAAAATAACTGAAAGACAAAACTTCGATTTGAAATCGGTTTCGTTTAAACACTAGGTGGTACTAATGCCTGCATCCACAGAAGAAATTGTAAAGCGTGGGTGCTTCGATCTTGTGAATTCTTGTTTCGCGTGGATTCCGAACTTAAACGGCAAAAAACTTGTTTAAAGATTATTTTATGGACATTCTTGACTTGTGGATCTACAAAAGGTGTACGCCAGCACTATTTCGACCTGAAAAGCAACAAATACCTAAGACCTTAAGTCTTAGGTCTAATTGATGACGAGTAAACTCTGTGACGAGTTCACTTCGCAGGGTGCATCGTTAAGACAGCTTTCTGACTGCATGTGGAACACCTCATTTAATATTCAAAACTGTCATATATTGCCTTAGGAGGCCCTAAAATATCACCTAGCTATTGCAAAGAATTAAACATCGACGGAGGGGCCGAAAAGCTGTCTAAAAATGTGAAAATGGTTGCTATGGGCGTTGCTATGCAGTTATATTTGCGGTTGGTTGGAAAAAGTGCCAGAATGCGCAATAAAAACCTAAATTGGTCATAAGCACTACTTGCCACGGTATTCTAAGATTAATTTGCTGTCAGAAAACAGGTAAAAGACAATTCTTGAAATTTAGACATTTTTTCTAGGGGAACCACCTTAACCAGAAAAGCGCTGCAATTTGGGAAAATGCGCAAATCAGTGTTCTATGACTAGCACTACGTTCATAACCTAAATAACTGTTCGCTTCGATAATCCGGATTCGCCTGGGAGTGAGTACCCACATCCGGTCCAAAAAACTTTGTACAATAGTGTAAGCCCCTAGTGCTTAAGCAATTGCCCAAAACGAAAACAGTGGTTCCGTAGAACGCACGGGTTCAAGTCCGATCTATGAAATATTTTTTTCTTTTCTCCTCGACTTTTCCTGATCGCAGCCATGAAAATAACCCAAAAATGAGAAAACCGGGCAAATTTTGTCCATATTATGCCTAAATAGTGCAAAATATATGAACACCGGAAACCGGCTTTAAGAGGTGCCCCTAGAAAAAAACTATATCGCAGAGGATTCTCTTTTCTGAAGATACTTGATGAGGATATCATAGTATGTGACAGTACAACAAAATTAAGTCAAAAATTTCATTGGATGGTTGCCATGGTTACCCGTTGCTAGGAGAATTATAGGCAAAATATGACATTTTGCTGCTCGACGCCTAATCAAATAACTGAATAACATGCGTTATTTCAAGCGCCTTTTTGGCCGGTTTTGTTCCTCAAGGGTCACGTGTATTGATTGAGCGAAGCGCATTTTCGCAAGGCTGACTCGTCTTCCAGAGAACTGATGTGGTATTTTTTGGACGACAGAAAAGCTAAAACAGGGCGAAACAGGCAATATCTCGACAAAATAACTGAAAGACAAAACTTCGATTTGAAAATCGGTTTCGTTTAAACACTAGGTGGATGGTACTAATGCCTGCATCCACAGAACAAATTGTAAAGCGTCGCGTGGATTCCGAACTTAAACGGCAAAAAACTTGTTAAAGATTATTTTATGGACATTCTTCACTTGTGGATCGACAAAAGGTGTACGCCAGCACTATTTCGACCTGAAAAGCACCAAATACCTAAGACCAGGTGGTGCATCCCCATTATTTTTAATTTTTTCAAAAAAAAATGTTTTGTTGTTTCTGAATTTATCATGCAAGCCGAAAGGTCACATCTTATTACCGGAGACGTCGTCAGAGACTGAGATTCTTGAGAAAGAAAGGCAAAAGCTCTGCTAAATCTTATCAATCTGGTGGTTTCACAGTTAACAAACTGCCTGACAAAGATATCATTGTAGATAAACTGAATACTGCTAGTTGCTCTTCATCAAAGGGTGCTAGTTGTTCTTCACCAAAGACGGTGACAAGCGATGAATGGAGGGAACCTGACGTCAGGGAGAGTATATCAGATAACTGTTTATCTATATTTTTTGGATTTTGAGCAAGTTATTATGTTGTATATATTTATCTTGATATAAATAGGTTTATAGGATGATTTTTCACCAGAATTACTTAAAGATTGCCCTCAAATGCAAAAATTCTACTATTTTGACGTGAAAATTATCTTTTTTGGCGATTTCCCGGGAAATGAGGTTTTTGAGCTTTGAGAAAAGATTGTGACTGTTGTAGTCATCCTTTTGAGCTGAAATTTTCAGGAGAGGTTCAGATCAATGTTTAGATTGTTCTAAATGAAGGAAATTTCATTTTGATCACTTTAAGGTATGGTTGCTATGAAAAAACTGTTTTTTTGCTGTTGCCAAGCAACCGTTGCTAAGGAAAAATTTTCCCTCATTCAGAACAGAGAACTTTTGATTTCCTATCGATAGATTTTAAACACTTAGTATATATGTAGATATAACTTAAGAAATCTTTTCTTGACCAAAATCTATTGTTTCTATTGTCATCACCCTATTGTCACATTGGCATGACATGTCAAGTCAATTTTTTACTTTTTGAAAAGCCAAAAGGTCATTCTATCATCATGTGAAGTTTCAAGTACCAATCTTTTTTCTTCATTGAGTTATGTTAATTTATGTGAAAATTGAGCTTTTTTTGAAAAAAGGTATAGAGCCACCTTAATGACATTTCCTTCATTAAATAGGAGAAATAATCATTTTTACTAGACTTGGTAGAAAAAATATCCCTAGCAACGTCTTAGCAACGGATATAACTATCCTTAAAATCCCATTCCCTATGGAGATTTAGAAGTAATTGGGTCCATTTTCTAAGAGAAGTCGGCTACCGTATATTTTGTCACATTTTGAAAACAATGATGTAATTCATCTCGGTAAATATGGCCTCTTTTAAGCTAGCAAAGAAAGCAACACAGATCTGTCCAGTGGAGGCTAGCTAGCTGAGATTGTAATTTGACTTTAGAAAAATGCCAAGAAGTAATAGAAAACGTAAAAGACCAAAGTTTAAAGGTAACATATACACAGTGAACAATGTATCTACTGATGTAATTGAAGAAAACGTTGATACAGTCCCTGTTGTTGAAGCTGGAAGTGCTGTTGTTGATGATGAAGTTTGTAGCAGTAGTGCAAAAAAATTGAACATTTTAACTGACACCAAAAATGATGAAGATGTAGATACTACAAAGTTTTATGAGCATGACTACAATGTTATTGTAAACTTTTCTATCTTGCAGTCTATCTTTGGTAATCATAGTTATTGTCCAGAGTGTGAGAACAAGTTACACTTGAGCAATGACCTGAAAAAGAGAAGGGGTTTGTGTTTTCTTTTTGAATTAAATTGCTCATATTGTGGATGACCAGAAAGATTTGAAACCTCACAGGATAGGGAAATCGTGACTGGCCCAGGCAAAAGACTCTCTAGCATTAATATGAGAACAGTATTTGCTTTTCGTGAACTTGGGAAGGGGCATGCCGCCATGAAATCTTTTGCTCGTTGTATGAATATGCCACCGCCCATGACAACAAAGACATACAATAATATAAACAATGTACTGCATAATGCTTATGAAGATACTGCTAAGGAAAGTACTTTCCTTGCAGCTAAAGAAACGAAGGAAAAAATATCTCCAGGTGCACCTGACGGCTCTGTGGTAGATTGCCAGGTTTCACTGGATGGGACATGGCAAAAAAGAGGACACGCATCAATAAACGGTGTTGTAACCCTGATGTCAAAAGAAAATGGAAAATGTATTGACACATATACATTATCTAAAAAATGTCAAGCTTGTCACTACTGGGAGGGTAAAACTAACAAACCTGGCTATTTTGATTGGAAGAACAATCATGTTTGCAATGCAAATCACGATAAATCTTCAGGCGCTATGGAAGGTGCCGGAGCCGTAAAGATGTTTGGACGTTCCATCGAAAAGAACAATTTGAGATATACATCGTACATTGGGGATGGTGATACTTCCTCTTTCAATGAAGTAGTTGCCTCTCAACCATATTGTGCAGATATTGTTATTGACAAAAAGGAATGTGTAGGACATGTGCAAAAAAGAATGGGGAATAGATTACGGACTTTACGACAAAGTAAAAAAGGTGCAGTGTTATCAGATGGAGGAAAAATTATGGGAAAAGGAAGACTATTATGGAATGGCAATAAGGCAGAATACAGATAGCATTTATGCAATGAAGAAATCTGTGTGGGCAGTGCTATACCACAATTCAAAGATCGATGATCTAAAGGAACGTCATAAATTTTGTCCCCGAACACCCAACAGCTGGTGTCTGTGGCAATCAGACCAGCTAACTGGTGAATCTAAGTACAAAGTAAAGTTAAGTTTACCTTTGGCTATTAATGAATTGTTAATTCCAATCTTCAGGAATTTAAGTTCTGAAGATTTATTGTCACGATGTTTACACGGACAAACGCAAAATAACAACGAATCAATTAACAATCTTATTTGGAATAAATGCCCCCAAAACACGTATGTCAGTCGAAAAATTATTGAAATGGCAGTTGATTCTGCAGTTATTGAGTTCAATAATGGTGCTACAGGGTTATATGGTGTTTTAAAGAGATGTGGAATAAAGTGTGGAAGGTTTATGGATTTGGCAACAAAACGAAAAGACAGTCTTCGTTTGCGTAACATGAATTTGAAATCATCAAAGCGTGGAATTGGTCGTAGAAAGAAATTACGAGCAATTAGAAAAGGATTTATAGATGCAGAAAAGCATGTAGAAGGTGAAACATATGCACCAGGGGCATTTTAATGTTGCATTTGAAGCCGAAATTTATTTTTTCATACAAAACTAAGATTGTTAGCTTTGTTTTCTTTAATTTGTAATTTTTAAGTGCAATTTCCTCTATTATGCGTTTTTACTTATATCAAATCTCATATCTACAGTTCTGATCAAGATTTCTCCTTGAAATTTTGTGAGAAGTTTCATTAACATACATGCTAGGACATGTACTAGAATCAAGAAAAACAGCCATTATAAAAAATATTTCATTTCATTTTATCATTTTAGACCAAATTAGGTGACGTCATCACTTTCACGGTCAGCAAAAAAACAATTTCAAAGTTATATGTTATGTTATATATGGTTGGAAAGAGGAGATCAAAGGGGTCAACAAAAATGTAAAAACCATATGCTGAAAATGTATCGTTTGTAAGATATTAACATTTAAGGTTTGTATAAAATACAGACCGTGAATTTACTGACCCAGCTTAAAAATGACTATAACTTGGTCATTTGTGCTCTTTTTGTGCTGAATTTTGGCAAGGTGTTAGGTCGCCTTAGTATCTTTCTGGTTAATTGAAATTTATTGTTCTAATCACTGCATGAGATAATTCACAGACCAATAATTTACATACCGAGGTGTGAATTCAATGGGTTTTTTGTTCCAAGAAACAGGACGCCAATTTTATTAAGCATTTTGTATCCACTATAGTTTATAGAATAGAATTGATTCATTCCAAGACTATATTTAATTGTTTAGTTTCACACATATAACATTGGACAGTTTAATTTCATTAATAACATTCCATTGTTCGATTTCATATATACTGTGTAATATTCGACTGTTCGAATTCATAGATAACATTCGACTGCTTGCTTTGAAAGTGTTGTGTTGTTGTAGTAAATTTATAGTTTATTTTAAACAGGGTATACATATAGTAAAAAGTAAAAATAAGTGATTAGTAGAAATGGAGAGTGAAAGTATTTGCAAAGCAAAGAAATTTGAAATAATATTCGGTAAATGCATCATTTGCCAGAAAGATGTTCGGAAATATAAGGTTAGTGAAAGTGATAGTTTTTTCCTTTTTGTGGTTTTTGTTTCACGTGAATGCATTCAATGGATATTTTTACGAATTTCGCACGACTATTTTCTTAGCTGGTCAAATCTCCTCGATTGGATGGTCTTCTAAAATTACTTACAGCTGTAAAGGAAAGATATACTTACAAAGATGTTATGATTACAGACTGCTATCAGAGGCTGGAACATGTTACAGCTGAAGAATTGTTACAATTTGAGTGTCAATACCATTCACAATGTTACAAAGATGTAACGAACATTAATAAGATTCAGAGATTGAAAGAAAGATGTCAGAAGATATCATTGAATAGTGATGATAAAGAAAACAATAATGAAGTGTGTAATTGAAGATGTTATCGAAGAAAAAAGGACACTCCGGTCAAATACTGAAGCTTACGACAAAAGTCTTTGTATCATTTGCCAAAAAGATGGGGATAAATTACATCAAGCTCAAATTGATGGAATTGGCAAGCGTATGCTTCAGGTAGCTGAACAACTTCAGGATCCTCGATTTTTGATTCGAATGAACAATATCCCAAATGCATGCGATGCAGTAGCCAACGATGTTCAGTATCACCTGAAATGTTGGGTGACTATTCAACGCCAAGTAGCAAAATCAAACGCAGAACTTGCAGAAGTACAAGATGTAGAAGACGTGAAACGAGTGATTGCAGATATTGAAATAATAGATATGATAAAATCCTTTCTTTTTATGAAAATGTTGTGTTAGATATGAACGATATCAATGCATCATATAAAAACTTGCTTGAAGAAAAGGACCAGGAAGTAAATTATAAGCGCTACTTGAAAAGACTTATATCAGAGAATGTTTCTGGAGCAGTTTTCTCAAGACCACCTTCACGACGCCTGTCAGAAAGAGTTTTCACGAGTGATTTCCAAGGAAAGGTGATAGACGAACATTTGAACATTCCAGACGAATATGACATCATTTACAAAGCTGCAAAACTGGTGCGACGAGACATAATACAACAGAAAAATTGGAAGTTCACTGGCAATTTTTCAGGATTTGAGTTGCCTACCTCATTATTCTCACTGATTCGTTGGACTTTAGTAGGTCCTAAAAAATTTACTGATGCTAAGTTAAAGAAGAAGCAATCAATTGACAACAAAGTCGATAACATATCACAAATTATTATGAAATCAACAAAAACTAACAGACAGGTCTCTAACAAAACATCTGAGGAATTTAGAGAAATCGCAGAGACACCATTTTCAGTTGGTTTAGCATTACATTTGCATAAGGAGACAAGAAATAAAAAACTTATCGATTGTTTAGCAGACCTCGGACTCACTATCCCTTATGATAAAGTTATGAAAATAGAGAATGATATTGGAAATCAAGTATTGACAAAAGCCCAAGATAACAATGGGATATATTTGCCACCAAACATAAAAGCTGGACAACCCATCCATTTTGCGCTTGACAACATCGATTTTAAAAATGATACACCTGATGGAAAGAAGGAGTTTCATGGTACTGGTCTGATAGTATTTCAAAACAACACAGAGGATTCTCATGAACTCTTAGAAATAACTCGCAGCAGTGGAAAAGGATTCAAATTTCAAGGAAACATAATCGTAACACCAGAACTTTGTGTCATGCCAACACCATTGAATGAAAAATTTCCCAACTTTGAACGACCTACATCCTTGATTGATTTAAAAGTGGTGAGTCAAAAAGACCGCGTTTGGGCACTATTTCAAATAAGTGATGATGCGGTAACCTTTCCATTACCAACATGGGCTGCGTTTAACTCTCTGCTAACGAAACATGATACAGCAACTACCTGTCAAAGTCTCCCATTATACCCAGGTCATCCAACTGATTGGGGAAACTTGTATACTGCTTTGAAGATTCTTCAAGGAATAAATGTTTCGATCTCTAGTAATAATAAGACTATTGTGACATTAGATTTACAATTATATGCTAAGTGCATGCAACTGAGGATGAAAAATGATGTATACAATAATTACGTTTTCAGACTTGGTGAACTTTATATTGTTTTTGCTTTCCTGAAGGCAATGGGAAAATACATCTGTGGAAGTGGACTTGACAGAGTTCTCACAGAATCTGGAATATACGGTCCAACCACGTTAGGACAAATTATTGACGGAAAGCACATGAAACGATGCATGGAGGCTCACATGATTCTATACTTGTCATTGAACAGATTGTACTTGAAAAGTGCTTTAGAAAATCACCCACAATTCTTTGAACACGTTCGTGCCAAAAAGGATGAACTTTGTATCTGTTTATCAAATGATCAAAGTAATTCTGAAGATCTGAATAAAGTCTTCCATAGAAGTATTACTGAATTAGAAGCTAGCGGGATACTAAACACTCTGGAGGAATTCAGTAAATCTTTTTCTCAGCAAGCATTATTTTTGTACAACTTCATGGTTATGTATGAAGCACTTCTGTTATTTGTTCGATCATCTCGTGAAGGGAATTGGGCGCTTCACTTATCTTCTCTTGACAACATGGTGAAGTACTTTTTCGCGCACGATCAAATCAACTATGCACGACTCACTCCTTTGTATCTTGCAACAATGACCGAACTGCAATCGAAAGACACCGAGACCTGGAGGTACCTTGAGAAGAATTTTACCATCAGTAAAGGTACAATACCTTTTACAAGTATTGGTTCCGATCACGCGTTAGAACAAGAAAATAAAGTTATGAAAGTAACTGGTGGTGTAAAAGGTCTAACGCAAAACCCATCTGGTTTACAACGATTTTGTCTTACTGCTCCAATTTTGAATGCTATATCGAAAGAATTCTGCAACAATTTCAATAAATGTTTGACCGCGGTTACAATTTCAGACCACAACTACAAACATGACTGATTTCTTGTGATTTTTTTTCAGGACTATGCCGGAAAGTTTGTTGCATTATTGATGAAAGTTGCTACGGGATTTGACGAAGTCAGACTTGTATTTGATCGCTACATCAGCCAGTCTTTGAAGTCCAGAACAAGAAATAAACGAACGTCCGGTAACGAGGTCAAGTACAAAGTAACAGATGTGGGAGATATTACACACGTACCATTACGTCAATTATTGGGTCACATTGAAACTAAGGAAGAATTAACAGTGTATTTAGCGAAATACGCCTCACAAGATTATGGATTCCACTACTCGATCACATATAGTTTAGAGACAGTTACGAATATTCAAGATTTTGATGTCGATATGAAGAAACATGACCACGAAGAAGCTGACACTCTTCTTATTCTACATACAATCGATGTTGCAAAAAGTGATTTGTTTGCCGAATGCTGCGTTCTGTCGCCAGATACAGATGTGTTTTTATTGCTTCTCTATTATTGTGAATCGTTACCATTCGCAACATATTTTCGCACTGGAAGAGGAACCGATACCCGTGACATTAGTATCAGACAGTGCTTCGAAGCTCTAGGTGAAGAGCGATCAGCTGCTATATTAGGTTTCCATGTGTTTACAGGTTGCGACCAGATCGGACGCTTTTCTGGAAAAACGAAAGCGACATGGTGGAAATCCTTCGTGAAAGCAGACAGCGATATCCTTCAGGCTTTTTCACGTTTAGGAAACTCTGTATCGATGCCAAATCTATCTACCCTTGAACAAATAGAGCGTTTCGTTGTCAACACATATGGGGATAAAAAATTACCCGAAGAGATGACAACCTTGGCAAAGCTACGATGGTTCCTTTTCTCAAAGTACCAAATGGATTCAACAAAATTGCCTCCTACTAGTAATGCACTAAAGTATAAAATCTTTAGAAGTCATTTTGTATGTTTGGTGTTAAAGAAGTCACATGTGTCCATCCAAAACCTCCCACTTCCTCAAATCTATGGCTGGGAGTTAAATGGTAATTCGCTTGATCCAATAATGACAGATAATCTTCCTGCTCCACTGGGATTGATTGAGTTGAGTGTTTGTGGATGTCGTGGAAATGGCAGTACGAAAAGATGTAAATGCATCAAAAACAAATTTGTATGCACGGACATGTGCAAATGTTTCAACTGTTCGAATTACGAGAAATGCGAAAGTAGTGAAGAGGAACTTGACACTGACTCAGATTGGTCCGATGAAGATCATTTCGATAACTAGATGTATATTTAATTTTTGCTGCTAGGGTTTCATATTTCTGTTCCTTTTTAAAGAATGTTTGATACCCGAGTCTGTAAATTATTGGTCTGTGAATTATCCCCTGCAGTGACTTGAACAATAAATTTTAATTAACCAGAAAGATACTAAGGCGACCTAACACCTTGCCAAAATTCAGCACAAAAAGAGCACAAATGACCAAGTTATAGTCATTTTTAAGCTGGGTCAGTAAATCACGGTCTGTATTTTATACAAACTTTAAATGTTAATATCTCACAAACGATACATTTTCAGCATATGGTTTTTACATTTTTGTTGACCCCTTTGATCTCCTCTTTCCAACCATATATAACATAACATATAATTTTGAAATTGTTTTTTTGCTGACCGTGAAAGTGATGACGTCAACTAATTTGGCACCCATGTTTTTTTGCTTATTTGTGACCTAAACAACAACCTCGAATCAAAAAATCACTTTTAACACGCGTGTGCACACGAAGCTTTTTATTACAACATAGCAGCCCTCACTATATGCTAATAAGTACTTAATTAATTATGCAAAAAAAATATTAAACCTATTTTTGACTTATTTTTATCACAAATATTGCTTACCACCCATATTTTACTTCATTAAACCAATATTTTAAGATTTTTTTCTAAAGGGGATGCACCACCAAGTCTTAGGTCTTGTTGATGACGAGTAAACTCTGACGAGTTCACTTCGCAGGGTGCATCGTTAAGACAGCTTTCTGACTGCATGTGGAACACCTCATTTAATATTCAGAACTGTCATATATTGCCTTAGAGGAGGCCCTAAAGTATCATCTAGCTATTGCAAAGAATTAAACATCGACGGAGGGGTCGAAAAGCTGTCTAAAAATGTGAAAATGGTTGCTATGGGCGTTGCTATGCAGTTATATTTGTGGTTGGTTGGAAAAAGTGCCAGAATGCGCAATAAAAACCTAAATTTGTCATAAGCACTACTTGCCACGGTATTCTAAGATTAATTTGCTGTCAGAAAACAGGTAAAACTTCAAGTCACGTGACCCTTGATCAAAAATTGCGCAATTTCACGGGAAATTCTGACGGGAAATTTTCTGTGATTTATTTTTGGTATCACATTTTTAAATAAACATCTGGGGACTTTCGGTAGCTCTAGAAGTATAAACCTGGGTAGATATTGAAACTAGGCACATACGAGTTTATAAAACGACCTGAGCCAATATTGGAGAAGCAGGTATGTTGTTGTGGGGCCAAAGAGAAGACGAAAAAAGCTGATATTCGTAGGTAAAACAAAATTTAGGGAGTTGGCTCACCTTTCAATTGTATTTTTAACTATCTGTTTACCAAGTATTTGTTATTTTGTGTACTCTAGACTTTTCTTAGTGCAGCAGTTTCGTGTTTATAAAAACTGTATATTTACTTTTTCTCCTAAAACGCATATTTAGTAAAGGCCAACCGCCATTTTAGGTTTGTTGCTTTACTTTAGGACGTATGTTACTTTAGCTAGTTATATTATTCTTATTTGGTAAAGCTGTTTTATATGTAGCTATAACTAGCTTAGCTAAGTGAAGCTCTCCCCAAGCACTAGCTGGAAGATTTTTTTCAAATTTCAGCTTAGAAAATATTTAGCTAGCTAGAGCTCAACCAGTTTTATGAATAACTTTTTTTATAGACAGAATATAACAAATCACGAGTTTGACAAACAGAGACGTAATTTTCTAAAAGGTCGGACAATGTTTAATGATAAAAATAAAACACTCTTTAATAAAATTAAAGGCGCGTAATCACCCTGTAGGCAACTTTTTTTAGAGGTGCCTATTTTATTGTAAAAATTGAAAGATATACATCAGAAAACATTATCCTGAAAATTTTATTGAAAACTGACAACCAGAACATGTTCAAATGTTTCATAGAAATAACAAACTAACCCCAATTTCTCTTCGCCTACAGAACCGCCATTGCATTTCATTGCACGAATCATGCGATAATAAACGCACGGCAAAATCGATCACATGGTTGATGGATTCATGCCATTACAGAAAAAATAATGAATGAGGGAGAGTATCCGTAGCTGTGTTTCCATCGTAATGCTTTTATAAATGTATCCACAAAGTTCCGAACATGATAAATCAGATAAATCAATCGAAGTTTCTGTGTTATTCTTTATTATTTAAACGTTTTAACTTACTGAAATCAAACTTCTTTGCAACACTGACCACTTCTTGTTGTTGTTTCTGATTATTTTCCTTTGTTCAAACAGTTAGTCGTTTCCTTATGGAGACAGTATCAGATCTAGACAATTAGAATACCTAAATTTTCAGAATTTCCCCTTTCATGCTCTAAATTTAATTATCTCCATAGTGCTTCAACTATCTTCAACTATCACAATAAGCATTCTCCCCCGTTGGGTTTTTTGGCTTATAATATGCAGTAATCCCGGTCATGCTAATAAAAAAAAGAAAGAGCGTGATAAGCATTAATTATCATAATTAATAACCACGAGGCAATGCTGTGATTTCTTCTTTCTGTTTTGTTTTGTCTGGTCTCCAAAAACAATGACGAATAGAATAGAAGAAAATTAAATCTAAGTGAAGAATTGATACGGATGTTTTTACGCGCGGCCACTTTTTTAAACAGAACCAAAATTTCTTTCCACTTTTTGATGCCATGTTTTGCAAAGAAAAAACAAGCCAAAAAGAACAGCATGGTGAACGGAGCCTACCATATTGGCGATTTTATCGAACTCCATCTCAGAGCTCATTTAAAGTTAAGGCCGTTTGTTTACCTACGGTTTCACACGAACATTTTGCGACGGCCCGCTTATTAGACAAAAATAAGAGATCAACAAGATCGTTAAATATGGCGGCTGGAAAAAAACAACAATAAATTCAAGATATTAAAGTACCATTATTTCCATTTCTAGTACGTTTTACATCCTCAAATTTTCAGGAAAGTCATAACTCCGTCTGAACTTTGAAATAAATAAATAAAATGTATATGTTAATTTTTTTCGATAAGGGTGATTACGCGCCTTTAAGAGAGTTGTCGACAAGGACAAATTTTTTAGAAGGAAAAATGGTAATTTTAAAGAATTTGGTGATACTGCTTTTTCGTTTCCTCTTATTGCCACACACGTTTCTTCTTCTGCTACAAATAAAGAAAGGACATTAATGCACAGCTTCAAAAATATTTGGAAAACCCACAGTCCTTAGTTGGAAAGTTAATTCAGCATAAAGTACGCGAGGAAGGGTGCGGTGATGTGTTTTGGTGTAGAGAATCAGTTATGTTATTAGTTTCATCAAATTCTAAAAAGTCAACGTGTACTGTGCAGTATGAAGGAGAAGATGAGACATGGAACTTCCCTCTTCTTGTCGATTTAGAGAAAGGGGAACTGATTATCATTTGCTAGTTTTTCGGTTGATATATGTATATATATTAGTAGTACCTTCCTAGTATAGTTTAGATTTTTTCTTATCAATTTAATTTTTCTATCTAGGCGTATTTAAAAAACATATTGGCCAGTGTCTGTCTGATATTTCATGTTGCTACATCGTTCTGTATATATACAACAAACTGAGTACGAATTTGTGATATTTTGGATGCACCAACGATTGTATTGGATGTAAAAGTGGTTCTTGGATCCTTCATCATTAAGCGATTTTTTAATATTTACTATTTGCGTATATACCATTTACAGAAACTCTGTAGTATAATAGAACGATAACTTTTCTACTGCTAATTTAAAAGTTTCTGCATTATTTTATGTTTAACACAATGTCTGTATTTGTGCAAATTTTGTTTACACAAAAATTAAGATTTACAACTTATATGAAGTCTGGTCTGCAAGATATATTTTTTTTTTTAAATTGATGCTTAATTATAAAGTTTTGTTTTCGTGATAGTTCTGTATGGGTTTTGAAATAATGCATGTTTTGGCAGCATTCTTATAGAGTGACAATTTTGAAATCGGTATTTTTAGTAGTTTTTACTATATTTGGTCATTTCCATAATGGCAGAGTTGTGACATCATATTTTAATTGGGTTTGAAGGATATGTAAATTTAAATCAACGTTCACTAAAAATTTGAAGTTTTTAAACATTAAGACCAAAAGATATAAATTTTTTATGGTATTGAAATAACGTATGTTTTTACAAATCTGGTCTGTAAAAAACACGCTTTTATAACGTGATAATTATTCAGGAAAATTATGGACACGTCTATTACTTATATATTGGTTTTCTAAGCAGTAACTTTTATAAAACACTTCAAGTAATGTTTTATTGGCATTTTTATTAGTTTTGTCCATATTTGGTCATTATGTTTTCACAAATCTGGTCTGTAAAATACACACTTTTATCACGTGATAATCTTTCACGAAAATTTTGGACACATCCTTTACCTATATATTGGTTTTCTAAGCAGTAATTTTTATGAAAACACTTCGAGTAATGTTTTATTGGTATTTTTATTAGTTTTACTATATTTGGTCATTTCCATAATGGCAGAGTTGTGACGTCATATTTTAATTAATAAAAATGATGATAAAAAATATAAGTGTTTATTAATATCCTCTAAAAATTTAAAGTTATTCCTAATTCTAGAACAAAAGATATGAGAATTTAAGTTCAGGCGATTTTGTAGTTAAAACGGACTTTTTTATACCCTGTTTTTGTGCCATTTTGTTTCCCCTTTTCCTGCAGAATATTGCAATGCAATTGTTCAAAAAATGCCATCAATTGCACATACTAAAATGGCCATAACTTTGGTTCTACTCAACGTACAGAGGTCATTGACCTCTCGTTGGATTTGTCGTAGTCTGTAGAACAATCTTAATTTGCTTTTGTGCTTGATTTGAGATTCAACAAAAATGCCCTGAAGTGCCTGAAATTTAGACATTTTTTCTAGGGGAACCACCTTAAGCAGAAAAGCGCTGCAATTTGGGAAAATGCGCAAATCAGTGTTCTATGACTAGCACTACTTTCATAACCTAAATAACTGTTCGCTTCGATAATCCGGATTCGCCTGGGAGTGAGTACCCACATCCTGTCCAAAAACCTTTGTACAATAGTGTAAGCCCCTAGGGCTTAACCAATTGCCCAAAACGGAAGCAGTGGTTCCGTAGAACGCACGGGTTCAAGTCCGATCGATGAAATATTTTTTCTTTTCTTCTCGACTTGATCACAGCCATGAAAATAACCCAAAAATGAGAAAACCGGGAAAATTTTGTCCATATTATGCCTAAATAGTGCAAAATATATGAACACCGGAAACCGGCTTTAAGGCGGGATGAAATTTCATCCCGGGATGAGTTGATGAAGTCTCATCCCGGGATGAAATTAAGAAAAAAATGCGTGTAAACACAATAATTCTTTTCATCCCGGGATGAGAATGCTGAATGTACACTTTTTCACAATTTTTGAACATGATTTTAAATATAAGAGATATAAAATCAATTCGTTTTTTTTTTCATGACGACCGACGCAAAGAAGGAAAGAAAAAATTTGGAAAAAAAATATGAAGTTATGGTGGGGTCCAACGCATTTTTAGAGTCCTTAAACACGTAAAACGGCTATACCTTGGGGTCCAGGGGGCGCTGTAAGTGAAATAGCCTGCAGGTTCTCTGGTTGGATAACATCAACTTTCATGCAGTGATAGAGACACTTATTGGCAGAAAATAAAAAATTATTACTTAGTAATATTACATGAATACGTTTTTGTTTCATGTACTGACAGAGTATATATAAAACTGGAAACAGTTTTAATACTTTCTCAAGTTCCGGTTTTCCTAACTTAACAGAAAGCTCACTTGTTGTTATTACTAAATTGTTTTTTATGTCATCCGCCAAAATGATTAGTTCATCAACAGATAAAGGGGGGATAGCTGTTCTGGAATTTATCATATCTGAGAGCTGTTCATCAACCATGTCCCACGTTAGTTTGCTATTGTAGCATATCATTGTTACATCAGCGGATGTTGGTAATAAGGTCGCCTCTTTAGGTTCGGTCAGTCCTTTTTTAACGTTATACGCAAAAGTTTTGTCATTTAAGTGACGCTGTAAATTTGCAAGTAAAATCAATGAATTTTTAATGGATTCGGATTTTTTCAGGTAAGTTTGTGTTACTAAGTGGCATGTCATACCCGCAACAGTTTCACATGAAGCAATTTCGTTTAAAATCAATCTCACATTTTTGCAAATGTTATCTACTTCGCAGATGTGTTTGGAAACTTTTGATTCACGTTTCCTTACATGATTAGACTCGGATTCGATCCGACGGAGATTATAACCGTTCCACGCCTTACTCAAAGACGATAGTAAGTGCATCAACTGTTTATCACTCAAAAAATCATCGGTAAGAACTTTTTCAACATTTTCTACATTGATTTGTTTAAAAAATGTTTCAATTGAAAACATATCCATTTTCTCAATAAAACTGGCTTCGTTTTGCGTGATCTCAAATGTATCAGGCGTTGTATATTGTGAAACAGGTGCAGTGTTTGCAGAAGAACTTGTTTTAGTACTAGAGCATGCCGCACTTGAAGTTGGTGACTGCATATGCGTACCAGGGCGTACTTGAACAGGACGTAGTTGTTTAAAGTAAGACATGATACTATCCTTGGGTAGCAGGGCGTACTTGAACAGGACGTAGTTGTTTAAAGTAGTAAGACATGATACTATCCTTGGGTTTATATATGGCACTTAAGGTTTCTCAAGATATTTGGTGAGGGCGATTGGGCTTTTTTTAATTTTCTTCCATTGGCTAAGCGCTTCTTTCCTGAAGTCCTGTTTTGTGGGATACCTAGAGAAAGTCGAAACAACGATCAATGTTTTAAGACAGGCCTGGGGACTAGGTTCGTCTATATGCTTCCAGACTTTCGAGCAACCACGGCAGAAAGTAAGATGTTAACCCCCTGAAAAAGATAGACCTTCGAGTAGTGCAAGTATTTTTCTCTAATAAATTGTCCTCACCGGCCATGCGTTTCGATCCATTTTTTATTAATGAACTTTTCAAATAACGATTCCGGTTTGTTAAAATAAAGTTTAACGTCCGATGCCTTTTTCTTGCATAATTGAAGTTGACGCGACATCTGAAAATACACAAGCGCTAGGTCAGGCATTGATAATGTTTGGGACAAATAACAAATGTTGCAAACTGTTCAAAGACAAAAAGACTTTCTTAAAAAATGATCAACATAAAAAATAAAATTTATTCACAAACCTACGTTAAAAAAGAATGACGTCTGATAATAAAAATATAACGAGAATATCAATGAACAATTTCGCAATTAAGGCCGGCTCAAATGCATCCAACATTTCATCCAACATCGTAAATTTTTTATCATGTTGGATGATGTTGGATGAAGTTTTCAGCTTCATCCAACACAATTTTCATGAATTTTCATGTTAGTCAAATTTCATCCAACATTTTACGATTTCCTAAGTATATTACGTAATTTTCGAATTTTCGAATTTTCGAACGTTTTTTTTTCAATGGAATGCTTGTAAATAAATAAATCGAGAGTGTGTGTGAAAAAATCATTTGTGAATTGCGAGAAGAAGCAGAAAAAGTCAGGATGGCAGCTATGGCCAGTGATTCAGAAGACGATACCTACCAACCAGGTGAAACATTTGAAAAACAAAGAAAGGAAAAGGATGCTGAAAAGACTGAATCGACCGAAAACAAGGCTGAAAAAAGAAAGGGAAAAAGACTCCAAAACAAAGGCGTCAAAATATTGGATTGATGCTGATATAACCCTACTGATTGATATGTTAGAAGGAAGTCCATGTTTATGGGACTTACAACACCCTGATTATCAAAAACGAGACATGAAAGAAATAGCATACTCGGAAATCGCGACAGCTTTGGAAACGACAGCTGCTTCAATAAAAACAAAGATAAACGGTTTGAATAAAGAAAAGACTACCAAGAGCGGCCAGAGTACTGACGAATTATACATTAGTAACTGGGTTCATTACGATAAACTGTCGTTTTTAGTCCCATTTATCAGGGCTGCAAAAGGTAGGGATACTTTGAAGCGAAATAATCTACAAGAAGATGGGTCAACAGAGAAAGAGGTAAAAACTACACCGGTACCCAAGAAAAAGTCGATTGCCGAAAAGAAGTTGGATTTGCTTTCCAAATGTACAGAAGCCATAACATCAAAAGCAGCTGCCCCAACCCCAACACCAAAGAATGACGCGATAGCTCCGAAGATTTCTAACTTTGCATTGTATGTTGACGAAAAACTGTCGGGTTTGGATAAACGCAATAGAAGAATAGCGGAAAAACGTATATCTGACATTTTATTCGAAGCCGAAATTTCATCTGATATGTTAGAAGTAGGAGAGCAAAGAAGTCCGTTTGAATACCATTTTCAACCTATGCAACCACCCTTCGCACCATTCAACTCTCATCAGTCCCAACCTCGCGCACTCTTTACTCCAAAATCCCATCAACACGTACAGGAGCTCAAGTTCAATTCGCTTTCAATATTCGCACCCAAGGTCAAGGTCAAAACGTCGTCCCCGAGAAACACATAGGGAGCGCTTTCACCATTCGAAAGCTTTGCGTCAGCTGGAAGCTCAACTGTTCCATTCTGAATTCCTTGAAGAAGGGCGGTTCTATTCCAGACTCCAGAATCGTTGACTCTCCCGTTTGAACTAACATCGGCATATAAACATTCGTACGAAGGACCTGCGATAGCCATTAAAATTATAGAGTGTGTATGTTTATAGTTGTAATAAATTGATCCACCATTGTTTGGGTTTTGGATTCCTACATGTTTCCCATCGATTGCACCAAGAGCGTGTGGGAAATTCCAACGTTCTTCGAATTTTTCCGCAACCTAAATAAAAGAATAAGTCATTGGATAATAGAGATATAAATTCAAATAGCTCATCTAATCAAACTTCGGAAAAGCATCGTAAAGTTGTTGCAGTCTTAGGTGACTCGGTGGTTAAAGACGTTGCGGGATATCATATGTCAACGGAAAATGAATTAGTCGTTGTAAAATCTTTCAGTGGAGCTAAGGTGAAGTGTATGCAACATTATGTAAAGCCAATTTTAGATAAGAAGCCTGAGTTGTTAATATTACATTGTGTTACAAATGACTTACAAACATCACATCCTAATGAACTTGCAAATAACATCATCGAACTTGCAGTTACATGTTCCAAAACGTCACATGTTATTGTCTCTTCAATAGTCCAAAGAGATGATAATCTCAACAATAAAGTCAAGTTACTAAATAAAACTTTGAAACATTTATGTCAACAAAGAAACATCGGATACATTGATAATATGAATATTAATCCGAAAAAACACCTTAATTGGAGTAAGCTGCATCTCAATGTTACTGGTACCCGTTTACTTCAAGAAAACCTTAACTTGTCATTTAAAAACTTACTATTTTTCAAAGAACTATCATATGGCTGTATCGAAAATGCGAACACAGTAAATGATAGTGGAAATACAACTGACAAATTGAAATCTGCTAGAATGAAACATCCGAATAATCCAATTATCTCGTATTTGAATATTAACTCCATACGCAATAAATTTGGTAACCTCGATACCTTACTCAATGGTTTATCTGATATCCTTACAATTGCAGAAACGAAAATTGATTCATCTTTTCTATCAAGTCAATTTTTATTGGATGGTTACAAGGCCCCATACAGATTTGATGTCACTGATCGAAGTCGTGGACTTTTAACATATGTGAGGGATGATATTCCGTCTAGATTACTCAGTGGTTATTCTTTCAATTGCGATCTTCAAATAATACCTCTAGAATTAAATTTAAGAAAGTGTAAATGGCTCCTTATGTCAATATACAGACCTCCTCATCAAGATTTGGTTTATTTTTTTAATAGTTTATCTGATGCACTATGTTTTTACTCTGCGTCTTATGATCATTTATTAATTATAGGAGATTTTAATTGTACGCCTGAAACCGCAATTTTTGTAGACTTTTTGGAGAATAACGAACTTAGCAATGTCATGCACAAGCCAACCTGTTTCAAGTCTTCCTCTGGTACGTGTATAGACCTCATCTTAACAAACAGGAGGACTAGTTTGATGTGTAGTGATACTCTTGAAACAGGGTTAAGTGATCATCATATGCTTGTGCATACAATGTTAAGAACGTCTTTTTCCAAATTGCCTCCTAAAAAGATTACTTATAGATGCTACAAAAACTTTAGCGATGTATCATTTCTCTATGACCTTTCAAATAGTTTGATATATAATGTTTCCAACTATGGTGATTTTGAACGCACTTTTTCCTTTATCTTAGACAAGCATGCTCCGTTAAAGACCAAATTTCTTCGTGCAAATAATCGTCCTCATGTTACAAAAAGTCTCAGGAAGGCTATCATGATTAGATCAAAATTAAAAAACATAGCCAATCATACAAAAAATCCTGTAGACTGGCAAAATTACTGCAAACAGAGAAATTTGGTTGTTAAACTTAATCGTGAAGCAAAGGCGTCCTATTTCAATCAGGCAGACATTTTAACAGGAAGAGATTTTTGGAAGGCATGTAAGCCTTTTTTCTCAGACAAATCTGCCATTGCTGGTAATAGGCTACAGTTGCTTGAAGATAGTGAAATTGTCAAAGATGAACTGACCATCTCTAATATATTTAATGAATATTTTAACACCATCACTCACAGTCTTAACATTCCTTCAGTGCCAAAATCAAAGTCAACAAATAGCAGCACGTTACTGAATATCCTTGAAAGTTTCTCTTCTCATCCCAGTATAAGACATATCGGAGAAAAATGCGCTCTGGGAGCTAATAAATTTGAATTTTCTCAGTTTACTGTAGACGACGTGCGCAAAGAGATTTTGAAACTTGAGAGTGATAAGAAAGTGAGTGGTCCATTGCCAATTAAAATTTTAAAACTAGCTGTTAATGATTATGTTTATGCGTTAACAAACTGCTTCAACGAGGCATTAAACAATTCCACTTTTTGAGCTAAAAATGGCTGACATTATTCCAGTCCATAAAAAAGGCTCGTCAATGGAAAAGTGCAATTATAGGCCCGTTAGTTTGCTGCCGGCCTTGTCAAAGGTGTTTGAGCGACTTATCGCAAACGAACTTAACACCTTTATGGAGCCTCGCCTTTCTAAATTCCTCTGTGGATTTAGAAAGGGACACAGTCCTCAACATGCTTTGCTCAATATGTTACGAAGTTGGGAAAGTTGCTTGGACAGCTCTGGTAAAGTTGGTGCTGTTCTTATGGATCTCTCAAAAGCCTTTGATTGTCTTTCTCATGACCTATTGATTGCCAAACTTGAAGCGTATGGTCTAGGCGTGGATAGTGTTAGATTTCTCTTTTCCTATTTACAAAATAGGAAACAAAGAGTGAAAACGGGGAGTCTTTTTAGTGATTGGCTTAAAGTTCTTTCAGGAGTTCCTCAAGGTTCTGTACTAGGACCTATTTTGTTCAATATTTTCATCAACGACATATGTTTTATTGTTTTTCACTCTTCACTTTGTAATTTTGCAGATGACAACACCCTATATGTTTGTGATATAACTATAGATAATGTAATTAGAAAGCTAAATCTTGATGTAAAGAGTATTATTGAATGGTTTGGTCAGAATGGAATGGTTGCAAATCCTAAAAAAATTCAAATGATCATTCCACGACACCAACCTGAAAGTATATCTCTTTCTGTAGGAATGGTTGATATTTTGAATTCTGATAGCGTCAAACTTTTAGGGATTTATATTGACTCAAAGTTATGTTTTAACTTACATGTGAAAGAAGTGTGCAAAAAAGTTTCGCAAAAAACGAAAGCTCTTGCACGTATACGTAATTTTCTCAATCCGCTGCAAGTCACTCGTTTATTTAACGCATATATTTTGTCACAATTAAACTATTGCCCTCTTGTGTGGATGTTTTGTAATAAAAGGTCTCATCAACTCCTTACAAGTACTCACCGTCGGGCTTTATCAGTGAGATACATTGACTTCTCTCTTACAGAATCAGACTATTTGACTCGATTAAATCAGGACTCACTTCACCAGAAAAACCTCCGCTGTTTAGTTATAGAAGTGTACAAAAGTTTACACCACATTGGGCCTAGCTTGATGTGGTTTACTTTTCATAGAGTGTTCCATCCTTATGAGCTCAGAAGAGGTGTCAGTGTTAGAATCCCTAGGGTCCGCAACAATTATGGTTTAAATTCTTTCCACGTCAGAGCGGCATAAGCATGGAACCACTTGTCAGTGTCCATAAAAAATGCGTCCTCTTTGAATGAGTTTAAAGCATTGTTAGGTAACACGAGCATATACTGCCTGTGCTCTATTTTTCGGTAACGACGTATGTATTTGCAAATGTTTTTAACATTGTATTTAGTTTTTACTTTTTATTAGTTGGTGTAGATTAGTTATTTTGACTATACATGTAAACCAACTCTAAATAAAGAAATAATAATACCTCAAGCCATTGCGCTTTTGTTGCGGGGACTTTGATAAAATCAGCTGTCAGACGTTCAACCACAGCATTACAGCAACCTTTCACGATGTAAGACACTGTATTCATTGAAATGCGGTACTGGAAACTTAGTGATTTGAATGACTCGCCAGTGGCCAGTTAGCGGAGGGTTAATGCCAGTCGTTCGTCTGCTTCAATCGGTCTAGTCCCACCAACTCTTTCCTTTGGCGAGATAAGGTCCAAAATTTTGCTCATTACAAATTCGAAATCACCCACATCCATCCGGAACATCATTTCGAACTTTAAATAATTGATGAGAATTTTTTTAAATCTATTGTTAATTTCATCTCGCCTAGGCTCGCCTGTCATATCATCAATTATTTAAATTTCGAAATATATTCTTTTGTCTTCATTGTTTATGAATCTTTTGTGAAATGTAAACAACTTTTCCATCCCGGCTGGCCGAGATGTAAAAAACTTCATATGAACACGAGATGAAAATCACCCCGGCTAGCCGAGCCAGCCCGCCTAACCGAACCAGACCGCCTCCATGTGAACAGCCCCTTAGAGAGTGTTAAAGCAAGTTTCTGTTTTTCACAATGCAGCTGGGGCAGCTTTTTGTGCAGGTTATGCAAGGTGTGAAAAAGATTTGTTTAGGTGTGATGTTAAGGTGGTGTTAGAGTTTGGTGTGACGTTAAGGCACCACGTGCAATGTAGTAAAAACACAATATAGGTTATTTAACAGCTAACTTCCAACAAAACTAGTACAGTGAAGTTAAAAAGAAATATTTTTCAAGACATGGCTAGAGCAGAGTTAGCTCTCAAAAACAACACAAGGTAAAATATATATAACTAGTCGTTAGCCCGTGGAAAAATCCACGGGTTCGCCCGTCCTTTTTATACTGCATTGCGTGCTTCTCGCTACTTGCGCAGCTAAGCTACCATTTTGCGTGACAGACAGACAGACGGACAGACGTATACGGGTATTATAATATAGATATATAAAAATACATATTGTAAATTTTATACATACACGTTTGTTTTATAAGAACACTCAACTTGAAGGAAGCCTTTAAATGCTTTTAACTTTTTCAATTTAAAGTCTCAAAACATGTTCTTAAAACGTTCTTAACATATTCTAAAGTTTTGAACATCTGAAGCCATACAATATATAGTTGGTTTTTATAAAAAACATGTATTGACAAAATCAAAACACGAAAGTCAATTTATTGATTCAAACTTTTTATTTTAAGATGAACGATACTGGTCCAATTACTCCAAAAAAAGTGAGCGGAGAGGAAACCTATGTCGACTGTGTAACAAAACAACAGACACACACACAGCCTAAAAAAAATATTCCATAGCTGTCATGTCACAGTCAAAGAAGATGATGACATGGGTATGTCGTAACTGCGAAAAGTTTGTTGAAAAAATCTGGAACTTTCAGCTATTTTTGTCATCAAAATCATCACCAAGTAACTCACAGCCCCCTTTGAAAAGAAATATAGCAGGAAAAACTGAAGCAAAAAAGCAGCTTTGTTTCAAACAGCCATTACAAGACATAACAAATATAAAAAAAAAAACACCGAAAAGCGATACACAGCATGCAGATGACATTTCTGTGTATGCAAGAAATTATGATACCAAAGTAACAACATCTATTAATCAATTGCAATAAAATAAAATTTTGGCATCCTTGAAAACAAAGCAACCTCTTGCTATTGCAAATGTAATGTTCAAAGAGTGTCCAAACATTGTTTTTGCAATAAAAAGAAAAATATTAGACCAAATTAGTTTGTCCATCTCCAAACTGTGTGTCAGAAAAGGAACTCCATCAAAGTTGAAAAATACAACCTTTTCTGGCTTGACAGAATTCGACTTTACACCAATTTGGAATGAGATCAAAAGTTCACATCCTCTCCTTATTGATTTTTTCGATGCCATAACTGGAAAAGTGGACAATGGAAGTGTAGGTGTTAAAATCAAGTGCTGCTTCGTTTATTCTATCCTGGTGAATAATGACATGGCATGAAATCAGCCTACTGCAACGTGTAAACACCATTTTACTAATTGAAGGTGGATGTAGTAAAAAGGTATGTCTATTTAATTCTTAGTGTGTATATATGTATCTACAAATTTTGCCTTGCTAATTTTCTATCTTTGGTGGAGTTCCTTACATAACTTTATTTAGAGAAAATAAAATTTTTGTGACATTAATCTTTCAAAATAATTTTTTATAAATCGTCATTTTGAGCTGAATAAATTTCTCTTGCATTTTTTTCATAGTTTGCTTATTTTTCAGATTATATATATATTTACGAAGAAATAAAAAAATGTTCCTAGCTAACATATCAACAAATAAAAATATTCCTAAAAATACTTTTCTTTTGGCTTTTTGAAGACATAATTTTTTTTTCAAACTCTCTATGGCTGCTGGAGGAGCTGTGGCTGTTAAAACCAACATCAAGCTGTTAGGAAAAATTGCTCGCATGGTACTCAGCTCCATATAGTCTGTGCGGAATTCTTTACCCCTGCAAAAAAGGAAAAATTGTTCACAATCATTTTCCATAGTTTTTATATACATTTATAGCTTTACATTTTTATATACACTTTTTATATAGCTACATTTTCCATAGTTTTTTTATATACATAGCTATACATAATCTTTATAATCTATATATTTATAATATTTATAATATAGTTGCAAATGAACTTTATTTTACGTATAGAGTATTTTATTTAGGTAGCTATATATCTTATATTTTGTTTCATAAAACCACTTTTTTGTCTTTTGTTTTGTCTGTTGCGTTTTTTGTCTAGGCATCAATTTTCTTATAAACTTTTTTCTTATCAAAAAACGTGTATAGCTAGCTATAATACTTTGAATCGGTACTTTAAACGATGTTTCATATTTTATAAGCAATTGGAATATTTCTCCTGCTTAAAATTTCAACTTGGTTTACAATTATTGAGTTCAAAGGTGTAACAACAATCACAAATTTGACACATCTTTTACAGGTATTAAATCTGGTAATAAGTGAAATAACAATGATTTTCAACTCAATTTCGTCCTCAGAACGAAAGATATTTGCGCTGGGCTTACTTTATTTTTATTTTTTGAAACTTGTTTAACTTTGGTTGCAGATAACATGCATCGCGTTTTTGTTCTCTGAGGATAGTCTCACACTATATGACATATTTTACCCTCATATTTGTTATCTCTGCTGATAGCGGAAATCTTCAAGCAATCGGGCTTCCTGTTGTTGTATTTATTTAACTTGTCGAATTCAAATTTCATTATGACAAAATGCATCGCAATGCATCTGTATTGAGAGTCACCACGAGAATAGACTTTTTAGGTGCACAGGAACGGAGATGTACTGTGTTGGCTGATATAACCACCCACATATCTTTCATCGTTACCCTAGTGTGCGGGATAGAGTCACTTAGCATCAGATTTTCTACCTTCACGTCTTCGATATTGCACACAGTAACATCACTGTAAAAGCCTTTTGCTTTGACAGTCTTATTACAAATTTATACATTGACATTATCCTTCGCTTGTTATGTTTCTGTTAATGGCAAAACCACTTGTTTCACTACATTTACAACTGCTGCTATTGCGTGTGATATGCTCATGGTAGCAGGCCCAGCAGAGTACTTTAGCCTGTATCGCAAACTTGTGTCCGCATTTCCATCTGACATACACACCGAGTAGTCCTTTACAGTCAACACATTGCTGCTTACACTTATCACGTTGCTGTTTACAGTCATCGCATTGATGTTTACAGTCATCGCATTGTTGTTTACAGTCATCACATTGTTGCTTGCAGTCATCGCATTGATGTTTACAGTCATCGCATTGATGTTTACAGTCATCGCATTGTTGTTTACAGTCATCACATTGTTGCTTGCAGTCATCGCATTGTTGTTTACAGTCATCACATTGTTGCTTGCAGTCATCGCATTGATGTTTACAGTCATCGCATTGATGTTTACAGTCATCGCATTGTTGTTTACAGTCATCACATTGTTGCTTACAGTCATCGCATTGTTGTTTACAGTCATCGCATTGTTGCTTACAGTCATCGCATTGTTGTTTACAGTCATCACATTGTTGCTTACACTTATCACGTTGCTGTTTACATTCATCACACTGTTGCTTACAGTCATCGCATTTTTGTTTACAGTCATCACATTCTTGCTTACAATCATCGCATTGATGTTTACAGTCATCACATTGTTGCTTACAGTCATCGCATTGTTGTTTACAGTCATCGCATTGTTGCTTACAGCCATCGCATTGTTGTTTACAGTCTGAAGGGTACTTATGAACACGCATGCTTTTACCTTGGATGATTGCATTGCTCTTATTACATTTTTTTGTTGAATATATAATATGATGAAGACCAATATTCGACCCAACATTCTTAGGATAATCAAGTTATATTATTTACAGATGTTTTAAAAAATAAAAGATATCCAATAACAAAGAATAAAGTGTGTATATATGTCAACAACATTGGTTGCAGCTCCCACTAGCTAGTAGTAACCAAATGCTAGTGTGGCTAAAATATAAAATCCTAATCAATCAACTTTAGCTAGCTAAACACCACAAAAGAATGTAAACCAGCAACTTTAATAAGCCAAATGCGTATAAAATAAATGCCAATTTTCTATTTCTTTTACCAAAAGTTCATTATTAGCCCATTTGACAAGTTAATTTGAGAAATAAAAAGCCCTTGCAGGCTTAAAGATTTCGGATTCGTAGCTTGCGTTCGTCCACTTCCATCGAACCTTCTGTACATTTTTTACGTTAAAGTCAAAAATGTTCTTGAATATGGCCAATAAGTGTGTGAGGTCTTAGCCTGTCCTAAATTACATCTTCACTATATATTCATACATATATATATGAAATGAGAACTTCAGAACATTATATCATGCTGAGGGTACAAAATATATTTAATAAACCTTTTTTTTTCAATTATCGCGCATATAGAGGGAAAATACTAAGAGGGTGAAATTTGCCATCGGGATGACAATGTAGGCTTTAGCTCATACATTTGAAACAAGCAAAACATTTAATAGTTGATTGTTAATCTATTTAGTATCGATTAAACATTTACTGAGAGTTTATAGTGGCTGTTCATTTTTAGTTCATTTTTTCCAAGTTACGTCGACGATACGACAGCGGCGTACAACCAGGTAAATCAGTGTTCCCAACAATGATCTAAAAACGCACTTCTTTCCTGCAACATGACGGAACAAAATCCAACATACGAGATCGACAGTTGTCAACACCATTTTGTGTACATACTGGTGTATGAAACTAAAGCTTGTCCGAATTTAACAGTACAACTTTGACTGCTTGTTCAGTTTTAATGAAGCTATTTCCATCGCTATTGCATTGCCATGGTATTGGAATATGCATGTGGAACTATTGGATGAATTCAACAATGGTATTAAATTATGATTGAAGAACAAGGACGTGTGTTGTACCAAATAGCACTTCATATTCGATAAAAATCGCACAAGATGTAATTTGAAGATTAACTGCACATTGCTGTATTCGGCATGTACGCCATATCTCAAAAAACGCTTTAAAAAACTTTCGGATATGGGTATTAATTAATGTTCCACCTTACAGCAAACGGAATACGGAAGATATTTCTTCATTGTTCAGGGTTCCATGGAACTGTCATAATAACTTCAAAATTCCAGTAAAGTTCTTCTTATCTAACATGCAAGTGGTTGCATACTATTCCATTTTCAGTATCATATCAGCTTCACTATTTAAGTCCTTAATTTTGCCACTTTCAAAGTACATCCACATATTTTACAACATTTTTACAACGTCAAATGATACGCAACATTTCAAGTAAGAACACATAATTTTAAGACATTGATAGAATCTATATATTATAAAAATTGTTATGATAAATTCAACATCAAGTAATAAAAAATATCAAGTTCATATAACAAATTCATACTTATACAGTCTATGAAAAAAAGTTGATTGAGAAGTAGAGCTAGGATGCAGAAATTCATGTTCACTATATATGAATTAAAGAAGGTATATACGAAAATACTCTGAGAATCAAAAAAATGTATGGTTGATTTTGTACAATTATGTCACAGCACAACACTATTCAAACAACCAAAACACATGCATAAAACACAACCAAAACATAATGTATTTCATAGAAATTTCATAATGACTGGAATGTTAAGCTTTTGCAGGTAAAAAAAGACGCCCATAAAAATTGTATATATATGAGCAAATATATATCATAACATCGAGCTATTTTAAGCGAATTTAAATCAAGTTATTTTAAGCGAATGTAGATCCCTAAAAATTTGCTCCCTTGCAAAACTTTTTCCACTGCAAAACTTTCTACCTGTAAAGAGTATACACATTTTTGGTATAGGAAATAGTTTTAAAGAAAACAAGCGTTAAAAAACTCGAAATCCTTGATGCAAGTTTGGAAACCTTGATATTCATATTTGGGTGTGTTTTGAATTAGAAAAAACTGTCGGACGTACGATCGATACTTTGGATGGTAATAACTTTTGAACTCAAAGAAATTGATCCCGAAAATCTTTTATATTCTTTCAATATTGAAGGGAACTAAAATGTACAACAGTTAAAATTTAAAATAATATTGCTCGGTTTGAGAAAATGGCAAATGATGTGCACTGTCGGACGTACACGATAAAACTGACGACGAAAATCTATAAAAATACTTTAAACTTTTTATCGAATGTATTGATTTGAGTGTTGAAAATTAAATTAATTTATGATTTCATGTATGTCATCTAACAGAATATACCATAATTAGAACTTTCAGTAATATTTTTGACTACAGTATTCTTGAAAGTTGAGTAAGAGTTATGCTGTCGGACGTACGCTTTTGATGTCGATATATTCACTTCAATTTTAAAAGGATTTTTGCCGTTCAAGGTTTAGGCTAAAGGTAAACTTTTCGATTGAATTCAAATTAAATAGATTTTTGACCCTCATTCTTCTTATATTGACCATAAAACGAATGCGTACGTCCGACAGTTTTCTGAATAAATCAAGAAATCTCCTAAAAGTTCACACCAAAGAAAAATAAAAGATACTTTCTGTGCGCTAGACTTGGATTTACATAAAAGAAAATTCTTCTTTTCTTTTTGGATTAAAAAATATATAAACATGTTTCTACAACGTACGTCCGACAAGTATTAATGGAAATTTAATAAGGAACAAAAAAGAAAAAATTAGCACTGCAATGACTTCAGATATTGTTAACGTAGGTACAAGGATGTTATCTGGTTGTTTGTTGTGTTGTTTTAATGAATCTTGTTAAAAAAAACAGGGCAAAAAGTACGTTGAATCAAAAACTGTCGGACGTATGCTTTTTAATTATATCATCGTTTATCCTGAATCGCTATGTTTTTATGACGAGTTTGAATGAAAAACATCATTTTTATGTTATTCATTGATACTTAGACTACTTCTTATGTTTTGAAAACAATTCTACTCACTGAAATCTTATTTTCAAGAAAGAATTTACTGTCGGACGTACGTTTTCTTTATTTGTAAGCGCATATTTGAAAAATATCAGATTTAAATTTACTAGAAACAGTGGCAAAAATACTTTATCAAGGAAATAAAAGTTAAAACGTCAAAGTGATTCTGCAATAACATTTTCATGAGTCTGGACTGACGTTAAGAACTGCGTACGTCCGACAGTCGAAACACAATAGTTATAAAGGTGTAGGGGTCCGTATAATGAAGTTAATTCATAATTAACAAATTTTACCCCGAAAACCGAAAAATATAATGTCTATAATCTTTGAAAATGAGTTAACTTATCCTTTTATGCGAATTTTATTTTTCGACGCCTGGCGTTACCTAATTCAAAACACACCCATTTACACAATAAATATTTATTTTTTACAGTCAAATATACATCCTAAAAAAGCCTTATCCTAAAAATAACAAAAGGGTACTTCTTTCTACAATAAAAATAACACATGTTTCAAATAAAATAACACCATCATTCAACTGGAAAACTTTAGAATGTTAGTTTTAGGCATTTTTATATGCTCCTTTTGCCCTATATAAAAGATATTGTATGGGAATAAGGATTGTAAAAAAAGGTCCAGAAGACCTATCTATATCTATATTATAATACCCGTATGCGTCTGTCTGTCACGCAAAATGGTAACCGCGGTAGCGAGACACACGAAATGCGGCTAATAAAGGACGGGCGAACCGTGAATCCACGGGTTAACGACTAGTATATATATATTTATATATCATTTCTGACATATTTTAGTGGGAAAAGACCTTAAAAAGTTGCATGGTGGATTGCTAGAGAAAGATGGAAAATAAATATATCTCCTGGAGAACATCTCCCTCTAAAAAGCTGCTTGTTAGTTCGGCTTAGCTTGTGAGTGGAAATAAAGAAGCTAGCTGGATATCACTCATGTGACGATTTTACTCAGAAAAGCTTATCAGATCAGAACATTACCTGACAGAAATGTCCGTAGTTTTCTCGCTGAAAACGCCATCATGAAAACAAACTTTATGTTTAGCTACGTCAGTATATTCTGCTTTTATGACAAGGGGGTAACACACGAGGAGAATAAAGGAAGTAGCAATACAAACTACTAGCGTCCCGTATGAATGAAATAGCCTTTTTACCGTAAATGTAACGTTATTTAATACTTTTATTACTTTTAAATAATTTTGTGTGAACTATAATGTGTCAAAAATTGAGATATATTTTGGGTACAACCCCCGGGATTATTCTTCAACGCAAAGCAAGCTGGCCTGAACCTGATTGGTGGTCCTTTCCGTCACAAAAAATACTCGAACCTGATTGGTTGCATTATACGTCATTACAAGACGTTGCCCCAACAACGGAAACGGCATCGATGGCGCTTTGATCAAATTGCCGGACGAAGAAAAAAAGAAAAAGGAGGAAAATCGGCCGGTTTCAATAAGAATTCGGATACGATCCGAAATCTTAATAATAAAGGTAAACAAACTTATGTCCATGACTTCACTGGAAAATTAAAATTTTCTCTAAACTAACCTCGTTTTTACGTTAGTATGTTTATTCCGGCTGTGTATTTTGCGGAATGGAAATGGATATTAAAATAGGCTTATTGAAAAAAAAAGACTGGTGTAACAAGGCTGTTGATCATGAACCCGTACGCCCCGTTATATCATAGGTCAGTTGGAAAGGAAGTATGTTCTAAATAAATTCAAGACGTAAGAATTGTGGAACCGGTTTGTTCCAGATGAATTCAAGACTCAAGACACGTACAATAAAGCTTTTCTCTGGTATATCTCCGGTCAATTCATGCCCCACTGTAACAAGGCCAAGATCCATTTTTGTCAACAGCCTTTACATTTCTTACGTTTAGAATTTATATTGGATATTTGGATGTTCTTAAATACTGTAGACAATCCTAGAATAAGCTTTTATTATTCAGGAACCCCAAGTAACATCACTGCCAGACATTGCGCATTTGTTGTATGGATCACATGAATTATTTGCGCATGCTTAAATGTTTTTGCTGGTGTCAGCATCGTCATCTATGTAAAGGCTAAAATACACGTTTAAACGGACCGTTTAAATGTAAGATAAAAAAAATTACCGTGTAAACAGGAAAGATGTACAACATTTTTCGGTTTTATAAGTTTTTTTAAAAGTTGGACATGTTCAACTTTTGCTAAGTTTTTTCTATTGAAATTTAACAGAATGATTAACGAGCTATTGTTTAAACTAAAGATTTGAGCATATTTTTTCAATTTCTAATCATAACCGCTTTTTTTCTTTCACCGTTTACCCTGCTGCTGCTATAACAATACCCGCAACGGAAGATTTACGTGTTTTTTCTTTGGTATTCATTTTGAAAAGAGAGTTTTTTAAAAAACTTATACATTTTATCTTAACGTGTGAACAGGTATATTACCTGCGACGAAACTTATAAGTTTTTTCTTACAACTAAACGGTCCGTTTAAACTTACCGTGTATTTTAGCCTTTAAAGACGTCACCAATTTTGGAGGAGTATCTGTGGAATGAGTCTATAACCGGCTATAATCAGACATTATACTACTGGCGCCATTCATAAACTCCTCCTAGACTACTAAACAGAATGAATGATTTATTCTGTTAAGATGATGATTGCAAAGATTAAGGAAATTTAAGTAACTTTAAGGAACTGCTAGAATAATTAAAACCTTTGGGTCCGTTATAAAAATTATGTTTTGTAAAGTTTGGTATATATACTTTGGACTAGTCTAAATTCTAATACCGATTGACCCACATTCTTTTAGAGCGCTCCTAAACTTTAATTTTTATCCGGGGACTTCCCCATTGGTGCCTGGGTTCTACTATAGTGTCCTAGCTCACAAATTTTTGGTTACATTCTGTTTCAACATCGGAACCCTCTCTTATGTATTTTATGTATAACTTATTAACCTGATATCAGCAAAATTTTAGAAGGTCGGACACTTAAACTGATTTGAAAATAATTGTTTATAAAAAAATTGTTAACAAAAACAAGCTGCATCTAACAAATCGATTGAAAAAATGTTATCAAAAGCCTTTAGAATTTAGCAAAACTTTTTCATATGATCGGTAAGTGGATTATGGAAAGCCAGTTTTGAAGTTCCCGGAAAGAAGTGCTCAGACGTAAAATGTGTTAATTATGGCTATTTATATATAGGCATATATACATACGAAATGGCTAAACAACACATATAATAATACAAAGCTACGAACGAACTAATGAATGTTTTACTGTTTCATACAATGGCTCTCTTCTGTCTTTTTATTTCCTTTTGAATCTGTACAAGCAATGCGTTTAGCATGTTCGTTTGTAATAATTAGATTCTATATACTTTATTGAGAATATTTGCAATGCTTAGTGGACAGCATCGTTCTTTAATACACAATTGTTTGCATCACAATCGTTTATTATTCACGAAACACGACATATTATGATTACTTCCTTCTGTGTTTAAGTTGTTCGAATGCTGTTTCCTGTAAAACCAACAAATAAATTGCAAAAGAGAAAATGCGAACTGATGTAAATGCAGGAAGAATGGGATATTGACTTACTAGCTCCTGCAATGATTTTTGCTGGCCGTTGACTATAATCATCGGCGATTGCACGTTTCCTGGAACTATTGATTTCTTCGTGCCATAGTCTAAATGCATGACTGGAATAGTACCACGTCTTTCGCCTCTTACTAAAACATGGGAGACAAAGTCTGAAAACACGTAGATTGTGCAAATCAATCGGGGAATCGGCTGAACAAAATAAGTAACACGGTTGGGGCAATTCGTTAACCCTATTTGATGCGGGTTTTTCCGAACATATTATGAACGGGGCAGATTCCACTTTCTGTTTAAAGTTTCTGGTAGCCAAATAAAAATTATTTAACATGTTTTCCGGTTTTTACATAATTCGCATATAAAAATACCGAAACGATAATCCTAACGAAAGTTTTTCCGATTCCGGTAGTTTGGAGTCATGGTCAATATGTAAGGCTCTGAAAGGTATGGGACCTAAAATTTTAGTATGTAGGTGTCTAATAGATAAATATAAAACCCAAGTAAGTATAATAACTATGCAGCATAACAAAAAAGAGTTATTAAAAGTTAAGCGTTAATGCTAATTATTTCAGTCAGGAAAGCCGTAACAATACCAGCAATTAAGAATATATAAGAAGATTTAAAAATCTGATAAAATCAAGTTTGAAATTACCAGCACAAGGAGCATTGGAACAAGGTGTAAATTTTCTCGGTGAACCAAGCATAGAGCAGTCTTTACCGCCTCGTTTTGGTATGGGATTACTACAGTAACGAACTGCAATCTTGACGCCCTCTCCGCAAGACTGACTGCAAGGTGACCAGCCAGTCCAAGATGAGTAACCACCGTTTATTCTATCGTCTAAATTATGTAAATTTTAAAGTGGAAATGATGTAACTGCTGAGACGTAAAGAAATAAACAGATTTTATTGAATAGTATAAGAAAATTAAATAATCAGAATACACATGGAAAGATATGAAAGCAACCATGTTAACGTAATTACCCTGTTTAGACCACAGCGACGATCTTCGATCAGTGTTGTAATCAATAAGTGTCTGATGCGCTTGTGTTGACTTATGTTGCATCATGGGGCGCAAATGGGCAGGAGTTGGCCATAGGTTGTCCTTTAAGTCCGCTTTAACGATATCATGTAGTTTTCTAAATTTTATTGAAGGAGGTGTAGGCCACATATATGGCCCGTCTTCGTCGTTTGAATGGCGTTGCTTTGCGAAAGATATGACTGATCCTTTTGGTGGTTCAGTTGGTTGAATTACTGCAACTGCTGGTGCGGATATCATTGGTGACGGTGTCTGGATGATGGATGCAAGAGCTGAAGAAGTTGACACATCGTCTACGTTGTAAAAAAATATTTTTATAAACCTTTTTGTGCGTTAGACATCCGTCTGACTAATAAATTTAATAAATAAGGTGGAAAAAGTGTTTTATTTATTTCACTAACCTTTTGACCCACATATCTTTTTCACGTCTTCTTTATCAAAATATCTTTCATATAAGGATATTTCCCCCACTGCCATATGGATAACTTTAAAATGTGGTCCTTTATTTGGACGACCAAACATCAATCTTGTAGCTACGTCTGTTTTGTGGCAACCATTTTTGTCGATACATTGGTCACATTCTGACGACGCATGTGGAAGTGATTTATCAAATTCATCACAGTTAATGTACAAGAATAGTCCTAATGTCAGAAATTCACATTCAACATATGACTCCAGAAGATAATGTAAATCAGCCTACTTTTGTAGTGGAAGAAATAACCAAATTACGAGGCCGTATTGAGCTTACAGCAATATAAGTTCTAAGTAAATTTAGTTCTTAAAAGCCAGCACAATCAGTTACATTGAGGATTAATGATAAAAATATACTGTCTAATATCTGATCAATACATTAAACAGTAAACTATGCAACAGTTATCCTTGGCTAGTAAATCTTGCTTTTTTCATACCTTTATTTTTTTCCCATGTCACTGTTAAAGTCATCCATTTTTCAATATAAGGTTCCAGTATTTTGTGGAGACACCATGTTTCATCACGAGTAACCACAATTCCGCCAATGCGTCCATCACTCACATATAAACTTATACCACGTGAATCTTTACTCCACGCTCCAGAATCAATAATAAACATCCTACTTGTGTTGAAAACACTATCTCGATAAATTTTCAGCGTCATTTGAACAGTAAAACCGTTTTCGCAAACTTCTGGATCTAAAGAAGAAGTTAGATTCTAAATTCTCGTAGAAAAATTAAATTGTTGAGTATTCCGTTAGTAAGTCAAAGTGACATTTGATTTTTTGAGTACATCAAATTACCGATTAATTCTTTGAACAAATTAAATCATTTAGTAACATATTAAACGAAGTAGATTGTTATTAAATGTAAGTTAAATATTAAATTAAACTAGTCGGTGACCCATGGAAAAATCCACGTGTTCACCCGTCCTTTATTCACCGCAATTCGTATGTCTCGCTACTGCGGTTACCATTTTGCGTGACAGACAGACGCACACGGGTATTATAATATAGATATACCATTTAGAAAAAACAAACAAATTAAATAGACGAATTACCACTAAAACATTCTCCTTGATAATCTCCAGCATCCATATATCCATTGATACCGTCTAGTATCGCGTGTCCATTGTGAAGTCGTACGCCGCCAGAAATTCTCAACTTAACTCCAGGTTCTCCTTTTATAACACTGTTGCTCGATTTCGATAACTCCCAGTGTGCCAAAGGCGCCTCCTCCATCAAACGCCCTAAACGTAACAACAATTTTATTGCTTAGAATCGCTCGCTAATTTGGTACTACTCTACGGTTATATAAATATATACAAATATATCACCTTGTGCATTCTTTCTTTGTTCCAGTTGAGCGTACATGGATGCTGCAACTCTATTTTTAAACTCGTCAGCAGGAGCTCTCTTAGCCGACGTTTGCAACTGGTTTAAAAGGAGTTGAATGTTTTTGTTATCAGCATCAACAATTTGTCTTGCTTTTGCCCTATTGCTCGTAAGTTTCTGTTTGCGCACGTCTATTCTGCCTTGTTTTGGGGTACTGATTAACTGCATGATGTGGCCTGATTCAACCTGATTTGTTAGTATATTTGGTTTTGACTGTGGAAATTCACTTTGTTTCACTTCACTCGCTTCTTCTTGCTTGATGCGGTGTTTTTCTTCTTTATGACTTTCTTTTGGTTTCGCAATATTTCTTAAATGATTTTCAATTTCAATCCCATTATTCATTACACTTAAGGATTTTTCAAGCAAATGTTTTTCTTGCTCTTGATTGTGGTTGTCGTCACTATCGTTTGTCAACGGTGCTAGGTTTGTTATTACTTTAATCGGCTCATCCTGTTGTTGGATTGCAGTTGCGTTGCCTACAGTGGCATTTGAAGCTTCTTTAGGTGTTGGTTTTGGTAGTACTTCAAGTGTGTACATAATATTTGATCTGTTTTCATCAGTGTGATCTGCTTCCGGAACAAGAGGACTCGTCAGCATAGTGGACTGAACACCAGTTACTTGTGGAAGGCTGTTCACCGTAATTTTTCCTCCTTTAACAATGCCATCGTGTATTTCAACACCAGGTCCTATCTCTGCATCTTGAACGATAACACCTTTATCGATAATCCCGCCTTTTATTATCCCTGACTTCACATCACCACCCCTCAAGATCCCTGACAACATAACACCACCTTCCAATGTACCACTCTCAATAACACCACCCTTTAGGACTCCACCATTAATGGTACCATTTTTTAATACCCCACCGTCCATTTCACCTGAAATAAGATGGCCTCCTATTATTTCACCTCCTTTAAATTCTCCTCCTTCAACAGATCCATCGATTAAATGACCACCATCAATAACACCACCTTTAACAATACCCCCATCCACCATGCCAGATTTAATATCCCCTCCTTCTATTTTTCCGCCTTTAATACGACCACCTTCTACAATACCATTATCGAGTGTTCCATCTAAAAATAAACCGTTCTTGAAGGTACCACCAGTGATTCTTCCACCACGAATTTCTCCTCCAGAAACATCTCCACCAGACACTACCCCACCTAATATATTCCCACCTCTGACATTACCGCCAAGAACTTTACCCCCGTTTATGCGTAACTGTTGAGAGGGTGTAGGGGCAGTTACTTCTGCATCGGTGAATGAGGGTAAAACCGCATCCGAGCTTTTCATCGGCTCCTTACTTAAAGCTTGCTCATGGGTTGTCTTTATGAACTTTTCCAGTAAGGGTGTGGTCGGGTGTGGATTAAAATCATTTGCGAAAGATAGAATTGAATCGAATTTTGAATGCTCTTTTGAGCTACTTAAACCATTAAGGCTATCCAGAGCCTTTCCTGCGTTTTTCTCCATGAATTTATTTTTTTCAACATCCAACATTTTGTTTTCTTTGACTTTAAAGATCTCATTAGAATTATTGTTTTCGTCACCATCTGTGCTTTCAGCTGGTGCAAGGTCATGCAAAGTACCACTTGATTTTAAAATTGCGCTTAAAATGTTTTCACTTGTTTCTTCATCTTTATCATTTTTTATAGACGTGTCTTGTTTTCCTGTCACTTGTGCTTCTTCTTTCTTTTTGTCTTCAGCAGCTTCCTTTGAAGCTTCTTGCTTAATAAACTCTTCAATTTTTTTTGCTGCTTCTAATGTCTCGTAATTAAAGTTTTCCTTTTCTTTCTTGATTTCTTGATTTTTTTTAATATCATTTGACAAATCAGTTGACAAGAACGCCTTTGCTTGCTCTTCCAGAGATTTCACTGCTTCTTTCGTGTTCGTGTTCGTGTCTTTTTCTTTTTGTTTTGAAATTCCTTCTGGGATATGTAGAATAATTTTCACTTTCTGGGGATCTTCCTCATTTGTACTTTTGATTGACTCATTTTCAACTCCAGCTTCCGCTTCTTTGACTTGTTGCGTTAGTTCTCTCATGTTTGGAGATATGTCCAAGTGGTGAGAAAAAGACTTTGCCGTGTTTGGTTGATTAAAAAAATCTACTGTATTTTTTTCATCTTGAAGATCTATCTCACTTTTCATTTCACTCAAACCTTTTAAATCAGACTGCTTTATCGCATTATTTATTTCCTCACTATTCAAAGCATCTTGTATGTTGACCTCACTACTTTGTTTACCCTCGTTACCTAAAAAAATATATATCGTAACATAATTAACTTTTAACTTGTTTTTGTCCCAAGGAAAGAACTTTAAACACAATGCAAATTGAAATATGTAGTGGAAACAACAATGTTTTTTCATCATACTTTAAAGTTTGGTCTCCACTCTGCGTCAAAGTACGTATGCCCTAATGAGCAAAAACGCACTTTAAAGCCAAAAGGGAATGACAGTAGGTGCTAGGACGCCTATTTTGGAGACGCATTTAAACAACCAAAAAAGCTAAATGCGAATAAAACACATGTTTGAAATTGGCGTTTTACAAAAAACAAAAAATGCGCTGAAATGTTTCTATTGCTGTGAACAGATATCGATGCTTTTTTAGACTTACAGCAAAAACTTATAATTAGTTAAAAAGGTAGAATAGTTAAAACTGGTACGAATTTATCCTTCTATTTGTTACATGGAAATCACACGCTAGTATTTCTCTGAAAACAATTATTATCCAAAACTTACAATTGGAGATTTTCTTTTCCTTTTTTGAAAGAAGCATTAAACAATAATAACAAATAAAAAATAGGAAAAAGACATAACAAAATATAATCGTATTCTTTAAGCTCATAATCTTCGTTCAGCATCATTCTGGAAGAACGTTGATATATGCACGCCTAGTGGGACCAAGTTTATATAGATCAATGTTTGGATACACAACATATACTAAATCAGGTGTGCTAAACTACAGTGAGATTGAGCATAATATAAAACCACATAAGACAAGTCTGCCCGGTTAAGCGAGTTCAAGGCCAGAAAAAACATCATACGCCCCCTTTCCCCTCCCCAATTTTTTACTAGAAACATATTCTCTAATTAACGGTACGATATGGAGAATATTTTCAATGTTGGCGATATCTATTACTTAGATTGTGGAAAAATCTACGGGAATTTTCCCGACGTTGCTACCATCTTTGGCTCACAAAAATACAAATAGTCGTACAGCGAGCATTTCAATGTAGATATCTATATATCTAGACAAAAAAATTAAATATTCTTGTGATGTTGTAGTCATCGTTTTTTACAAAAAAAGTATGACGTATTGGGAATAAATTTATTACATTTTTTGAAAAAAGAAATATAATAAAAATTTACTTCAGAGTGCACTTCAAAAAATAAACAAAGTTTCCTGACCTTTTCTTGCCTAACCGGGTCAGCTCGTCTCATGTGTTTGTGTAAAAATATCAGCCTGCTTAACCGTGCCAGTCCGAATAATAGGACTAGCTCGCCTTAAGTAATCAGCTCTTTTGTTTACCTTCTACATGATCAGTTTGGATATCATCAATGCTAGTTTTGTCAGATCCAAATTCATTGTCATTTGAATTTACGCTAAACATCTCTCTTTCTTGATGATTTGCAGCTTCTTTTAACGAAACATCTTCAACATCGTTACTAAGACTGGATGTTGTGTCCTCCTCGTCACTGTTACTTGCAATAAATCTCTGATTTCCGATCACTTGCATGTCGCTTTTAAGGGTATCATGCTTGCGTACGTTAGCTTTCTTTTTAGTTCTTTTTTTCTTATTATTTGTTATATACAAATCAATTTGCACACCTGGTTTTTTGCCAACAGTAATCAGTTTTGACGGTTTCTTTGACACCTTCCAAACTGACCCAGAACGGTGTCGGTTGTGTCTTTTAAGATCTGTTTTGTTTAAAGTTTTGTATAAGTTGATATCGTCTTTATCTGGCGTTTTAGGATATTGATTGTGTGAAGACTTATAATCACTTGATTGACTAGCTCTTTCTGTTTCGTTTGAAACAAATGGATGAACCTGATTCATATGTTGTGGTGATTCTTCTTCATTTGAGCTGGATAAGTTTCTTCTTTTATTTGCTATATCAATTTGTGAAGGCTGTATTATGTCTACTAATGAAGCGTTAACAGTGTGAGAAACAAAATCTTCCGTCTTTTTATTCAAACTGGCTAAATCACTTTCATCTGCCATGAAAAATCCTGTATCTGCGGAACTATCGTCAGATGCAGATTGATATCTGTTTTTTGGTTTTGAAGGAACTAGTTTCTTTACTTCATTTTTATTATCAAAGTGCTTAAACAGATCGTGCCACATTTTTTTTTTATGTTTTGCTCTACTATGCTTACTGCGATGCTTTTTAGGTCTGCGACTTCTACTACCTCCAACCATAATCTGCGCATCTTCTTGTGCTGCAAAATCTACAATATTTTTTGCTCTTTCTGAGTCATATTCATTTTCGCCAGTGTTGTATTTATCGACGTTTTTGCCTGCAAATGTTTTGATTTGTTTGTCTGCAGCGTCTATTCTATCAAGAATTTTTTTGGCATCTGATGACCTGATTGTAAAGTCTTTTTTATACATTTCGGGTTGTTCATTACTCTCTAATGAACCTTCTTTTGTTTCAGGGTCAATTACCAACGGATTGTTTTTTATAAAATCTTTGTCAGTGTCCTGCACAGCCTTTGCAATGGTGTCAAGACTTTTTTGCCCAGTTGCTAAGTCAATAGCAGTGCTACGGTGAATGGCCTCGGTCTCAGCATTTATGTTTAAATCTGCTTTTTTGTCATCAGCTTTCAAATCTTTTTCAATATTATTTATTAAATTCATCTCCTTTGGTTCGACCCCTTCAATGTTGTTCTCAGATGAAAGAACTTTTTCTTGCTGAGAGTTGTGTTGAGCACTAATTGCATCGGAATGGGTCGGTGCATCACTTTCAATAGCTATAGACTGCATTACATTCGCATGTCGCTTTTTCGTTTCGTCCATGATATCCTTGTCTTCTTTATCAAGGTTGCCAATAATAGTTGTCAAAGTTTTTGTAGTGTCTGGCAAACTTTCCTTTATCGTTTTAATTTTCGTTTTCGCAGTCAATTCGTTATTACTACTGCTACTACCTACTCCAGAATCACTGTTCATAAGAAATACACCATCGCCAATGGCTTGATAGTTATCGGGATCGCCATAAGCTTTTCCAATACTTGCACCATAACTGTCCACAGGGGAGTCAATAGTCTGACGATTGTGAATATTATTTTCAGTTTTATAGTTGTGAAGTTGAAACACGATGTCTTTTTTAGTATTTTCATGACGGGAAATATTTGATTTTTTCGAATTATCGCCATCAATCATGCTGTTCTTGTTAACGTCAAATAACTCGTTGCTATTGTTTAGAGCTTTTAATAAAGTCTTTTCAATAACGTAACGTTTGCTTTTCATTGTGGGTATATCATTATTATCTTTTAGGTACTTTGTGAGGACATTTTCCCACTCCCTGTTATAAATTTCGTCGACAGAAGCAACATTTCCTACAAAAGTAATAAGTTATAGCTCATATAATTGATTTAGTCTTACTGAGATAAACATCTGAATATCTTGTACTGCATTTAATGCAAAAACATGTTTAACTTTCAGTTAAGAGGTTTACCTTTCTTGTTGAAGTTTTTATTATCATTTTGCGCGGACGCAGCCGCTGCTACTAACAGTATGTACCAGCCCACACTAAATCCTCCCATCTTCATTTTCTAAAACAAAGTTTACAAGCCTTTATCCGGATAAAATAATTCATCAGTTCTCTCATTTTAACTATTAAATTTTAAAGCAATCTCCCAGCTTCCATATGATATTTAGTTTGATCCTAAAAATGCCTAAAGGTTCCTTACTTTGCTTATAATATAAAAAGTATCATTTTAAATATACATTTGGATAAAAGCAATACCATTCCAAAAATTTAAGGCGGTAATTTACAAATTTGATGCACTCTGCATTACATATCTTCTAGATTCCAACCACTACCCTGTAACAAATAATGCTGCTTAATTGACATGTATACCAAAAAATGGTAGATTAAATTGTTTTCAATAAATTTCATGCCTAACATCCACCATATTTAAAGAACCAATTTTTTGTGCATAATGTTTAAAGTCGTTCAAGCGTTAAATTAAAGTGCGGTTCCAACTGTTCAGAAGCGTTCACTTCATTCATTGTTCAAGAATAAACAGCTGTTCAAAAAATTCTTTTAAGAGGCATGTTTATATAAATTAATGGAAGAATACTGTTTCATGAGTTTCTTAGGATAACGACAATAATTTTTGAAGCTTATTATAAAAATCAAGATCGTGTAAGTTTCAAGGAATGAGATTTTTGAAAAAAATAATAAATAAGGATCAGCAAATACATTTTTTAATTTATTTAAAAGTGCAGAACGAGTTATGACTGGTTTAAGGAGAACTTACGAAAAAAACTACATATATGTTCTATGTGACTAAAGGCTGAAATACACGATCCGTTTAAACAGAAGGTTTAAACCTGACGGATAAGTCATAGGTCAAAACAGATCGTGTATTTTAAAAAAATGAAACGTTTTGACCTGCCAAATTTGACCTATCCGTCATTTCAAAAAGATGGACGTGTTCCTCTTTTTCGATTAAACTAAACGGATGATCTTTCTCTATTGAAATTTCATAAATCTATTGTTTTAAACGTTTGACGTCATGTATCAATTTCGGAATAATATGCAAGGTGATGAATGAAGTTTGTACTGAAAAGGAATATACTGAAAAGGAATTGAAAAAAGTCACAAAGGAAAACCAGTATATCCGAGTTTGCATTGTCGCAAATGTGGAAATTGTGTTGTTTTCCTGACTTTTTCGTGAGTGTACATGTTGTAAGAAATTCGAAAACTTGCTTGGTACATTGTTTGTGCAAACCAACACGAAGATTTTTTTACATTATGTTTAAACAAGGTGATGTATGTTGTTCAGGTAAAGAAATAAAACTACTGTCAAAATAGAAAAAAATTTGAGTCTTCCAACGTTTTTTCAGGAATCGCTACATTTCATTGTGTATAATTATTTGATCTCACCCGTTGTTTTGAAAGATGTTTTGATACAAAAGTGAAGTTTCATACACTTAATACTTGATTGAAGAGGCAGAGCTTTCTTCATAAATAACGTCACTATTATCACAATCAACGCAATGACACAAGTCGGTGCAGTTTAAACTGTGCGATTTGCAAATACAAATTCTTGTTTTGCAATTTGATTTTTTACAGTCGCAAAATATTAGTTGCAGTACTCCTTCAGGTGCTGGAGGAAGAATTATCCATTCAATTTTCAAATCACCATCCTGAAGGATCCAAACATAACCGTTTGCATTATAAATTGACGCAGTGGCATTGAGAGATCTTTAATTATCGCTATAACGTACGAAACAAGTTTGCAGTGGTGAAGAAGAGCGTCTCTAGTCGGAGGTAATCTTTCAGGCTCTGACGCTCTTTCCTTGGCGCAGAAATTTTGAAATCGAGCTTCTTCGGTATTATCGCACTTCTGACCGTATAATCGGCATACAAATTTTTCCAGCATTGAAAAGAGTGATGCGTCGAATGTAAAGAAATTATCCAGAAACTAAAATGTCCGTTGGTACTATTTGTTATTTTTCAGTAGTTGGAACGATTTTGCTTTACCAATTCCGTGGAAAGCGCTGGTGCAGTCATTTCCTGTGAAACAATGGATAGCAGGGAGTGCCAGGCAACAATTGTTCCCAATTTGGTTACGCATTGATAAAATATCTAGCACTCTTTTTCTCCCCCTACTCCAATCTCTACAAATATTTTTAGCCGCAGCTGATTTTTTAAATACAACGCGTAAATCGGTATGTCATTATCGACAGTGTGGATCAATAATTTTCTGATTGAGCATGCTTGGCACATAAAAAGACCTTTGTGTCGGCTTCCTCTTGATCTGTAAATAGCGATCTTTCTTTGTCGCACGTTACCTGATTACTCTTATTTACTCTTCTACACTTCTAACCATTTCCGGAAAGACTACTTTTCCCGCGTAGATTACGCATTTTTTTCAATGTACATGTACGGAGGGCGTCACTTTTTATTTTAAATACATAGACAGTTTTTAATGACTTTTAAATTTAAAATTTAAAACTATTTTATAATTTATATCATAAAGATGAATACATCTTTTTAGTTATTATTCCTGTTTTTTGGTTTTTAATTTTTGTTCGAAATCAATTACTTTTGAGAAGTATAGACCCCCTGAATATTTTCACATTGGAATGCGTGTGTTCGATATCAAAATTCGAAATGCGTTAAATATGGCGTCGTAGTAGTGTAAAAATTTTGTAAGAATTACTTATTAGTTTGGATAAAATTTGTTGAATGAAATAAACTTAGCGTGTCCGGTTTAAGTTTTTTTGTTTATTCGTATGTATAGTTCGATTTTATGTAGGTTAGAAATTGTCCTCGACCCCAGGGTATCTTGTAACTCTTTGACACGGAGACGGCGATACGAACATGACCCTGGTATAGGCCTGTTTACGTGACCACTCTTCAACCTAGAATTTGGATTGTAATAATTATTAAGATTTCTCTTGATAACCCAGTTTTTTGTAAAAAGGGTAGGCCATGATAACTAAGCAAAAGTCGCGTGACGTAAAGAATGAACTATGATTTCTGGCGAGTGAAAAACAGTAAAGGCGAACCCAAAACAAGGGAAATGAACAGTTGGTTTTTGCTTCAGGTAGTGTCAGAGTTTATAGTGTCAGAGTAAAACTTACAGAGAACATAACAACAAGATCTTGAGTGACCATCTGAAGGAAGAACAAAGGCCATGTAACTGTCGAACAAAAGATAATTGCCCACTCCATGGAGATTGTCGGATTACGAATATTGTATACAAAGCAGAAGTTACCACTGATAACAAGTTGTTTTGTTATTATGGCACATCAGAAGGTGAATTTAAGCTGCGTTACAATAACCACACCAAGTCTTTCCGTCACCGGAAATATCAGAACGAAACCGAGCTTTCGAAGTTTATATGGAAGCTCAATGACGAAAACCGTGCGTTTTGGATTAATTGGTCTGTTGCAATGCGCGCAAGTCAATACAAATCTGGAAATAAACGTTGTGACCTGTGTATATCTGAAAAAGTTTGCATCCTACACTCTGACCCAAAGGAATTATTGAACAAAAGGAACGAACTGATTAGTAAATGTCGGCACAGGAATAAATTCGTCATCAATAATGTGAAGTAATTAGTAATTTTGTTTTACAATATAGAATAATTTCCCTTAAGGGAATTATTAGTTGTAAAATAATTTTATTGTGAAAATCTGTAGTCATTTGCAGTTAGAGAATTGTCAAGAAGACATGAAACTTATAGTCACTGCTAAATTTTGTGTATTTTCTTAGTTTTATCCAATAATATATATATATATATATATATATATATATATATATATATATATATATATATATATATATATATATATATATATATATATATATATATATATATATATATATATATATATATATATATATATATATATATATATATATATATATATATATATATATATATATATATATATATATATATATATATATATATATATATTGGTTTTTCGCCTTCAGAAGTCAGGTAAAGGTTTAAGAACGGGGTTGGTTTGGGGGACTTTACAAATAAAAATAAAAGACTGAACCCGAACAGAGATAGAGGAAGGTATGTACTGGGACAAAATCTATGAACAGCTGCGCACACTTGTATATATCGACTCATCCCAGGTTCCGACCCGCTTCGCAGCACTTTTTGATCTATCGACTATCCCTCTCGTCAATCCCGGAACATCTCGAGGTTGTTAGGCAGCGACAATAGTGCCCACGGGCCATTGTTCGGACCTGATTCGCTTGGACAAGCCTTTTATCATCAGCTCGATTTAGCGCAAGTTTGTTTACCCTTTGGGTGTAGACTTAAGGCTTTTTCTGCTGAATAATAACCTGGCTTGCGTGTACATCAATATTTTCCTCCAAGCATCGCTTGTAGTTATCAAAGGTGATAGATTTCTCCGTGACGCATTCTTTCACACCCTTTGCTTTTCAATGACCTCCCGTCTCCGTGAGACTCGGCGTTCGGCGTATAAGGAAAGGATGGTTTCGCAAAGCAGCATTGAACTAACCAGCCTCACTTTCTTCCAAGAAAGGCGAAGAATCAACATCATAAGACACAGTTACAGGAATCCGCAAATAATCCCGATAAATTTTAGAGGACTATAAAATCAATCTTCCCAATAAAAGAAAAGGTCGGATATGCGAAATTGTTCTTTGTCAACATCAACAACGAAATTACGACAAATCCGATCACTATAGTTCTGTTCGTTCTTCACAAATGTAGCTGCAAATATAAAATATAAGGCTATATTACGTAAAGACTTTATTTGGGCAAAACCTCAACGAGTATACCCCAAAACAACTCCAAAGAAAAAAGGCAAGTGGGTCAGATGACCTACCGCCTGGTTTCCTAAAAGATTTTGCTACCTGTATAGCTGAGCCGTTCTGTTTCATTATTAATCTTTCGTTAAAATATGGCCGCATACCAACGGATTTTAAGCACGGTTTAATGACCCCAGTGTTTAAAACTGGTTCAAAAAATAGACCAATTACTGTCCTGTTCAAAATATTTGAAGAATGCGTATACGGTCAAATTTTAGGCTACCTTGGGATAACCAACTGCTGTCGAATTTTGTAGTTCGAATTTAGAAAAAACACAAACACAGAGCTTGGAGCGACCCTTTTTATGGATACGATTAAAAAAGCATGGATAAAGGCGATATGACAGGGTCAATATTTGTGCAAAATGTGCGTTATAACAAAGTATTTTCGCATCCGCAGCCAGTCAACTGTGGTGTCCCTCAAGGATCCATCGGACCCCTCCTTTTTCTTATTACATTTAACGATGCCTGGGAAACCTTGATTCACTCTAAGATAATCATGTATGCTGATGATGCAGTATGATGCAGTCTATGTATCAGGCAAATCTAAAGATGACATTGAGAAAAAACTGACGGACGATTTTGCTCGAATTGCTGACTGGTTAGAGAAAAACGGTTTAATTATAAACACGAGGAGAGAAAAAACTGAGTGCAGGCTATTCGGGACAACGAAAAGAATAAAGGATAAACAGCTCGAATTGAAGTACTGGCACCAATCGATTGTTTTTACGGACACTTACAAATACCTTGGAATTAAATTGGATCCTTCTTTAAACCTTCATGAGCACTTCATATCTACGTATAAAAAGGCGGCGGGTAGATCGTATTTGTTAAAAAAGATAAGAGTTGATCTCACCATTGAAGCAGCTCTTACAATCTACAAGACAATGATAATTCCACTTTTTACGTATTGCTCTATCGTGGCTTTTAAAATCAACAAAAATCGACAAATTTGAAAAATGGACAGCTCATGTTATTCAAAATGGAAAATCCCAACAAAAAATATTCCAACCATCAGTTTACTTGGCAAGAGACGTTTATGCATAACAATGTATGATTTCATATCTGGAAACGTGTGCCCTGAGGATCAGCGCCATACTCACTACAAACTTGTGCAAATCTATATGTGGAATAAGGGTTGTTCCACCGACTAAACCCATCATCCAAAGGCATGGGCACTTTCATCCATCCAGGTATACGTCGTATATGATAGTAGACATGCAATCGAAGGATGCTGTTGATGAGCGGTAAGGATCCCGTCATATGTTTTGTAGATATCCCCAGTGTTGTCGTTGCAGAATGTGTTGCGAAATTGAACTGAGTCTGCGAGAACTCCAACGCTTTTCCGCCCTGCCATGAAAGTTGTACGGGATCGTTGAGTGTAGGCGTTGGAACCTTGATAGAGTACTTGATAAACTCAGGGAATACCACAAGGATATGCGCACTGCCCGTCGATATGTAGATATCTTGATGTTTAAGCTTTTCGTTCGACTTGTACTGAGTCCTTGGATTATACGAGTAAATGTTCATCTTTTCTTCTTGAAGAAAGATGAGGCAACTCTACATCATAGATAAAGTCAAACCTCCGCTCTTTGACAACTACCTAGGAAGACGATTGCCTCCTTGATGGTAAAAATTCTAAGATTCTGGTCATACTCTCCACCAAAAAAGCAACTTGGGGAGAGATGCTCACCTGGAATTTTGACGCACCTGTCTACCTCCCTCTGAAGGGGACGACGGACAGGCTTCAGTTTATGTTGACTGACGAATACCATCCCCATAAAAATGTAGTTTTCGTAGATATCACGATGCAGGTGCTTATAGAATAAAGATGGATAGTAAGAAACTATATCCGAGGGATGAACGTCAGGTATACAGGCTACGGAAGATCGAGGAGATCGAACAGTACCTTCGCAAGGATAACGTGATGCACTCGCTAAAAAACTAAAGATGCATGGAACTTGGGTTAGGTATTGTGATCACCGATCACTAGGAGTTAGCGTCATCACCAAGGCTGCAGGATTTGTGCGTTAGCAACAGGCCTTGGCGCGCCACTGTGTATTGCTATGGGAGTTATAACGTTAGCGATGAAAATCGGCCAAGCAGATCTAAGGAATGCTTCGAAAAGGTTATGCGTAAAGGCACAGAAGCATGAAAGTATAAGACTGCTTCCGGAGTCAAAGTTGAATTCCGTCGTCGATTTAATCTCCAAGGCGATCAAAAATGGTGTCGTGAGCGACTATAAGTTCAGCTTGGTGATGCAGGAGAAAAATAAATATATGGTGTTAAAGGAACAGATGTGACAAAGAGTGAAGCGTGTCGTAAATAAATGGGGAGCTGGTGGCAAAAGGTAGATAACAAGGAAAGGTAAGGTTTTAAAAAAAATACAATCTGTGCAGTATGCATCCGCCAGCTAGACAGGCCGCAGATTATCACGTTCCTCCTGCACAACCGATCACCTATCCCGTATCTTGATCTGTGAGCAAGTTCCCATCATGTACAATATGTTTCCATCTGAGCGGTTTCATATACATTTCTAGATTCACCTCTTTTGCCGTCTGTACGCAAGGCGTACAGTACGGACAATCAGTTCGCGTTGAATCATCCTTAAACTTGACTTCCCGGATGGTACTCTCCAGCTCCAGCTTAGACATCTTTGATCTTCCTGTAATATCTGAAATCGCCGCTTCCTTTCTCAGAATGTTCATGTGTTTTTTTGTGGCTGTTCTTCCAACCTTGCAGGCTTTTCGACTTCTTTTTCGACATACACGTTGCATAGGCTTTGTGTCGTACCAGACACCATTGAATTGATACATCTTGTATGAACCAAGACCATAAGCAAATTTGTGTCAAGATTTACCGTTGGTGTTGCACATGAGGATCTGTTAACACTTGTGACAGTTTATCGTGACTATTCTCTCAGTAGGTGAGACTTGCCGTACCATAGTTTGCATCTTTGTTTGTATGGCTGTTGCCAACCATATAAAGCTTCGCCATGCTACAATTCAGTGAAGCTCTCGTCATCATCATCAGAGTCGCTCAGGTACCTAGCGCCATCCATAGAGATCTCCTTCTACTTACACTTGTCTAAGTATGTATGTGCATAGTAGTTACACCCTGTTTATATACGCTCCCCAGTTTGATGATTGCCGTACATTCACAATGTCCCTGGACACCTTTTTCTTGTGGAGGTTGGTTCTGATTCTCCCTCCCACTCCTTCAGTTTAGGGTTAATGCACCGATTTTTTCTCACACTTATGTTGGTGAAGAAATGCACTTGCAACGCTTCTACCTTATCCAAGGTCTGAGCGTACTTAGCCAACCACACGGGGTAGTCACCAAGATCAAACGACATGTTTAACGCAGAACCCTTACTATAAAGGGGGACACCCTGAGAGTAGATATTTTTAGGGGTCTTTATCAACAGCGGAGATAGCTTGTTTCGAGCAAGATATGCAATCACATATCTCTCGTCCTTTCCCTTGTTTGCAGGGATAGAGCCGCTTAGGACCAGGTTTTCGATATTCACATCTTCGATATTGTACGGCGTTACACAGTTGCGTAACGCCGTACAATGTCAATACCCATAAGTCTTTTGACTTGACGGTCAAATCTCCAAATTTCAGCATCCTTCTTTATTTGAGGGTTTTCAAGATCCAACTAGCATCGGGTCAAGGAGACCTAGATTGTTGCATACGCAACTGCCTCCTTTATACGTGATGTATTCCTGATGGCAGCACCGTCAAAGCATTTTACCCATCCACCACAATCTCCGACCATCTTATGTCTCCCTCAGGTGAAATAAGATCTTTAAAAGTATCATTACTCCTCTAGATCACAAACCCTATGCAATACTTTATGAACCGTATATAATAGCTAGTCAATACTCCTCTAGACCACGAACCCCTATCTGATAGTGGCCATGAGTGGTAGAGAGACACCAATACCGCTGAGAAATATCATGAACGCTGTATTTTGAAACCATGTAAAATGTTGACTTTTCTTCGAAACCCATTTATTATACACTTTTGCACAACTTTTCAAGATCCATCTTCTCTTCTCCGAAAATTACTAATATATGACCCTGTCGGAGTGCCATGCTACTAGTACCAGTTCGTATTTTGGTTGTAATTTCCCTCTCTCTTTCTGCATGATGTCGTCGGATGTCGTCGGCGCATGCGTCAATTTTTGCAGATATTTTTAGGAAATTCCCTTTTCTTTCGGGGTAGCTGCAAGATAGATCGAAAAGGTGCTGCGGAGCGGGTCGAAAGCTGGAATGAGTCGATGTATACAAGTGTGCGCAGTTGTTCACAGATTTTGTCCAAGAACATACCTTTCTCTATCTCTCAAACAAATAATACAAAGGTAATTATCATCTCTTCATAAAAATGATTTTGACTGTAGATCATAGAGCCCATCTTAGGCTCGACTTAAGCTCAACATAAGACAAACCCTTTATCAATGTTTGCGCCATCAGGGAGAATCATGTTTGTGCTTTTCCTGGCCCATTTTGTGTGAATCTAAACTGCAAAAAACTTTGGTAAAAAAAAGATATTGACTTTAGTGGTCTGATGGAATTCGCATAAGATTGTAGCTATACTTTTCGAGTATATAACTATAATATAACTATATACGACTTTAAATTATAAAAGAGTGATAAATATTTTTTCAAGAAAATTACAAATTCTAACTAATAGTACAAATAGGTTAAACTATTTTTTGGCAAATTTAAACTTGATGTATACGTTAAGTTAAAGGAAAGGCGAACAAAAAACTATTTTGTGGCAGCCAGAAAATAAATTTTAAGCGAGAGAAAAAAAGGTATAGATTTCTAAATCCTAAAATCTACTAACTACTATACTAAGTATCTGTATATCTTCCTAACTACATTTTTACAAAATCTTCATGGCTGTAAAGAATAAGTAGGTTTTGGATGTACTTACCAGTAAACATCAAAAATAAAATATTTCACTTAAGATAACCAAAAATATTTTACGTACTATAATAATAACAGCATTTTATAACCTTCGTTTAAACTTCTCTGACCTTAAGAAATATCTATCATGACCAACAACAATATTTTTTTCATGTTTTGAGTCCCTTTTCCACAAAATACTACGAGCTACGAACGATGAAGTTTGTTATGATGAGATGGCGCCAAATTTGAATAAATATACAGACCGGAAACATTCAACAACAAATCGAACGCGCAATATGGTGGCTTCATCTTTATTCACGGATCTTTACTTTCTTTATCTTTACTCACAAAGTAAATTTCAATTTGTTCAGTACGTTCAGTAGTATAAAATAATAAAAATGTTCTTCACATGTTTTCAACATTTTTTGCTATTTTGATCTTTAACTTTTTTTTATTTATTATTTTGTGCGTACCATCAAAATAAGGAGAAATATATTCCATTTTGCAAATTTTCCGTTTGGCAAATGTGTAAAAATACTGAATTATGAAAAATTCAGCACTCACAAGATGTAAACAAAACTAGTATTTTTAACAGACTGTTTTATATTTTGGGTCTAGTGTGATGTCGTTCTGCAAAGTTTTAGGTGAAAATTTACCGTTTTTATGTGAAAATATTTATAACCCTACGAATATTTTCAATATAAAACATTCTTAGCCTTTTTTTAGGAAGTTTTTTGTTATGATGGCGGAAACACGTAAATTGATTTATTATAGTCGGTCTGGTCTTTAAAATCAACACAGTCATCATTCTGCAGCCGTGCCGTGCACAGTTCGCCTCTCCTTTAAACCTACTGTTATGTTAAGAAAATTAAACAAAAAATGTATATATCATATATATAGGCTATTCTGTCCGCTATGAAACGCGATATATGTTACTTCTGGTTGGATTTATAATCTTTTTTAGTTGTCAAATTCGTATGTCCGTTGTTATGTTGTTAGCGATCTCACACGTGTAATCTTGGGTTGCACAGAACACAATTTGCACAAAAAGGCATCTCAAGATAAACTTAAACGAATCGAAGTTTTTGTGGAATTGTGAGCATGAAAACTGTATTTGCTGTTAAATTACACATCTTCCAAAATATAATTTTGCATTACAGAGTTTTTTTATCGTCGAGTCTTTTCTTAACAAACTGGTGGTAAATAAAGCAGTTTGCGTGATTCGCGAGTAAGAAACTACGTAGACAAGGCTATCCGGTCTAAAAATAATTTTATTGAACGTCGAAGTTATATTTAAAAACCTGTCACTACAAAATCTTTTACATCGTCTCAGAATCGAACTTGTAATACCCCGCAGTTTGCAAAAAAAATACACTGTCCTCTTACTAGTATCGATTAGACATTCCAGTTTATTAAGAAATCAACTTGTGCAAACTTGAAGTAAATTTTCGGGTAAATACTACGGGTAAATATTATGGTTCAATAAAATTTTTCCTGCTTTATGTGCAGATAATTAGAGAGGAAATGAATGAAAAAAACCAATGCCAGCGCATGTAGTTAAAAACGAAAGAAGTTAGTGATAAAAATTACTTAACCACTGTTTTACAGGATAGATCAACGTTACTTTAATTTTTTTTTTTTTTGACACAACATTTTGCCTTTATAATTAACCTGTCAACGGTACGCGACAATGTAATGAGGCTCTAAACAAGAAACCCTGGAAATAAGGATGTTTTGGGGAATCAATATTTTAAGGGAGACTAGTTCAAGTTCAGACTTGCTTGGCGCAGTATCATGAAGCGCCGACTTAACAATAACAAAAAGTGACACTATAATAATCAGTAGAATGAAGACTGAAATAAAAATATTAAAATACTAAATTCTCTCTCGATATGCATCATTCTGTCCACATATTTCATGATTATTGTTTAAAAATTTTTCCAAAAAAAAAAGCTTTGAAAAATATCTTTCCAGGGCTTTTGACACACACACTTCTTTACTCGATAACGTTGTTGTAGAAATCAGTCATCACTCTTAGTAATTAAAAATTAATAGTTTATATGTTATTAACATGATCTGTGACCCATATGACGTGTGTATATCTAATAACAACCATTGTCATCAATGTTGCTATCAAAATTATCAAGAAGTTCAAGACGTAAAAAATAGTCGATTCAGATTGGTTTAAAGTTTCCAAGGAGGTAGGTAGAATGTCACGTCACTAAGATATGCTCCTCCACTTTTATTCCTGTATCGTTATTAAGTGCATATTTGCAAAGGTTATAATGAACTTTAAATGCACAAGATTATGCCACAAAAACAAAGCCTCTCATTTTTTTTGTTTATAAAAAAGGAAACGTCATCTGTTAAGGAATCACAAGCATGTATACGCCTGTGTAACGTGTTCATTCATAGTCACAAATGCACGAAATATTATTTCGATGACTCATGGAACAAACATTTTTGAGTAGATCCTTAACCCACAAACTAAATATATAATTTAAATACGAAACTAACCTGATTATGACATCAAGCATTCTTTTCTTGTAAATTGGTAGTTGAACAGTTTGTAAAATGACGTCTTAAAATCCCCAAAACACGTATTCGTAGAATGACGTTTTAGGGGGATTTAAGAATTTTTTAGGTGATATCATTACTTTACCTGTGATGTCATCTTAAGGTAGGCTTGAGAAAGGTCAACAACATTGACAATCTACGCTCCCGCGTGTAGCACTTCTTTGTTTTATTACGACATTTCACCGATATTAATGTGTGCCCATCAGTAAATTTGACATTTTCCTATTTTGTCCCTACTAAAATCAGAAAAAGAAAGGGGTAAAAATGTTATTATTACTTTTATGAGGTATTTTGTGTCGCCACCGAGAAGGAGGATTTTCGTCTTTAAGAATTCTCCATCGTCAATGGTTTTATAAAGGAAACATTAATTAAATTTAATGACGACTGACAACCAAAGAAAATAATACGTGTCTTACGAAACATTGTTAATCTGACTAAGAGAAAGAGGAAAACAAGTTCGTATTGACAGAGCACAAACGAAACGAGACATCGAATTACATTAATAAGTTTTACACATACACACAACAGTGGACAGACAAGCACACTTCAAGGTAGAATTATTATATATTAGCATGAAATTTAATATTTATAAGGCGAGTTTTCTTTCTGATTCACTCCAAATTAGAAGAAGAATGGCTTATAAAAGTTTTAACTACGAGTTAGTAATTTAACGATTTCAACGCATAGCATTCAGGGTTTATTCAAGCAGAAGATCAAGACTTTGCTTTAGATAATAAAGAAGCGAAACACATGTTTTAAACATTTTGTTCTGTTACAAGTCATTTTTTATTATATGTGCAGTTATAGGACTTACTCGCCAAATAAAGAGATATGAATGCTCAAAGCGAATCAGTTTTTTTTATTTAACACAGCTAGGTAGGTATTAGTCTGGCAAATATAAGCCATAGATCTGATGTATCCATGACAAGCATGTGCGATTAAAATAATTTTAAGTTGTGTTGTTAAAAAGAATAATAATACGTAAAAGAAGCACAGTTAAAAAGTTGAGGCGACATTACACGTTTATACCTTTTAGTTTTGGTTTAGCTGTTGTTGTTGTCGTTAAATTTGTTGTTTTTGTTATAACTACACGTTTTTCTTTAACTAAAGTTAAATAATCTTTTATCTTAGATTCAGTTAAAAATTAGGAACATTTTCGTAGCATGTCGAAGTTCAGAAAATAGATTGAGAAACCAATTTGGGAAAACAAACTAAAACCGAAAATAATTAAAAAATTAAAATAATTAATCCACTTTTTCGAAATCTTCAAATATATACATCGTTTTGAGAGAGACTCTAAGTCATCAAATATTTCATGGATTTGTACCTTTAAACAAAATAAAAATTAAGTTGTTAAGAATCTTAGAAGTTGAAAAGCTGAAAAAAAGGAAAGAAAAAACAACTTTATCGAATATCTGGAATTTCATAAAAAAACTTGTAGGCTCCACGGCTTTGCTCCATTCATTTTGTTTTAGAACAGGAAGCTCGTTTGACGGTCTTGAAATCATCTCAAATAATAATGGATTAAAGTCAACGTACATTCGGATGCCCAGGGTTCAATTTTGTGGTCAAAAATATGGTTTAAAAATAGGTTTTTTTTTATAAACACACGTTTTTTTCCTTATTATATAACACTGAATGGGAACACAAGCTTTATATTTTAAGAATCTGTTTATTATCTCTCCTTCAGTTTTCACGCCTTTAACAGAAATTAATATTAAAAAATAAACAACACATCTCTTCTACGTATAGCGACAATTGAATGGTAACTAGATGGCAATGTACAGTAATTAAAAGACACTGAGGCGGAGAGATTTTTTTTAAGTGTGGACGAGACACAAATCAGACAAAGTGACAAAAGATGTGTATGCTAGATATTTTTTTTAGATTTTAAATCAAAAATGGAAAGAATTTATATGATCTGCATCCTTTTCGGTAAGGTTTTCTTTTCTTTGTGTTTATATTAGTTTTGTTTACGACAATAATTAAAAACCTCATCTAAAAATCATCTTTGTTCATCACGAAAATCAAGGTATTATTTTGTGCTTTTAACTCAACTCTCTCCAATTTTTCCATTTTACCTTTAATTTCAAGTAACATTATCTACACTTTGGTATATGTAAAACCGAGTATTAATAAAAGTATAGACCGAACTTGCGAGGTCGATACGGTGACCGTGGATAATATTTCTCGGAAGAGATAGATAAAGCAGTTTGTATTGTATTCATTAACTGATAGCTATTTTGTTTGGGTAAAAAACAGGATTATTTCTAAAGATTTACTTGTGACAAGGTTGTGTCAGGTTCTGTTAAAAAAAGAATACTTTCGATTTTAATTTCATTGTTTCAATTTTTAAAATACATGTACAAAGAGAAACTAGAACATTCGAATAACCTTTTCCAGGGTTGTAGCTATACCTTAGTTGCAAGAGTACTTAACAAATTATTTTCAACATTTGTTGCGTACAATGGTTTTTCAAATTAACATTTCAGACTATTGGCTGTTGTTCTTTCAATAATTATGCATTTGTATCAAGCATTGTTAATGGTTAACCTTGATACAGTTTGTAAGTAATATGAATTCCATGTTAAGAAAAAGCCTTTATTTATCAAAGTTCTATCCAGTAAAAAGAAAAAGAATAAAATAATAACTTGTCCTGTGCATAACTTTTTCTCATAAGAACGTCTGAATTTCAGCTGTGAGCAAGCTTAATTTTTGTCAAAATATCAGCCTCATTGTTCTTATAAACTAGTTTCATACTTTTATTTTTTTTACCTTCATGTGTATATCTAAATCTTGGAAATCTTGCAGAATTGTTTAAATTGTTTATTCACGGAAAACAACTCTCATGGAATTCTTCCATAGTGTTGATTTGTGAAATTTCGTTTTGACTTCACAAAGAAATTTTCGACAAAATTTTAGGAGCACATTTTTTTTCTTTCTAAGCATTACGTAGAACCATTCAAGTAACCATTTTGTACTCTTTTTCAAGGAACAATTTTTAAATTGAATAGGAGAAAGCAAACATGCTTTGTGAAGTGAGCAAAACATCTGAAGGAAAGCTGTGAATTGCTTGGAAGAGCCCTTACATTTTAGCACTTCAATATAAACAACTAAGGGTTTAAAGTCAAACTTGCCAACCAAGATAAGAAAGTCAAATAGTGTCCTTTAATTCTGAAATCACATATGTGTGGAATGTGACTTTTAAATACTGCTAAAACTACCATTTTTGTCTCATTTAGAAAAAAATAAACGGGGTAAGATATCCCACAAAAGCTCAATTATTTTACAAACAATGTCAGTAAGCTGTCTTATTTTTACAGATGTTGTTTGGAAAATTAGGGACAATCAATAAGTGGAGACACAATATATATGCCAGCAACATCACTAAATTCACAACACCTTAACATTGCACGTTTGTTTGGAATAAGCCAGCCAGCCTGTTTCTTATATTATCATACTCAAGGCTAGCTATAGTATACCTAGGTCATTTAACATTAAAAATAATAAACAAATCATTACGGTCCAGTGTCTGGCAGATTCATACGATTTTTCCATATTATTATTAAATGTTAATAATTAAACCGTATGACAAACTAATTTTACTTGCAAATAATGCAAGAAAACAAACCATTATATGGACTACTCTGCTGCAAACTAAAAGTTTGCTCAAAATTAACCTCGTTTTCATGTATTCAGTATTTTGGGATGTATACTTCGCTGAAGGAGAATGAATATGAAATACCGTAATGATCCGAACAAGGGCTCTGGGCGCTTATTAAATTTTTGGATTTTTTGCATGGGCGCTTAATCGAGGGGGGTCGCTTAAAAAATGCTGGGCGCTTATAAATTTTTTCTAATTTTGTACAAATTAAAGACAACAGTAATTTTCAATTTTGTTTTTTTACCTGAAAAATAAAACTGAACAAAAGATGTAAAAAAATGAAGTTTAGTCTTTCTAGGGCTTTTTAGTTTTGCTATTTATACAACATCGATATCATCTTCCTCATCGTCAGATAAATAAATAAGCACCCAGTTTCTCAATGTAGTTTTCGATTAAGCGCCCCCTTTTATCAGGAGGGCGCTGATTCGAGGGGGCGCTTAATAAGTGCTGGGCGCTTATTGAACTTTGAGGAAATTACCTGGGCGCTTATTCGAGGGGGGGGGGGGCGCTTAAAAAATGCTGGGCGCTTAATCGGATCATTACGGTAGGTCCATTTTAAGATTTGTATGTACCTATTTTTTACGATTCTCCAGCAATGTTATTTGTTTACGTTTAGAGCTACTATATCATTGCTATAAGGTTAAAAGTTATAAAGCCCGTCTTTACCACTTTTTAGCCAATCAACGCTATGGATTTTCCTTACAAACCGGTTGAGAATAGCTATCAGTTAATAAATAAAAATAATAACTGAAATTCGTCAACAAAATTGAGTTGTTATTACACAAAAAAATTATTTCCAAACTGTTTTTCTCATCTTTCCAGTCCTATAAAATTTTCAATCTGACCATATATTTCATATATTTCATAACTTTTTTGATTTTTTGTTAAAGTTGATGTAAACTAATATTTTATATCCCGAGCGTCATTTTGAAACTCGATATATACACGCTTTTTTTGATAATATCTGATAATAATATTTGATAATAAGCAAACTGAAATCCACCAAAAAACAAAGCAGGTTGTAAACAACAGCAACAGCCAGCTCGAAGTGAGTACAATTAAAAGGAGAAGAGTCTTTCTTTGCGTTAAGTCATGTGATCGATTAAAAGCTTTGTTTCGATTGCCACACTAGCCTAACCGAGCAGTGAATTTGGGCTTCCCAAGTAAATAGTTAACAAAAAAGTAAACAAGCAACAAGTGAACAGTCGAGCCTTTAAACTGGAGAAACTTATGCCATTTTCATTGCTTTGTTTTAGTTTTTGTTAGCAATACTTATGGGAACAACCGAAAATTGAATTGTGAACCCCGACTACGGATAGTATCAACAGAACAAAATGGAGAATTTTATAGCCCATTTCGTGTAGAGGTTCACAGATGCGACGGTGGGGTAAAACAACCAAGCCACTATCATTGTGTTGCCAAAAATAGCACTAAAGTGTACTTTATACTAACAAATTCAGACATCAATAAAAAAGAAAACATACCTATCGTCAATCATACGAGCTGTGTAGAAAAATGCGTCTGCAAATGCCCTGGTGAAACTCATACGCCTGATTGTCCTTCTGAGATGAGGTAAATAGTTTGTTTGTTTGTTTGTTTGTTTGTTTGTTTGTTTGTTGTTGTTTTTGTTTTTTTGAGGGGGGTATCCAACCTCTTTCCCAGGGCATTTTGCCTTGTTGATGAAGTTGATAAATGTTGGGCACTCCGTAATAAAGGCTCAGGGGCCAAAAGATCCTGGGGACGAGGTTGGGAGCATCGTGTTTCCACAAGTCAAGCAAATATGTTTATATCGACTTAGCAAGCTATAAAGTAGGAAAGCTTACAACGTTAAAATAAGGTAAAATTATATAAGTATATTTGGATATCAGATACCACTTTCGGTTGAAATGCTTTATTGTTCACTACGAACGACTGCTAAACATGATGATGGCAACAACATTTGTGACACTCTCCCGTTGAAAAAAAATTTGATTTCAATAAGAGGTTGGAAAGTTGTCAAAGAATTCGTATATATTTTGGACATAAATATTTTGAACATAAATATTTTGGACTAATTATGTATGACATCATGACCTAGCTCTGAGTGAGGTTTTGTTATCTAGAGTTTGAGTTAGGGTTGGAGTTTTGCTAAGGTTTATGAGGTTGTGTATGTTGGGGTTTTTATTCAGTTCGGCTTTTAAACACTTTACTTGAATTTTCATATTTAAATTATTTAACAGCAGATTCAGCAGTTTCGCATGATCAGAACCTATATTTTAAAGTTATAAAGATTTTTTGAAAAAAAAATGGATTCCTAGACAGCTTTCCATGCTGTTTTACATGAAAGTCTTTTTTCACATTTTTTTCAAACTTGGGGGCCAGGAAAAAGAAAAAAACGGGATTTTTCGATGAACAACCTTCATGCTAGCTTTATTAAACTAAAGTATCCATTTATTTATATTTATGCTAGATTCCCAAAAAAAAATCAGAAATTATTCAGGGCTGTACGGCAATTAAGTTTCTGTTACATAACATTAAAAGGCATAGGCTAATAATCTTGTACCTAGAGAAGACCGTTGCAGACAAGCGTATTTTTGGGGACAGGGGAAAAAATTTAAGATTTTAACTTTCTGGGATAAAAACGCATTCTCTGATGCCCTTCCCCTAAATGCCCTACCCCTATATTTTCTGATCTACTTGCTTATTTTGAAAAATATTAGGCACAAATGTTAACTGACATAAAATAATTAAAGTGGCGGAAAAATTTTAAGTTTTGGTCACGTGATAAATAGCTGACGTCAGCAAATTTTTGAAAATTGCTGGTTTTTAATTTTTTGAGTATATCATATGCAAATATGCTCTAAAAGATTGCACAATTTTTTTTCTTCGAAGCTTAGAATATTGGTTTTTTAGTCTTTTGTTTTTAACGCCCCAAAAACGCCCACATTTAGAGAAATTACAACTTGAATGAATGCTAAGTAACATTAAAAATTATAGAATAATAAAAAGTGGGAGAAGAATGAAAAAGTGATTTACCGCAAAATACGGGTGTAAATTACGCCCACACTGCGCAAAATAATATGTTAGGGCGAACTAAGGGCGTAATAAGGGCGTAAACACCACACAATAAAATATAAATCTAATATATTGATCACATATCGTAAAATGCGCCTAATATTCTAAAAAACATTTTCATGTTTAATTTTTGCAGAAGGGACCTTAGAAATATGGGCGTAGCTGGCCACCTGTTGAGGGCGCAATTTTAATTTTTTTTTGCTAAATCAACTTCATATGGTTAGAAACTCAGCTACTAAATATTTAAAGTAAAATAAGACAGGCAAACAAAAGTTACAAGTAAAAAACGGAAGGGTAGGGCATTTGAGTTAAATTAAAAAATGTCAGCCCGTGGAAGAATTTCGCCCGTCGTACATATTTCCTGCATCAATATTTCGTGCATTTTTATCCGGTTGCTAGCATAAAGTAATAAAATAACTTTCTGGGGGTTCCGAAGTAAAGTTGCGGTGTAACTGTTCTAAGCAGAACACGGCCATAATTATAGAGACTAGCCGTTAACCGGTGGAACAATCGAATATGTCACATTTGCTATTTCGTGTAAAAATATAACATAGATACTTGGGGCGAAGCAAGAACAGCCTTGCTGAGGATTAAAAGTGTAGCAGAAGCAGTAAAACAAATGTCTTGTTTGTATGACAAGGCGAGTAGTGATTATAAAGTAAATAGAAGAAGGAGAATTCTTGAAATGCTGTTGAGAATGTTGAACAATAAGAGGGTGATTACTCTTCCCTCATGAAACTTGAGACCGAATATTTTTCACGACGAGCGTTATTATTTTAAATGGATATAAAACGCCACCTTATTTTTGAGGTAACAAAATATTCTACGTGGACAGTTTTAATTCATAGCAGTTTCTTCTATTGGTACTCTTAATAAAGCTGGTTAGGGTAACAAAGAAAAAACGTATCTAAACAATGTTCGCAATGAAAATGTGAACTCCTGTGATTTTTAAATAATTTTTAGCTTTGTGTTCTGTTTTGTTTATATACCGTTTAGACATGGTTTAGTTATCAATCATTTCTCTCTTTTATTTAGTTGGGACCAAAAAGCATGCATGTGTAAAGCAGAACAAAGTAAAACTGAATGTGCAACTGGACGTACTGGTTCGTACCTTTTTTTGATTTGATCACTGTTTCTTGCGATTTTTAATTGATAATGGTTTGTTAATCCATTCATTTAATAATTCTAGAGGGGAAAGGCCAAATTTCTGTGGTCATGTTCGTAGTTTCGTTATTCATTGAGTTGGTTGCTGTGTTAATAATTGTATTTTTGGTCGTCGATGCGTGCAAGTATAAAAAGCATTCTGAAGGAGTAATTTACCGCACAACACAGTTTGTACGTCAAATATCCAGTGGTGAAAACGAAGGATTTCGATGCAACACGTTAAAGAGAGAACGCGACACAAGTGGATCAGTCACTCTACTTTACGATATAAGAAATGGTAATGTTCCGAACGGTAAAGCTGATATATAAGAAAGTTTTTATGATCCACTTTTTCATAACAACAGCTGGCTGTTTCCTACAGAAGAAAGTTATGAACAGTTTTACTTCGCCGATTTTACACAAATTATGAAACCTCATATGATCCATTTCAAGATAGCTACAAACTTAGAAAGCATATTTTCTATAGCATACGACAATGTGTGCACGTGTATTTATTGTTTGCAAAGAGGGTTTAGTACATATGAAAATGCTTGTTCAAGCGTCGCGAATGATTTTGGTCACTTATGCAAAAAGACGCTATTTCTTTCACTACTGTTCTTTTTTTCGTCAAACCATTGTAGATATTTATTAAAGTAAACACTAGCTAGACTTATTTATTCATAAAAAAAATATGATTTTGAAATGTGCCCCAGTGAAATAAAAATTTAATCTAACAACCTATTCTTAAAAACTGGAACCATCGTACCGATTCCAACAACCCTGCTGCTATTTTTGTGACACTTAAAATTATCTTCATCGAAAGTAGCTGTTAAAGGGGCTACAAAACGGTTCAAATAAGCTCTCCGACATGGGCAACTCTCCATCCTCGTACATTCTGAATGACGGTGTGTAATAAATAGACCACTCGAAAGACCTTGTACAAGAAGTTATATGCACTTCACAACTGTACAGACAACCTGTAATGAATAATTTATTTTTTATGATGAATTTGATATTTTTACTTGCTATTTTCTATTAAAAAGAAAAATTTTCTTTTAATATTCTTTTTGGTGCTAAATTGAGCGGTCTGTAAAAAGTATTAAATATCAGTAAATCGAAATTTTTTTTGACGAGGAAAGAAAGACAATACGAGGAATAACATTTGATAGACAGACAGACAGACAGACAGACAGACAGACAGACAGACAGACAGACAGACAGACAGACAGACAGACAGACAGACAGACAGACAGACAGACAGACAGACAGACAGACAGACAGACAGACAGACAGACAGACAGACAGACAGACAGACAGACAGACAGACAGACAGACAGACAGACAGACAGACAGACAGACAGACAGACAGACAGACAGACAGACAGACAGACAGACAGACAGACAGACAGACAGACAGACAGACAGACAGACAGACAGACAGACAGACAGACAGACAGACAGACAGACAGACAGACAGACAGACAGACAGACAGACAGACAGACAGACAGACAGACAGACAGACAGACAGACAGACAGACAGACAGACAGACAGACAGACAGACAGACAGACAGACAGACAGACAGACAGACAGACAGACAGACAGACAGACAGACAGACAGACAGACAGACAGACAGACAGACAGACAGACAGACAGACAGACAGACAGACAGACAGACAGACAGACAGACAGACAGACAGACAGACAGACAGACAGACAGACAGACAGACAGACAGACAGACAGACAGACAGACAGACAGACAGACAGACAGACAGACAGACAGACAGACAGACAGACAGACAGACAGACAGACAGACAGACAGACAGACAGACAGACAGACAGACAGACAGACAGACAGACAGACAGACAGACAGACAGACAGACAGACAGACAGACAGACAGACAGACAGACAGACAGACAGACAGACAGACAGACAGACAGACAGACAGACAGACAGACAGACAGACAGACAGACAGACAGACAGACAGACAGACAGACAGACAGACAACAGAACAGACGACAGGACAGACAGACAGACAGGGACAAGACCAGCAGACAGACAGGGGACAGACAGACAGGACAGACAGACAGACAGGGACAGAGACAGACAGACAGACAGGACAGACAGACAGACAGGACAGACAGGACAGACAGACAGACAGACAGAAGACAGAAGACAGACAGACAGACAGACAGAACAGGACAGACAGACAGACAAGACAGAACAGACAGCAACAGACAGACAGACAGACAGAAGGACAGACAAGACAGACAGAACCAGACAGACAGACAGACAGGGACAAGACAGACAGACAGGACAGACAGACAGACAGACAGACAGACCAGAACAGACAGACAGACAAGACAGGACAGACCAGACAGACAGGACAGAACAGACAGGGACAGACAGACAGCAAGGACAGACAGACAGACAGACAGACAGACAACAGACAGACAGACAGACAGACAGACAGACAGACAGACAGACAGACAGAAGACAGACAGACAGACAGACAGACAGACAGACAGACAGACAGACAGACAGACAGGACAGACAGACAGACAGACAGACAGACAGACAGACAGACAGACAGACAGACAGACAGACAGACAGACAGACAGACAGACAGACAGACAGACAGACAGACAGACAGACAGACAGACAGACAGACAGACAGACAGACAGACAGACAGACAGACAGACAGACAGACAGACAAGACAGACAGACAGACAGACAGACAGACAGACAGACAGACAGACGACAGAACAGACAGACAGACAAGACAGACAGACAGACAGACAGACAGACAGACGACAGACAGACAGACAGACAGACAGCAGACAGACGACAGAGACAGACAGAACAGAACAGACAGACAGACAGACAGACAGACAGACAGACAGACAGACAGACAGACAGACAGACAGACAGACAGACAGACAGACAGACAGACAGACAGACAGACAGACAGAACAGACAGACAGACAGACAGACAGACAGACAGACAGACAGACAGACAGACAGACAGACAGACAGACAGACAGACAGACAGACAGACAGACGACAGACAGACAGACAGACAGACAGACAGACAGACAGAACAGACAGACAGACAGACAGACAGACAGACAGACAGACAGACAGACAGACAGACAGACAGACAGACAGACAGACAGATAGATAGGGGCCAGCAACAAAAAAACCTTTCTCCGGCTTTGCGTAATTTTTCCATGAGGGCTGGACACCCAACTCCTGTTCTTTCGGGGAAAAGGGGGCTAAAAATAACTTCCAAACGACGCTTTGGGAGGCTACTTCTATCAGATAAAAAAATATTCGTCTAAAGAGTTTTTTTATATTTTCTGCAGAAAAGTTGTTGAAACGTGACAAATGTTTAGTGTTGCTTTCACCGAACAGTCAGGGTGAACTGATATAGCCTGTAACAGAACAAATAGTTAGACGATGCAGGATAATTATACGCTTCGCACAGTATAATTAGCCGTTAAAGGCTTCTTTGTGTTAGAATTGTGTGTTGTTAAATAATACAACATACTGCTACAGTAAAATTAAGTAAAATCTTTTTTTGCACAATCGTTTCTTGTTCCTTTTTTTTTGGTTTTAATTAAGGCACAACATTAACTAACTCTATATATAGATGGAACTATATATATAGATGTTTTTTGGGAGATCGATAACGAAGAAAAGTTTGAAAATTTAAGTAAAAAAAATACATATCGTATGAGTGGCTAATTATACTGTACGCAACGTATATATAATTATTCTGCATCGGCTAACTATCCTGTTACTGGCTAATTATCAGTCTTTCTTGAGTGCCTAATTTGCGTGAAGAACTTTCTTAAACTCACCCAAAGTATCACAAAATATTTTTCTAAGATTTCTAACAAAAGACTTGATTTTTAAAAATTTCACGAAAAGGACCATTGATTTATCAAATCCGACAAATTTATTAATTTTTTTTTCAACTTGTTGAATTCAATTTGTCAGTTTGAAATTTCAAAAGTTAGATATGTTCAATTTTTTAGATTTCTCAAACAAAACAATAACCAATCAGTTTCTTAAAAATAAAAAATTGCAACTAATCAGACTCTCCAAGAAGAAATTTAAATCAAAAAAGGATAATAAACGATATTAATATTGAATTCAACAAATTCAATATTAATAGATTTCGACAAAATAAAACCTGTATCGTTCACAGGTTTTAAAATCATGTATCGCCTGCTTAATATGTTACTTGTTTAACAAAGATAGCAAAACCCAGCTTGATTAAATTTATATACATACATTTATATATACCTTGTGCATCACATGGAATTGATTTGTATCTTTTTAATACCCTCTTCAAATCAAAAAGGCAAAGAGCGGTTAAAGAGATAATAATTAAACAACCTGGTGTTAATTCAGTTTATGGTAAAATTGTATTCTTGTTTCTCATTTTTAAAACGTACTTTCTTTTTTCAGATCAGCTGTTATCAAACCATGCACCATCATTATTTTCAAAAAATCTTCAACGAGAGAGTAAACTTTGAAGGCCTAAAAACTAAAATATTCAAATCCTAATATGTATATTGCTGAATTAATTGAATAATAATTCATTGAAATTGAACTTGTTCAGAAGTTATCATATTCCAATCGTCAAGTTTATACATAGCAAGATTTGTATCCTGGAATTTCCAGAATTTTCCAGATCAGTTTTAAAAAATATCCAGTTAAAGTTTTAACTATTATTTTAGAATACTATATATATGTAAAAAAATTATTTTTTATTTTTATTTATTAAGTTGTATTTTAACATTGCAGGTTAGTTACAATAATAATTGAGAATTAGGATACTCAATGATTTGTTTACCCCATTATTCTCCGTTTTCAAGGTCTACTTCAAATTTCAGAATCTTCCAGGCTAATGACGAAAATCTTCAAGCCGCAGGGCTTCTTGATTTTATTTAGTAATGGCTTATCACGCCTGCCTATGTACATGTTAGCACGATAGCTAGTTAGCCAGCCACATTTCTTTTCTCATCCGGCTAAAATTACCAAAAGTCATGTTTTTACAAAGCTTTAAAGAGAACCTTTAATTTTATTCAAAATCTCAACAATATGGAAATCTGCCACAATAACATCTTTCATAAAAACAATTTACTGTTTGTCTCACCGTTTTTTTAGTCAATCTTTTAATGAACATTTCTTATAGTCGGGAATCTCTTATCTTTCAATGTTTTAGTAACAAAATCCGCCATCTTTATAGTAAATCATTGCATGTATAATACAATGCAACGATTTATAATAAAGATGGCGGATTTTGCGAATAAACTATCTATGTCGGTTGTAAAACAATCGCATTATAGAACTCACCAGCCTGTGCCAGAGGTTTTTTTGCAGCCGGTCTCAATGTCAAAAGGGCAAATACCCCTCGGGACAAGGTTACTCAATGCCCGTAAATTTTTTCACTGCCATTAGCTCGACTTTTGTGTAAGTCAAATATCAATAGCTCGTTCGGTAGCCCCTTTAAATTCCTGTTATCTATCATGCGATCACTAAACGTTTATTCTTATCTACAACCACCCAATATTTCGAATCTCTATAAGTCTGTAATGTACTAGTCTTGTGACCTGACTTTTTAGGCGCAATTTAAAAGGTAAATTCTATACATTTCGACAATCGGCGTTTAAATATCTCGACAACCACACCCATTTGTCTGTAAAGAGGAGTACTTTGTGATAAGGGGGTCCAGTCGTGACATGGAGTTTCACTGCTGAGGGTTACTTCCCTGTTCAGGCAGTCAGTTGCATCATATGTGATGTCTAACCGTTGACATGTGGTAACACAAAAATAAACAAAAAATCGAATAATCAAAACTTGTGAGAAAATGCATTTTCCTTATTCACAATACACACATCTTTAAAATTTTAGGCTACGCATTGTTTCAAAACTTTTATATGATGCTTACGCACCATTTTTGGGATTTTAAATTTTTTATCGGGTGCGATACGACTTCCGAACCTAGGTTACAAAAGGTTAACCCATTGTCATGCTAATTTTTACATTCACTGACTAAGCCTGGTTAAGTCGATTGGAAAATGATGATTTTCTAGCGCTTTTCTGCTGGTAAACAAAAAAGTGGTTAAAAAGTAAACATTCGGGGTAAAATAAAAAATTTTCAACTAAAATCCTGCTCAAATTTTTATTTTTGCTACGTGTTTTAGGAACCCCAATCCATTTTTAAAAAACTACTCTTTTTGGCGACAAAAACCTCCTGATTTGGAAAGTGTAGTGTACTAACAGGTGATAGTACTGATAGCCTTGTGGTAGAGCGTTCGCTTCCAGTGCGGGAGGTCTTGGGTTCAAACCCCAGCCGAGTCATGCCAGAGACTATAAAAGTGTGAATCTATCCTTTCTGCTTAGCGTTCAGCATGAGAATAGGATTGATATCTTAGGCGGTTGTCTAGTTGAGCGATTGCTGTGCTTGCACGACTTTCGTAGCTCAAATGGGAGCTTTAAATGCGCTAGGACCCCCTTCGCAGGACCCTCGTTGATAGCAGTACCAATAGGAACTGAAGAGGCTATCCTGGGTAAATAATTTCAATAATAATAATAATAATAAGGTCTGCCTCTCTCCGGGCTTTTTAGAACTCCCACAAAGAAACTCCCTAAATACAGTAAAAATTCCCAAATGCCCTTCCTTTACTGCTTTCGTTAGTAACATTAAACTTTTATTTTCAAAAAACCTTATATTAATATTTAGCGAATTTCTTGACATAATATTGATTTACTCCATTTGAGGTTCGTACTTACGCAATTAGTTAAAACAGTTTGCGCCTCTTCCTACAAACATTCACGCTTCAAAGCGTTAAGTTTTCCTGAAAGTATTCACATATAGCCCTTATGAATTTGGCGATATTTTTCCTGTTTTTTGCCGTTTTTTCGTTTTTGTGGGTTTGCCGCACTGTTAAAATTATATATTTTTATCCAAAACAATAATAATAATAAAAAAAATGCACTAAATAAACGAAATAGTTATGTCGTTTCTATTTTCACTAGGATTCTTAGTGTGTATAACTGCACAGTACAGAAATTAATCTATAAACTTAAAAAACGTTACAATATATTGAAAAAGAAACACGTAAAAGTACGGCTTCACATAAGACCCTCGTCTTCAAGGTCTTCTTTTGCTTTTGAAAATACGGAAGGATCTGTATTTTCAAACGCGAAAAGAGGGCCAGGGGAACGAGCTTTCTTTACAAGAAAGGTACATTTAATTACTTCACAAACTTTGAGACAATGGTTTTTTTCGCAACAACTTTATTGAGAAACATCCTTTGTTTGTGTTTAATCGATGTTTCCAGAGTTTCTATGAAGAAAAGTTAATTTTATTGATTGATTTGCCATCACAATCAGTAATTTTTGGATACTTTTTCGATTCAGAAAGTTTAGCTTTCCTCTCCGTCCACCTGTTGTTCTGTACCTGTAAATCATTCCTACGTTAGGTTAGCGAAAATTGCCGCCTAACAATAAAAATAATAATATATCTGCTAAAATACAATTCCGCCTATTGATCAGAATAATAACATTTCTGCTAAAATATTCCGCCTAGTAAAGAACTGCTGCAAACGTCACTTACAAAATCAAATATTACAATTTTAGAAAGTATTAGCATTTCTAAAATGTTTATGCACATTAATTATTTTCCCATCTGACAGAATCTTCTGAAGGAATTATAATACTCAAACAACCTCTTGTCAGAACGTTTGCCATGCAACAACACGATTACCTCCATCACAGAAACGATTTGTTGTTAATTATAAAAATTAATTAAGCGTGTGAAAGATTTTTAAGTAAAACTGCTTTTAAAAAATTACAGTAGAAGCATGTCGCATGCTAGCAAAACGTACGATGAAGTTTGGAGAAATATTCGACAATCGAGACTCATTGTGTTTATAATTCAAGAGTTCTTATGCGGGATTGAGTATAGCGTAACATTTCTTACAACATGGTTTTATGTCAAATCGGTTGTAAGTAATAAAGTCCTTGAAAAAGTACTTTACACAATAATTTCGTCATGCTATTTACTTATGACAATTCTGACAACGTTTATTTACCACCGATATCTACGGAAAAATGTTAAACTACGTTATACATACACATTAATAAACATTAGCGCAATAGTTGGGAATGTTTTGTTCACTTTCAATTTCGCTCCAGCAATTTGGTAATTGGACGATTTATTGCTGGGTCAGCAGGGGGTTTAGTTCCAATTGCGTTTGGTGAGATAAGTCAAAGTGATGAAGTCCATCAAGTTAAATCAAATATTATGTTATTGGCAGGTTCTTTTGAAATCGGTTCATTGCTGGGTCCACTAATTAACTTCGCATTTCGAAATATTGACTGGTGCGTTGGTGACTGGCATTTGACATATGTGAATGTTCCTTCTCTTTTTTTATCTTTTCTTTTCGTGTGCATGACAGTGATTGTACTGACATTTCTGCATGATTTGCCTGACACAAGACAAAGTTTGAAAAATAAAGACACAAAACCATGCTATGTCGCTATGCACACACGAGAAATTAGTGCGCAATGCAAGAATATTACTCGTTATGAATTATTTCAGAAAGGATACATAGATGTCGTTTGATAATGTTGTTGTCATCGTTTGAAATGTTTTGTTTAATAAAATCTTATATCTGGTTTCCGCTTTTATTTGTCGAGGCTGACCATTACACCATCAGAGAAATGAGTTTAGTCTATGTTCTTGCCGCAGCTATTGGGTTGGTGTTGCTGGTTATTTTGTGTTGGCGCGAAGTAACACTACTGATGTCCTTTATCCTTATCAATGTTTCCCTTTTATCCATAATTGCGTTGGAATATCTATCTGTTTTGCTTAAGTTTGGACATTTTCAGAGCACCATGTTTGTTATGGCTTGGATTTTATATGCACTTATAATTGCAGTTGTTGTTATTCTGCAAAATATCATTTCAGCAAGTGTCCTTACGCAAATGGCTTCTTCAGAGAAATGCTCAGCTGTCAATGGAACACGGATAACCTTATCACGCGCAGGCGCTTTGCTGGCACTACTAACCGCTGTTGCGTTATATACGGTAATGGAGTATGTTGCACTTACCGTATCTATCGTATGTTCTATATTTTTGTTTATACTTTTTATACGCAGGAAGGAATTTTTGTCTCCTAGGATAATAATTGCTTAAATACAGTTGGAATATATATCCCAAAATGTATTTTTTAGCTTTTTATTTATACATAAAAATTGTTTACACCCCAGAAGTGAGACTCTTCTTTTTTGATGAGCAGTAAAGTAGGACTAACGCGAGACTCAAAAGTGAGAAGACATCCATCAAACATTAAGGCAGATACAAACAGTGTGTTTGAATGTGGTTTTTACTTTTTAGGTCTCCTTTTTAGAAAAAAGATAAATAAACTAAATGTAATACCTGGTTTTAAATTCTTACTGATGGATAACTGCAATAAGCCGGACACTAGAAAATGCAACTCACTCGAAAATTACACAAAAGCACATAGTTGACAACAATTTTTAAGCAGTTAAACCTTAAATGAAAAGTTTTTTATTAATTACACTTTTGTGTCTGTAGAATCAATTGACAAAAATATAAAATTGCAACAAAGTGAGGTAAAAAACATCTGTCAACCTTTTTTCTAGCTTCTTAGCATTCGTCAAATAAGGCGTCATTATAAGGTTGGGAACAGACAAGGAAACAGGCTATTGCGACATCATGGGTGAATATTCTCAGTCAGTGGATCAGGCTACCTGCAACCTCATTCCAACTCTCCGTAATTCGTCTTGACGCCTATTCGTTAATTTGATTGTCAATCCAGTCATAATAAAATGGCAAAACTAACTACGTGCATTGTATCATAGCACTTGTAGCTATGGCGATAGCTTTAACGTAAGCCAGTAGTTAAAATCTAAGAGAAGGAAGCCGTTTGTCCTACTTTAAAATTATACAGGCTCCACCTCACGATAAGGTACATATACCTCTTTTATACTATATTATCACTTTGAAGAAACAAAAAATAATTATCATGAACCAAATATCAAAAAATAATTTTGAGTTCACTTCCCCTTTAAAAGGGAAAGTACTAATGATATATACTGACAAAATATTTCGATTATAACTATGTATCACCCACACGTGATGTCATGTCAACTACCACTCCATACATGAACATTGATTTATCTGTTTTTGTTGATTATTGTATTTATTTGATTGATCATTCTAGGATTCGAAACAATGCAAATGTTAAGTTTTATGGAGATGCAACGCAAATGTCAAATAAAAAGTTTTCTAACAACCCAATCAAAATAATTGAAAATAATATAAAAATATGATTGATATGTTTTTTGTATAACTTTAAATAACAATGACGATAATGAAGATGTAGAATATTATGTGGAAATTTAAGTGTTCCATTGCTAAGAGAAAAAGTTAGGAAATATTTGCCACGCATTCAGCGAATTAGCCTTTTGAGCGAGTAATCACGATCAAATTTGTCAAAGGCGAAATTTGCTTTCAAAAGTTATTAGGAGATACACAATACTTTTTTACACAATAGTTGAATAGGATTTTTTGAATTCGACAACTTCTTTGGTTGTATATTTTTGATACAATTTTAAAAAAACTGAGTGATTTTGCTAGATAAAAGGTAAATTCATTTGCACTAGCACAATCACCTTGTGGTGCACCAGTATCGGTTAAAAAAGATTCGCTTATATATTGACCGCATTTTGCTGCTAATTTCACATTTAAGAGAATTTGACCTAGATGTAATTCGTCTTTATTGATAACGGTGTTAAGGTCGTTTATTAACATTTGACGGCTTATGCTGTCAAATGCCTTGCTCATATCCAGGAGAATAAGGTATACAGTTTCGTGTTTTTGATGTTATTGTTCTATCAATTATCAGTTTGGTGGTAAATACGTGTTCAGTTGTTGATCGACTTTTTCTGTATGCAGTTTGGTTGATTGGAATTTTGTCGTCTAGTCTTGATCCAATGCGCTTCATTAAACACATTGCTAGAATTTTTCTCAGAACAGATAGTAGTATGATTGGTCTCAAGTTGGAAGGCGGTCCCTTTGGTTTTCCCGGTTTTTGTAGTGCTCGGATTAAACCATGGTCTATTTCGTTTGGGTGTTCGCCTGTTTCTGCAATGTTATTGAAGATATTTTCTATGTTCTCGTATATTATGTCTAGTGAGTCTTTGATTAGATCTCTATTGATGTTATCTTTGCCAGGGCTTTCTTGATTACTTTCGCAGCTGATTTTATTTCCTCTTTTGTAAATTTATATGTCATTTTTTGTAAATTTATATGTCATTTTATGTAAATTTATATGTCATTAGAGTTGGTGTTATTGGTTTTCTTACTGTTGTTTCATTTTTGTTGAATATTCCTTTAACCCTATCCTCAATAACTTTTTATAGCTTTGTCCAAATTGAATCAAACTTAGCACACTTATAGTACGTCACAAAAGGAACAAAATTACATCAATAAATTTTTGCTTGCGTCAGTACATTTTCTGTGACGTCAACAAAAGCTTGAAATTTGTTCAAAATGCCACTATCTGCTTAAAATTCAATTACTTTAGTTCTAGAGCGAATTTTTACATTCTGTTTGAAGTTTCTGAAAGCTAAAGAAAAGTTATTTAACATATTTTCCGGTTTTTTACACAGATCGCATAAAACACTGCCAAAAATTGCCCGGAAATCCGGATTTTTCCGATTTTCGGGTGAAATCCGAAAAAATCGGGAAATCTGATTAATCACGTGTCCAAATCTGATTAATCTGATTAATCACATGTCCAAAACAGGCAAAATGATTCTTCTCGATGAAACAAAGTTGTGTTGTAAGTTTCAAGTTCTATAGAACTTGAAACTTACAACACAACTTTTGTCACAACGGTCATTCAGTTCCGCCTGTACACGGGAAATTCAGTCTGCGCATGCGCTAACTTTTAAAATCTCAAAACGCAAAAATTCCGTGGCGATGATGACGTCATAATCTCGACATACCTGACTTAACATGCTAAATTACAAGGCATTGTGCTAAATATTGTTTACTTTGTATTTTATTATAATAAGTGTGGCCAAGGCTCCGTATAAACACTGAAAACGACGGGTTTGCTTTTGTTGTGGCAACGTAAACGAAAGGGTTTTTTTATCCGACAAATTTGCAGAATTCCTAAATTCTACCAAAATTTGAGAGAGAACTAAAGTTTTTTACCCAGTAAAGTATATATATTTTGAAAAGCTACGGGATTTGTCTTTCCGCTGCAAAAAACCTTATTTTGCTTACATTTTTTTACTAAAAATTTTTAAGCATTTTCCACGGTAAGGGTGTTTGGCTAGCTAGCCTCCTTGAATATCAACAAACATGGCCGACAGATCGACATGCAAAAAGTTCTATAAGTCTTAGATAATCAAAAAAGGTTAAATTAATCTCATTATTACATTTAACAGTTCTTTTGATTTCACTCTGATTTGCAAAATCTAAGTATGAAAGTGTGGTAGATCAAGACCACCTAGATACAGTGTAGAGCAGGCCATTGGGTAGCTAGCCATAAATGCTAGGACAGGGAAAAAATGCAGCAAAACCTTAAGATATAGCAGATTGATATAGGTGGCCACACAATTGCATTATCTTCAATTTAATAGCACATGGGTTAATTTTTGGCCAAAGAATACAAGTCTTAAATTTGGATGAAATAATAGCATGTTTTAAGAGCACTCCAAGAGCCTAAGTGGCTGGCTGTTAATTAAACTGTGAAGTCCATCAAGTTAAATCAAATATTATGTTATTGGCAGGTTCTTTTGAAATCGGTTCATTGCTGGGTCCACTAATTAACTTCGCATTTCGAAATATTGACTGGTGCGTTGGTGACTGGCATTTGACATATGTGAATGTTCCTTCTCTTTTTTTATCTTTTCTTTTCGTGTGCATGACAGTGATTGTACTGACATTTCTGCATGATTTGCCTGACACAAGACAAAGTTTGAAAAATAAAGACACAAAACCATGCTATGTCGCTATGCACACACGAGAAATTAGTGCGCAATGCAAGAATATTACTCGTTATGAATTATTTCAGAAAGGATACATAGATGTCGTTTTGATAATGTTGTTGTCATCGTTTGAAATGTTTTGTTTAATAAAATCTTATATCTGGTTTCCGCTTTTATTTGTCGAGGCTGACCATTACACCATCAGAGAAATGAGTTTAGTCTATGTTCTTGCCGCAGCTATTGGGTTGGTGTTGCTGGTTATTTTGTGTTGGCGCGAAGTAACACTACTGATGTCCTTTATCCTTATCAATGTTTCCCTTTTATCCATAATTGCGTTGGAATATCTATCTGTTTTGCTTAAGTTTGGACATTTTCAGAGCACCATGTTTGTTATGGCTTGGATTTTATATGCACTTATAATTGCAGTTGTTGTTATTCTGCAAAATATCATTTCAGCAAGTGTCCTTACGCAAATGGCTTCTTCAGAGAAATGCTCAGCTGTCAATGGAACACGGATAACCTTATCACGCGCAGGCGCTTTGCTGGCACTACTAACCGCTGTTGCGTTATATACGGTAATGGAGTATGTTGCACTTACCGTATCTATCGTATGTTCTATATTTTTGTTTATACTTTTTATACGCAGGAAGGAATTTTTGTCTCCTAGGATAATAATTGCTTAAATACAGTTGGAATATATATCCCAAAATGTATTTTTTAGCTTTTTATTTATACATAAAAATTGTTTACACCCCCAGAAGTGAGACTCTTCTTTTTTGATGAGCAGTAAAGTAGGACTAACGCGAGACTCAAAAGTGAGAAGACATCCATCAAACATTAAGGCAGATACAAACAGTGTGTTTGAATGTGGTTTTTACTTTTTAGGTCTCCTTTTTAGAAAAAAGATAAATAAACTAAATGTAATACCTGGTTTTAAATTCTTACTGATGGATAACTGCAATAAGCCGGACACTAGAAAATGCAACTCACTCGAAAATTACACAAAAGCACATAGTTGACAACAATTTTTAAGCAGTTAAACCTTAAATGAAAAGTTTTTTATTAATTACACTTTTGTGTCTGTAGAATCAATTGACAAAAATATAAAATTGCAACAAAGTGAGGTAAAAAACATCTGTCAACCTTTTTTCTAGCTTCTTAGCATTCGTCAAATAAGGCGTCATTATAAGGTTGGGAACAGACAAGGAAACAGGCTATTGCGACATCATGGGTGAATATTCTCAGTCAGTGGATCAGGCTACCTGCAACCTCATTCCAACTCTCCGTAATTCGTCTTGACGCCTATTCGTTAATTTGATTGTCAATCCAGTCATAATAAAATGGCAAAACTAACTACGTGCATTGTATCATAGCACTTGTAGCTATGGCGATAGCTTTAACGTAAGCCAGTAGTTAAAATCTAAGAGAAGGAAGCCGTTTGTCCTACTTTAAAATTATACAGGCTCCACCTCACGATAAGGTACATATACCTCTTTTATACTATATTATCACTTTGAAGAAACAAAAAATAATTATCATGAATCAAATATCAAAAAATAATTTTGAGTTCACTTCCCCTTTAAAAGGGAAAGTACTAATGATATATACTGACAAAATATTTCGATTATAACTATGTATCACCCACACGTGATGTCATGTCAACTACCACTCCATACATGAACATTGATTTATCTGTTTTTGTTGATTATTGTATTTATTTGATTGATCATTCTAGGATTCGAAACAATGCAAATGTTAAGTTTTATGGAGATGCAACGCAAATGTCAAATAAAAAGTTTTCTAACAACCCAATCAAAATAATTGAAAATAATATAAAAATATGATTGATATGTTTTTTGTATAACTTTAAATAACAATGACGATAATGAAGATGTAGAATATTATGTGGAAATTTAAGTGTTCCATTGCTAAGAGAAAAAGTTAGGAAATATTTGCCACGCATTCAGCGAATTAGCCTTTTGAGCGAGTAATCACGATCAAATTTGTCAAAGGCGAAATTTGCTTTCAAAAGTTATTAGGAGATACACAATACTTTTTTACACAATAGTTGAATAGGATTTTTTGAATTCGACAACTTCTTTGGTTGTATATTTTTGATACAATTTTAAAAAAACTGAGTGATTTTGCTAGATAAAAGGTAAATTCATTTGCACTAGCACAATCACCTTGTGGTGCACCAGTATCGGTTAAAAAAGATTCGCTTATATATTGACCGCATTTTGCTGCTAATTTCACATTTAAGAGAATTTGACCTAGATGTAATTCGTCTTTATTGATAACGGTGTTAAGGTCGTTTATTAACATTTGACGGCTTATGCTGTCAAATGCCTTGCTCATATCCAGGAGAATAAGGTATACAGTTTCGTGTTTTGATGTTATTGTTCTATCAATTATCAGTTTGGTGGTAAATACGTGTTCAGTTGTTGATCGACTTTTTCTGTATGCAGTTTGGTTGATTGGAATTTTGTCGTCTAGTCTTGATCCAATGCGCTTCATTAAACACATTGCTAGAATTTTTCTCAGAACAGATAGTAGTATGATTGGTCTCAAGTTGGAAGGCGGTCCCTTTGGTTTTCCCGGTTTTTGTAGTGCTCGGATTAAACCATGGTCTATTTCGTTTGGGTGTTCGCCTGTTTCTGCAATGTTATTGAAGATATTTTCTATGTTCTCGTATATTATGTCTAGTGAGTCTTTGATTAGATCTCTATTGATGTTATCTTTGCCAGGGCTTTCTTGATTACTTTCGCAGCTGATTTTATTTCCTCTTTTGTAAATTTATATGTCATTTTTTGTAAATTTATATGTCATTTTATGTAAATTTATATGTCATTAGAGTTGGTGTTATTGGTTTTCTTACTGTTGTTTCATTTTTGTTGAATATTCCTTTAACCCTATCCTCAATAACTTTTTATAGCTTTGTCCAAATTGAATCAAACTTAGCACACTTATAGTACGTCACAAAAGGAACAAAATTACATCAATAAATTTTTGCTTGCGTCAGTACATTTTCTGTGACGTCAACAAAAGCTTGAAATTTGTTCAAAATGCCACTATCTGCTTAAAATTCAATTACTTTAGTTCTAGAGCGAATTTTTACATTCTGTTTGAAGTTTCTGAAAGCTAAAGAAAAGTTATTTAACATATTTTCCGGTTTTTACACAGATCGCATAAAACACTGCCAAAAATTGCCCGGAAATCCGGATTTTTCCGATTTTCGGGTGAAATCCGAAAAAATCGGGAAATCTGATTAATCACGTGTCCAAATCTGATTAATCTGATTAATCACATGTCCAAAACAGGCAAAATGATTCTTCTCGATGAAACAAAGTTGTGTTGTAAGTTTCAAGTTCTATAGAACTTGAAACTTACAACACAACTTTTGTCACAACGGTCATTCAGTTCCGCCTGTACACGGGAAATTCAGTCTGCGCATGCGCTAACTTTTAAAATCTCAAAACGCAAAAATTCCGTGGCGATGATGACGTCATAATCTCGACATACCTGACTTAACATGCTAAATTACAAGGCATTGTGCTAAAATATTGTTTACTTTGTATTTTATTATAATAAGTGTGGCCAAGGCTCCGTATAAACACTGAAAACGACGGGTTTGCTTTTGTTGTGGCAACGTAAACGAAAGGGTTTTTTTATCCGACAAATTTGCAGAATTCCTAAATTCTACCAAAATTTGAGAGAGAACTAAAGTTTTTTACCCAGTAAAGTATATATATTTTGAAAAGCTACGGGATTTGTCTTTCCGCTGCAAAAAACCTTATTTTGCTTACATTTTTTTACTAAAAATTTTTAAGCATTTTCCACGGTAAGGGTGTTTGGCTAGCTAGCCTCCTTGAATATCAACAAACATGGCCGACAGATCGACATGCAAAAAGTTCTATAAGTCTTAGATAATCAAAAAAGGTTAAATTAATCTCATTATTACATTTAACAGTTCTTTTGATTTCACTCTGATTTGCAAAATCTAAGTATGAAAGTGTGGTAGATCAAGACCACCTAGATACAGTGTAGAGCAGGCCATTGGGTAGCAAGCCATAAATGCTAGGACAGGGAAAAAATGCAGCAAAACCTTAAGATATAGCAGATTGATATAGGTGGCCACACAATTGCATTATCTTCAATTTAATAGCACATGGGTTAATTTTTGGCCAAAGAATACAAATCTTAAATTTGGATGAAATAATAGCATGTTTTAAGAGCACTCCAAGAGCCTAAGTGGCTGGCTGTTAATTAAACTGTGAAGTCCATCAAGTTAAATCAAATATTATGTTATTGGCAGGTTCTTTTGAAATCGGTTCATTGCTGGGTCCACTAATTAACTTCGCATTTCGAAATATTGACTGGTGCGTTGGTGACTGGCATTTGACATATGTGAATGTTCCTTCTCTTTTTTTATCTTTTCTTTTCGTGTGCATGACAGTGATTGTACTGACATTTCTGCATGATTTGCCTGACACAAGACAAAGTTTGAAAAATAAAGACACAAAACCATGCTATGTCGCTATGCACACACGAGAAATTAGTGCGCAATGCAAGAATATTACTCGTTATGAATTATTTCAGAAAGGATACATAGATGTCGTTTTGATAATGTTGTTGTCATCGTTTGAAATGTTTTGTTTAATAAAATCTTATATCTGGTTTCCGCTTTTATTTGTCGAGGCTGACCATTACACCATCAGAGAAATGAGTTTAGTCTATGTTCTTGCCGCAGCTATTGGGTTGGTGTTGCTGGTTATTTTGTGTTGGCGCGAAGTAACACTACTGATGTCCTTTATCCTTATCAATGTTTCCCTTTTATCCATAATTGCGTTGGAATATCTATCTGTTTTGCTTAAGTTTGGACATTTTCAGAGCACCATGTTTGTTATGGCTTGGATTTTATATGCACTTATAATTGCAGTTGTTGTTATTCTGCAAAATATCATTTCAGCAAGTGTCCTTACGCAAATGGCTTCTTCAGAGAAATGCTCAGCTGTCAATGGAACACGGATAACCTTATCACGCGCAGGCGCTTTGCTGGCACTACTAACCGCTGTTGCGTTATATACGGTAATGGAGTATGTTGCACTTACCGTATCTATCGTATGTTCTATATTTTTGTTTATACTTTTTATACGCAGGAAGGAATTTTTGTCTCCTAGGATAATAATTGCTTAAATACAGTTGGAATATATATCCCAAAATGTATTTTTTAGCTTTTTATTTATACATAAAAATTGTTTACACCCCCAGAAGTGAGACTCTTCTTTTTTGATGAGCAGTAAAGTAGGACTAACGCGAGACTCAAAAGTGAGAAGACATCCATCAAACATTAAGGCAGATACAAACAGTGTGTTTGAATGTGGTTTTTACTTTTTACGTCTCCTTTTTAGAAAAAAGATAAATAAACTAAATGTAATACCTGGTTTTAAATTCTTACTGATGGATAACTGCAATAAGCCGGACACTAGAAAATGCAACTCACTCGAAAATTACACAAAAGCACATAGTTGACAATAATTTTTAGGCAGTTAAACCTTAAATGAAAAGTTTTTTATTAATTACACTTTTGTGTCTGAAGAATCAATTGACAAAAATATAAAATTGCAACAAAGTGAGGTAAAAAACATCTGTCAACCTTTTTTCTAGCTTCTTAGCATTCGTCAAATAAAGCGTCATTATAAGGTTGGGAACAGACAAGGAAACAGGCTATTGCGACATCATGGGTGAATATTCTCAGTCAGTGGATCAGGCTACCTGCAACCTCATTCCAACTCTCCGTAATTCGTCTTGACGCCTATTCGTTAATTTGATTGTCAATCCAGTCATAATAAAATGGCAAAACTAACTACGTGCATTGTATCATAGCACTTGTAGCTATGGCGATAGCTTTAACGTAAGCCAGTAGTTAAAATCTAAGAGAAGGAAGCCGTTTGTCCTACTTTAAAATTATACAGGCTCCACCTCACGATAAGGTACATATACCTCTTTTATACTATATTATCACTTTGAAGAAACAAAAAATAATTATCATGAATCAAATATCAAAAAATAATTTTGAGTTCACTTCCCCTTTAAAAGGGAAAGTACTAATGATATATACTGACAAAATATTTCGATTATAACTATGTATCACCCACACGTGATGTCATGTCAACTACCACTCCATACATGAACATTGATTTATCTGTTTTTGTTGATTATTGTATTTATTTGATTGATCATTCTAGGATTCGAAACAATGCAAATGTTAAGTTTTATGGAGATGCAACGCAAATGTCAAATAAAAAGTTTTCTAACAACCCAATCAAAATAATTGAAAATAATATAAAAATATGATTGATATGTTTTTTGTATAACTTTAAATAACAATGACGATAATGAAGATGTAGAATATTATGTGGAAATTTAAGTGTTCCATTGCTAAGAGAAAAAGTTAGGAAATATTTGCCACGCATTCAGCGAATTAGCCTTTTGAGCGAGTAATCACGATCAAATTTGTCAAAGGCGAAATTTGCTTTCAAAAGTTATTAGGAGATACACAATACTTTTTTACACAATAGTTGAATAGGATTTTTTGAATTCGACAACTTCTTTGGTTGTATATTTTTGATACAATTTTAAAAAAACTGAGTGATTTTGCTAGATAAAAGGTAAATTCATTTGCACTAGCACAATCACCTTGTGGTGCACCAGTATCGGTTAAAAAAGATTCGCTTATATATTGACCGCATTTTGCTGCTAATTTCACATTTAAGAGAATTTGACCTAGATGTAATTCGTCTTTATTGATAACGGTGTTAAGGTCGTTTATTAACATTTGACGGCTTATGCTGTCAAATGCCTTGCTCATATCCAGGAGAATAAGGTATACAGTTTCGTGTTTTGATGTTATTGTTCTATCAATTATCAGTTTGGTGGTAAATACGTGTTCAGTTGTTGATCGACTTTTTCTGTATGCAGTTTGGTTGATTGGAATTTTGTCGTCTAGTCTTGATCCAATGCGCTTCATTAAACACATTGCTAGAATTTTTCTCAGAACAGATAGTAGTATGATTGGTCTCAAGTTGGAAGGCGGTCCCTTTGGTTTTCCCGGTTTTTGTAGTGCTCGGATTAAACCATGGTCTATTTCGTTTGGGTGTTCGCCTGTTTCTGCAATGTTATTGAAGATATTTTCTATGTTCTCGTATGTTATGTCTAGTGAGTCTTTGATTAGATCTCTATTGATGTTATCTTTGCCAGGGCTTTCTTGATTACTTTCGCAGCTGATTTTATTTCCTCTTTTGTAAATTTATAAGTCATTTTTTGTAAATTTATATGTCATTTTATGTAAATTTATATGTCATTAGAGTTGGTGTTATTGGTTTTCTTACTGTTGTTTCATTTTTGTTGAATATTCCTTTAACCCTATCCTCAATAACTTTTTATAGCTTTGTCCAAATTGAATCAAACTTAGCACACTTATAGTACGTCACAAAAGGAACAAAATTACATCAATAAATTTTTGCTTGCGTCAGTACATTTTCTGTGACGTCAACAAAAGCTTGAAATTTGTTCAAAATGCCACTATCTGCTTAAAATTCAATTACTTTAGTTCTAGAGCGAATTTTTACATTCTGTTTGAAGTTTCTGAAAGCTAAAGAAAAGTTATTTAACATATTTTCCGGTTTTTACACAGATCGCATAAAACACTGCCAAAAATTGCCCGGAAATCCGGGTTTTTCCGATTTTCGGGTGAAATCCGAAAAAATCGGGAAATCTGATTAATCACGTGTCCAAATCTGATTAATCTGATTAATCACGTGTCCAAAACAGGCAAAATGATTCTTCTCGATGAAACAAAGTTGTGTTGTAAGTTTCAAGTTCTATAGAACTTGAAACTTACAACACAACTTTTGTCACAACGGTCATTCAGTTCCGCCTGTACACGGGAAATTCAGTCTGCGCATGCGCTAACTTTTAAAATCTCAAAACGCAAAAATTCCGTGGCGATGAAGACGTCATAATCTCAACATACCTGACTTAACATGCTAAATTACAAGGCATTGTGCTAAAATATTGTTTACTTTGTATTTTATTATAATAAGTGTGGCCAAGGCTCCGTATAAACACTGAAAACGACGGGTTTGCTTTTGTTGTGGCAACGTAAACGAAAGGGTTTTTTTATCCGACAAATTTGCAGAATTCCTAAATTCTACCAAAATTTGAGAGAGAACTAAAGTTTTTTACCCAGTAAAGTATATATATTTTGAAAAGCTACGGGATTTGTCTTTCCGCTGCAAAAAACCTTATTTTGCTTACATTTTTTTACTAAAAGTTTTTAAGCATTTTCCACGGTAAGGGTGTTTGGCTAGCTAGCCTCCTTGAATATCAACAAACATGGCCGACAGATCGACATGCAAAAAGTTCTATAAGTCTTAGATAATCAAAAAAGGTTAAATTAATCTCATTATTACATTTAACAGTTCTTTTGATTTCACTCTGATTTGCAAAATCTAAGTATGAAAGTGTGGTAGATCAAGACCACCTAGATACAGTGTAGAGCAGGCCATTGGGTAGCTAGCCATAAATGCTAGGACAGGGAAAAAATGCAGCAAAACCTTAAGATATAGCAGATTGATATAGGTGGCCACACAATTGCATTATCTTCAATTTAATAGCACATGGGTTAATTTTTGGCCAAAGAATACAAGTCTTAAATTTGGATGAAATAATAGCATGTTTTAAGAGCACTCCAAGAGCCTAAGTGGCTGGCTGTTAATTAAACTGTGAAAAAATAAACCAAATAAAGCCTTATGAATGCTTTGAACAATAATTACTGCCACGCTTTTGCTGTTAAGTGCAAAATGTCATATTTATGTTGTATGTTATGTTGATATGCTGTTCATATCAAATATTTCCTCGGATAGCAGGGAAATATTTCAGCATGATATAATTTTTACTTTCTGTTCATATGGCATGGGCGAGAAAACTTTTCCTCGGGTGAGAAAATACCATGTGATAAGTTTCTATTGTTTATTTTTAAACATTATGCCCAATTGCCCATTTATCTCATGCCCATTTATCTCACCTGCCGAGGAAACTTCTGTTTTTTGGGAAAATGCATTACCCACTTACCGAGATCTCGATCATGCGCACCCGAGATCTTGGTTGGCGGGTAAATGTTTTTTTCTCATATGAAAGCAACTAAATTTTGTTAAGAGTTTGTTAACAACCCGAGATCTTGACTTGATATCATGCTGAAACATTTACCAGGTTCCCGAGGAAATATTTCCCATATGAACATGCCCCTTAGAACTCAAGAAGAAAAGTCTCAAACAAAGATAAAATAATCTAAGTTACAATATAATTTGTATATATTTCATTTAGCAAACATAAAAATAAAAACTGTACATTAACATATATAATTCTTTAAATAAGTCTTCCAATAAGAACCATAATGTGCATAGTTGTGTTTGCAACAAAAAGTATCCCAAACGATTGAAACCATACAAGGAGTAATCCATAAACACTTTAACAGGTTGTTGACGCCACATGGAAACTAAAAAAAATATGACAGTGGATTTTTAATATTTACATTACCTTAACAGGATAAATTTTGAAATAAATGTTTTGCCTTGGATTTTCTTTTAATGTATTTCATAGACATTTCATAATGACTGGAATTTTAAGCTTGTGCAGGTAAAAAAGACGTGCATATAAATTGTATAGGAGCAAATATAAAAGTAAAATTAAGTTATTTTAAGCGAAGCGGAACTTTTCCCCCGTGAAACTTTCTCCCTGTAAAGAGTATATATATACACATTTTTTTTTATAAGAAATAGTTTTCCAGTCAAATAAACATCCTAACAAGGCCTTATCCTAAAAATAACAGATGTTTCAAACGAAATACATAAAATAGAGAAATAAAAATTAAGAAAAAAATTAAGAAAATTTCAGCCTATATTCAGTCACCTTGCTAAGAACATTTAGGCTTAAGTCAAAAAAGGGTTTTCTTATACAAAAAGGTGTATGCATATATACTTTTTTGTAAAATTCACTGTTCAATCCTAACATATTTTTACACAAAACTCTCTGACAATAAGTATTTTTAATGTGTACATTTCATTTGAATCTTTAAGTTCTTGTTCAAGGGGTTTTGGCAAAAAACAAATTAATTTTTCAATGATGCTCTAAGGAATATTTTCTGTGAAAATCATTAGCTTTTGTATAAAATATACTTATTATATATACTTATTATAATAATACTTATTAATGAAATGCAATAATTTTTTGCCACAAAAGAGGTCAAGAGGTTCCACAAAATCATTTTTTCCACAATACACCTCTTCACAGTTTAAGTCGTTCACTTATGTTCTGTATTAAAAAAAGGAAGTAAACAGAGTGAATTTAATAGTTATTTATTTATTTATTTATTTTCCATCAGACAGTATGAATACAATAATAATAATAAAAATTATTCATGCAAACTCATTAAAATCACCTAATGGAGGGATAACCACCACGAATAAGGCTTTGACCATAGGCATTATGAATATTTCTCATTTTCTGAAGAAATAATTAGTTTTTCTTTTTAATTCTCAATAAGACGTGGTAACAAAAGAAAGACTGTGAAACTGTGAACTCGTGTATTAGCATCTTTTCGACACTAAGAGAAAGGGGGGAGAGGTTTTAGCAATTCCTAGGAATCGTAAATCCGAAATTTAGGTAAGAATAGAATAACACGTCATAATTGGTGATAAACAAATGTAAACGCAATAAAATAGTTCTATTCACACTATATTTTTTAAACAACACAGTGTAATACACTCCTTATTGACTACCCTGTTGAGCGTCCACATTCTTGTACATTATTAGTTAACCATTTGTTCCTATTTGTATCTTTTAGTTCTAACATTTATTGAGATATATACTTAACCAATAAATGGCATAATTGCTCATGTTAGAACGTATCTACTTACTGGAAGGAGTATTTATCAGAACATGCCTGCCGTCACGTGCCCCCTGGCTGGATGTGGTTACTCGACTGACGATACAGAACCAGTTTTGGCAGCGGCTCAACTCAACCTGCATGCGATAAGTCACACACATGCGACATTACCAGCTGGAGCAGCAGTCAAGCAAAGACCTCCAAAGATTGACAGACCCGTCATTCGGAAAGAGACATCTGAGGAGGACTGGAACACATTCATTAAGAAGTGGGACCTCTTCAAAAGAGGTACGGATATTCCTAACACCCAATTGACCACCCACTTATGGCAATGCTGCGACCCGGAGCTTGAAACTGAGCTATTTAAAGACGTCCCAGACATCTCAACCGCAACTGAGACATTGTTACTTGCATCGATAAAACAGCTAGCAGTGATCTCGATAGCTGCAAGCGTCCGGAGAGCTGACTTCCTTTCGCTTCGTCAGGATCATGGACAACCGATACGCTCATTTGCTGCTAAAGTCAAAGGAAAGGCACAGACTTGCGCCTTCAATAAAAACTGTACTCGCGCAGGTTGCACCCAGGTCGTGGATTACACTGACGAAATGGTGAAGTACGTAATTATATCAGGTATTGCTGATGAAGACATTAAGAAAGAAGTACTTGGTGCACCAGATCTCGATGCAAAATCGCTTAATGATACAATAACCATAATTGAAAACAAAGAGATGGCAGCTCGTGCCATAGCCATGCCAGATCGACACCACCAAACCAATGCAATAAACTCTGATATTTCTAAGGATGTTCAGTTGAAACTTGCTCAAAAATCAAAGTGTAAGCAATGCCATAAGACAATCCAACGTTATAAATTGCGTAACAAGGGACCAAACAAAGTATTGAAGGAGTTTCAACTCTGTGTAGACTGCTGGAGGAAAGACAGATGGCCGGAAAACGGAGAACCGCAAGGCAAGCCCACTACCGGAGCTATATTCGATGTTATCAAAGCTGTCCACGTCACACCCTCCAAACCATCTTCCATAGTATCCACAATCTCCTCCAAAAATAACCCGCAACTCATCGACCACCACATCTTTGATGGAACCTATGGGTGGATGATTGCAGAATCAAAACCGCAACCTACCATACAACTTCGCATATTTACCAACAAGTCTGACCATGATCATCTGAACCTCCCGTACCACCAGGTTAAATCAACAAGGGTGAATGCTATTACAGATACAGGTGCTCAATCATCCCTCATGGGACTGAAAACATTCTTGAAGTGCGGTTTTCACAAACGCGATATGGTCCCGGTCAAACAGAAGATGTATGCAGCCAACAATGAAGGGATCAAGATCCTCGGAGCAATCTTTGCTCGTCTATCTGGTGCAGATAGACAGGGTAGCCGTGTAGAGACAGCGGAGATGGTCTACATCACAGATTCGACAGAACTATTTTACCTCAGCAGACGTGCCATGGAAAATCTGCAAATCATCAGTCCAGATTTCCCAAGCATTGGTGCGTCAGCTCGATCCGCAGTTAACTCAGCCACCAACCACCAAGGAGGCGTAACACCTCCATGCGACTGCCTAAGGAGGCAGCCACCACCGGTTCGCCCAACAACCCTACCCTTCAAAGCAACCGAGGAGAACACCGATAAAATGAAGCAGTGGCTGCTTGACAGATTCGCGTCATCAACCTTCAACAAGTGTACCCACCAGCCTCTACCAATGATGTCTGGTCCACCAATCAGAATTCATATAGACCCAGGTGCTCCACCAATAGCTGTCCACACTCCTGCCCCAATACCAATCCACTGGCGCGAGGCAGTCAAACAACAATTGGATGAAGATGTGAGGCTTGGAGTGATCGAGAAAGTTGGACCAAACACGCCTTCCACTTGGTGTCACCGTGCAATTTGGATAAGAAAAGCTGACGGGGGTCCACGTCGTGTGGTTGATTTCCAATCCCTCAACAAGCACTGCCTCCGAGACACCCACCACACCGTCCCACCCTTCCAGCAGGCACGGATGATTCCACCAGGTACATATCGATCAGTAACAGACGCCTGGAATGGTTATCATTCTGTACCGGTTGCAGAAGGGGATAGACATCTTCTGACATTTATCACGGAATTCGGTCGCTATCGATACCGTGTGGCTCCACAGGGCTATCTAGCGAGTGGCGACGGATACACACATCGATATGATCGTATCATTGCGGATGTCCCTCGCAAAACCAAATGTGTGGACGATACTACATTGTGGGACGAACCACTAGAGGAGCATTGGTGGAGAATGCTTGACTACCTGGAGCTGATGGGAAAAGAGGGAATTGTGTTAAAACCGAACAAAATTCCAATTCTCTCAGAAAGACATTAAATTCGCGGGGTTTTACATCACCGCCCAGGATGTACGACCGCTTGACAAGTACTTAGACTCTATAAAACAATTCCCAACGCCAAAACGAATTGCAGATGTGCGTGCTTGGTTCGGACTTGTAAATCAAGTATCGCATTATGGAAAGCTGACCGATGAAATGTTACCATTTAAGCCATTGTTGAGCCCTAAAACGCCCTTCAAGTGGACTGAAGAGCTCCAGGAAGCATTTGAGAACTCAAAAGTCCAGATAGTGAAAGCCATCGAGGAAGGAGTACGTATATTCGACCCCCAACGAAAAACATGTCTGAGCCCTGATTGGTCGAGGACTGGGATCGGATATTGGCTCTGGCAACAGTACTGTGGCTGCGCTTCTGACACTCCCAACTGCTGTGAGGGAGGCTGGAAAATCACCTTGGCGGGTTCACGTTTTCTTCGACCGTCAGAGCAACGTTACGCCCCAATCGAGGGGGAGGCACTCGCAATCACCTGGGCACTCGAAGACACCAAGTTCTTCACTATCGGGTGCGACAAGCTGATCATTGCTACAGATCACAAACCATTAACCAAGATCTTCTCTGATCGATCCCTAGATGATATCACCAATACTCGAATCTTCCGCCTGAAGCAGCGAACACTCATGTGGCGTTTCAACGTTATTCACATTCCAGGCAAATTGATCCCAGCATCGGATGCGACATCACGTAACCCTGCCGCCTCCTCAAAGAATTGCCAAGAATGGACCAACGAGAACCTTGAGCACGTTGGGATATGTTCTACCACGACCATCTGGAAGGAGAAATCATCGCAGCCACCAAAGCTTCCCTCAACAAGATCCAAGCGGTCACTTGGGAGAGGGTCAAAAGTGAAACCCAAGTGGACCCGTACCTGTGTCAGCTCAAGGAACTTATTATAAATGGCTTCCCGAGAGAGATGTCGTTATTACCACCTCAACTACAAATATATTGGCAATACAGAGAGAAGTTATCAATCATTGATCAAGTCATTATTTCTGATGACAGAATAGTAATACCTCCAGTGCTCCGACCAGAAATATGCAATAACCTTCATTCGGCCCATCAAGGCACCACTGGCATGTCAGAACGAGCTAAAGCAACAGTATTTTGGCCAGGAATCTCCCTCTGCATTCAGAGAACAAGAGATTGCTGTGACACCTGCTGGAAGATAGCCCCAAGTCAATCAAACCTACCTCCAATCGCGCCGATTGTACCAACTTCGCCGTTCGAGGCTATTGCATCAGACTACTTCCACCTCCACGGATATTCATATCTCGTAACCGTAGATAGGTTCAGCAATTGGCCTCACATCACCAAAGTAGAACACAATGCGACAACTGCCGGGGCAAAAGGGTTAATCCGTGCTTTGAAAAGATCGTTCGCCACTTTTGGTGTCCCTTACGAACTAAGCAGCGATGGAGGACCCGAGTTTGTGGCAAGAGAAACGACAGATTTCATCCGTAGATGGGGTGTTCAGCATAGACTATCCTCCGAATATCACCCCCGCTCTAATGGCCGTGCCGAGGTAGCAGTAAAGGCAATGAAACGACTCCTTCGGGATAACGTCTCATCGGACGGGGAGATAGACTCTGAAAGCTTCACCAGAGCCATCCTTCAATTCGGAATACTCCAGACCCGACATCAAAGCTATCGCCTGCTGAAATTGTGTTTGGCCGCACTATTCGAGATGTATTACCGGTCAAGCCACCAATGCAGATATTTGACTGTGCCTCCGTAAAACCATCCTGGAGACACCTGTGGAGACGTAGGGAGGGGGCATTACAGACTCGCTCTATGAAGCAAATGGAGACGCTTAGCTGCAAATCACGTCAGATCGACCCACTTGCTCTAGGCGACACATGCAGAGTACAGAACCAGACTGGTCAATTCCCCACCCGATGGGACAAAACTGGGACAGTCGTTCAGACCTCTGACAACAACCAGTATGTTATCAAGGTCTTCGGTTCCAACCGACTGACCCTTCGTAACCGAAAATATTTGCGAAGAGTTGGCCCAGCTTCCGTGGTTGATATTCCAGTACGTCATTCCGCGACTCCACCAGCTCCGGCTGAAACGACCACTGCTTCTCAGCCACCATCCATCCCCACTGCCACCATATCGCCTGATCCCCTCACTACACCTGACGAACCAACCAGTTCAGCCCCCTCACCAAATCAATTGTTGGCAGAAGAGAACTCCACCCCCATCGACACTGGCGTCGAGAATAATGGTGATGTCCAGGAGCCCGTAATTGATCCAGCTGCATCATCACAAACTCATTCGCATACACCCCCCACCAGACCAAGACGCGAGAGACGACCACCAGGGTGGCAAAAAGATTACGAAATGAACAATTGAAGTTACGATTCCATGAAGACTTTTGTAGAAGTTAAATGACAATGACTTCGAACCTCCAGTACTACTTCCGGCTGGGGGGATGTTGAGTGTCCACATTCTTGTACATTATTAGTTAACCATTTGTTCCTATTTGTATCTTTTAGTTCTAACATTTATTGAGATATATACTTAACCAATAAATGGCATAATTGCTCATACCCTACTTTACTTTAAGGCTACCATGTTTATGCACAAAGTTGTAAAGCTATACACAGTACTTTAGTCATAATAACAATGCGTTGATTGCTAGGAGAGAGCAGAGGCCCAGCGTTGAAAAGATAAAAATAAAATAAAATATAGTTTACTAAGAAAAAACATTCATATCAGTAACCTTTGTTAGTCAGTAATAACAAAATTCTACTTACAATTCATTATACTACTCATAACATCATCATTCAAGTGCCATTTATAGCTAGCTACAGGTCACCAAAATATCTTGACTTTGAAGGCAAACTTTTCAGAGCAAAAAATGTAAGCACCAGGACGTTGATTTCTTCTGGTAATACAATGTTTGAAATTAATAAAAATAGCTATGAATAGGCTTGGAAAACTTTAGAATGTTAGTTTTAGGCATTTTTATATGCTCCTTTTGCCCCTGTGGGAAAAAAATACGTTCTGACAATGAAATGTTCTTCTTTCGTTTTCTTGCTTTTCGCCATAGCCACCAACATTTTTTTTGTCTTCGCCAACATGTTATCAAAACATTATAAAATTAAAACAAACGCTTTGTAGTCATGAAAGTCAGCTTTTGTTCAAAATCAGTAGAGCATCCAATTTGTAAAACAATGTTTGTCAGGCAAGCGACGACGTCTACCATCTTGAAAAAAATCCAAAATATTTCGCGAATTTTGCGCACGCGCATTCTGAATTTCACATTCTAAATGAACGTATGGCACCTAAGGATTTTGCATGCAGGTGTCTAATAGATAAATATTGAAACTCAGTAAGTATCGTTCAGTACGGCACTTTTCCCGATTGGGTGAGTCTCCTCTCACTTTCTTTCTTTCCTTAACACCGTCAGCATCAACCCTGTCCAAGTTATCACGCAATCGGAAACGTTGAATTATAACACCTTGGATATTCCGAAGTCAATTTCACCAAAAATTCGTCAAGTTCATTATCTGTTATGTCATCAAACCTTCTCACTTTTAGATCAAATTCTTGCATGCGTCGATAAATTGTTCTTTCGGAAACTCCAAGTAAACACGAAACCTGTTTTATTGAAAAACCTTCATCTATTAAATCTTCCAAAATATATTTGGGTATTTGATATTTTGAAGCACCACCGTTGACATTGATTTCTTTGTGTGAAGACGATGAAGAAAAAACATTGCATTTTATTCGAAGATCCATAATATTCTTCCTGTCAGTGACACCCAATTGCGCTAATTCTAATAAGGACAACTTCGGAACTATATCAGGAGTGATTCTTTCAGCAGAAAACTTAGGAATGCTATCTTGAAGACATAAGTTTAAAAGTATTTGTTTCATTGTTTCCTCTGCCATATTTATTATTGCATTGAAACCCGCCTGAAATATTCGTGTTTCGTACACAAGAAATCATTGTAAAACTACGCTCTTTGTCACTTTGCTTTGCACTCCACCGTCATATAATAACGAAAAAACACGTAACTAAATTCTGTATAATATCAACCATGCATAATGTTGAATTATCATCACGTAATGCCCAAGTATCCGCGTAGAATGGTAAAATATCATCATATTATGACAAAGTACCCGCGTATAATGGTGAAGTATCATCTTATAATGACAAAGTATCCGCGTATAATGGTGAAGTATCATCTTATAATGACAAAGTATCCGCGTATAAGGGTAAAGTATCATCGTATAAGGACAAGTATCCGCGTATAATGACAAAATATCCTCAGGTAATGGTGTATTATCATCAAATAATGACAAAGTATCATTTCATAATAAAGTTTGATGACTTAAGGCAGTAACGGCGTTCCATAGTAATCACCCAATTGGGCGAGTAGGCGGTGGACGCTAACTTTTTAATACCCCGATCGAGTGAGTGGCGCTTTGGAGCTTGTAATCAGTCAATCGAGTGACTCTCCCCCAATCAATGTTACGACATATTTCACAAAAGTTTTGGCCTATTTTTTTTACATTATAAATGGGTTCGCCTGCTCAGAGTTTATTTTATATATATGTCCATTACACCAATAAGATGTTTCTTATGTCTTTAGCTAGCTAGCTATAGGGTATCAATCATTATTTCTTTCACAAATATTTTTTTACATTAGTTTTTGCTTTGGCTAGCCTAATTAATCTTATTTGTCACCTAAGCCGTTTGTCACCTAGCCGTTTTGGTGTATCCTGTAAGTATGAGTAGCTCTGTCATCTGTACACGAGTACTCAAATATACTTATTATTCACAAGCTAGCTACCCTTGCTTGCTTCAAGATATCAAAATAATAAAATCTCTCCAGCATGTTAGCCAGAAACAATAGTATTTTACCATGTTGTTGATCCAACGTAAATAAACATTAATAGCGCCAGGACGGCATGGTGAATTTTTTTTTTTAATTGGTGAATCGGCGCGAAATACGCACGTGAGTTCATAATAAACAAATTGGCCCGCACTTTTGTCCAGCGGCTTGCCCTTTTACAAAACAATTTTTTTTAAAAAAAAAGTACTCACCCGATCCGGGTAAGTCTCAACTAATTTGGAAGTTGCAAGACTCCCCCGATCGGGTGATTACCCGCCCCGATCGGGGAGACTCAACCCGATCGGGGAAAAGTGCCGTACTGATCGTAGTAGCCATAGACCTTTTTGAATGTTTACATTTTCCGCGGTAAGCCCTTTCGGCTTTAACAATTGTGTGGCAGGCAAAAAAGATGGGGGCGCTAGGTGAAGTGAGGTCCTTTTTAGTCTGTTTCTTCGCACAAAGGTATCATTATGACTTTATATGAATATATGTCAGTCAGAAGTTACCCATCTACACTCGATAATAGTTTAAAGCCTCAAAAATATTTCCGTAGAAAGAAATGGGCTGAAAAATACCTTTCTTCCAGCAAGCTTCCGCATCTTTCTGCCTGCCACGCAGTTGTTAGAGCCAGAAGGGCTTACCGCGGAAAAATGTAAACATTCAAAAAGGTCTATGCAATGTAACATTAAGGAATTATTAAAAAAAAAACGTTAGGGGGGACCGAATAGGGTTAAAGTATTTTGCAATGATTTTTGTTTGTTCTTCTTCGTTAGCTGTAGACCGTCGTGATTTTTTAGGAGTAGGACGTTGCTTTGGTGACATTTTGTTTACAGTACAGTCTGAATGTAATCTACCGCATACACGCTAATATCACACCTTTGCGTGGAGGACGGCAGTCGTTTGTCTTTTGTTATAATTAAATCCCTTAAGGGTTTTGCGAGTTTATATTTGCGTGTTAAAAAAACAATGCGCTCGCGAAGAAATATCGGAGCAATTATATTTCTTGTAATAGCGAGATGCATTGTGTAAATGTATTGATAAGCTATTCCCTTAAGTATTAGCGTGAAGTAATTAAATAATAAAAATCTTTCGCGAAGTTTTATAATACATTGCGCGAGAATGTATTGTTTGATTTAATTACTTAAAAAGATTCCAGCGCGTTAATTTATGAAACATATGAGAAGCATTGTTCACAACTATTAAAGGCCGCTTTTCGTTTTAAACTTTTAAAATGCGATCTAAAAAAACATTTCTATCGCCGCTTTTCGTTTATAAACTTTTAAAATGCGATCTAAAAAAACATTTCTATCGCCGCTTTTCGTTTATAAACTTTTAAAATGCAAATCTAAAAAAACATTTCTATCGCAGCTTTTCGTTTATAAACTTTTAAAATGCGATCGAAAAAAACATTTCTATCGCCGCTTTTCGTTTATAAACTTTTAAAATGTGATCTAAAAGAGCATTTCTATCGCCGCTATTCGATTTTAAACTTTTTAAAATGCCATCTAAAAAAACATTTCTATCACCGCTTTACGTTATAAACTTTTAAAATGTGATCTTAAAAAACATTTCTATCGCCGCTTTTCGTTTTTAAACTTTTAAAATGCGATCTAAAAACATTTCTATCGGCCGCTTTTCGTTTATAAACTTTTAAAATGCAATCTAAAAAAACAATTTCTATCGCCGCTATTCAATTTTAAAACTTTTAAAATGCAATCTAAAAAAACATTTCTATCGCCGCTATTTGTTTATAAACTTTTAAAATGCAATCTAAAAAAAACATTCCATCGCCGCTTCCGCTTATATAACTTTTAAAATGCAATCTAAAAAAACATTTCTATCGCCGCTATCGATTTTAAACTTAAAATGTGATCTTAAAAAAACATTTCTATCGCCGCTTTTCGTTTTTAAACTTTTAAAATGCGATTTAAAAAAACATTTCTATCGCCGCTTTTCGTTTATAAACTTTTAAAATGCAATCTAAAAAAACATTTCTATCGCCGCTTTTCGTTTATAAACTTTTAAAATGCGATCTAAAAAAACATTTCTATCGCCGCTTTTCGTTTATAAACTTTTAAAATGCGATGTAAAAAAACATTTCTATCGCCGCTTTTTCGTTTATAAACTTTTAAAATGCGATGTAAAAAAACATTTCTATCGCCGCTTTTCGTTTATAAACTTTTAAAATGCGATCTAAAAAAACATCCTTTGTGGAGATAACTTTTATATTTAATTACTGCAATTAAAAATTTCAAAAGAGTTCGCGCAAAATAGATTGCTAAAATTGATCTTGCAACCTATTGTGATTTAAACAATCGATCGCGTGGGGTCATTGTTTATCAGCGAGGCAATTATTTTCTTAAAAAAACAAAAGCTATCGCGATGTTATTGTTCTGTGTAACTACTCATGCGAGTTTCGCGTACGCGGTCATTCAGACTGTACTGTAGATGTGTGACAGCTTCATACATTTTTTTGTTGTCATGATTTGCATTTAGGTCTTTTAATAGATCCTCGATGGTATTGTTTTCTTTGTTTGATAAAAATGTATGGATTTCGGGTTGTAGGACGTTGCTTTGGTGTCATTTTGTTTAGATGTGTGACAGCTTCATATACATTTTTTTTGTTGTCATGATTTGCATTTAGGTCTTTTAATAGATCCTTGATGGTATTGTTTTCTTTGTTTGATAAAAATGTATGGATTTCGGTTAGGATTCTATTTCGGTTTTTTCCATTTCTTTTGTGGCGTTTATGTTGATATTTATTTGTTTTTGTTGAATTGTGATAGCATCTGTATTTATTCATCTTTGTGTTTTAATTGATGCTTTTATATCCTGGGATATTTTCTGCTGCTGATTTGAGGGTTTTGGTGATACTGTCCCATATTTCTTGGTTTGATTGTTCAGGTTGAGGTTGATAGTCTGTTAGAAGTGTTTCTACTTCAAAGCTGTATTTTCTGGCAGTTTGTTCAGTTTCCAGTTTTTCGATGTTAAAAGGTTTAGTTGATGTAATATTTTGGAATTTATTCCATTTAATTTTAATAGTTGCAATGACTGGTTTATGATGTAAGTTTGTTATAAAGGTGTTGTATGATCTTGAGTCGAAAGTTGTTGTATTTTTGCAGGTTTTTATAAGTATGTAATCGATTTGATTTCTGTGCCGATTTTTGCGATTATTTTGAGCGGTTACAGGTGATTCCCATGTGGTTCGATGACTTGGTTTCTGTTTGAAACATGTGTTAGTGATTTTCAGATTACGTAACCCTGCCGCCTCCTCAAAGAATTGCCAAGAATGGACCAACGAGAACCTTGAGCACGTTGGATATGTTCTACACCGACCATCTGGAAGGAAAATCATCGCAGCCACCAAAGCTTCCCTCAACAAGATCCAAGCGGTCACTTGGGAGAGGGTCAAAAGTGAAACCCAAGTGGACCCGTACCTGTGTCAGCTCAAGAACTTATTATAAATGGCTTCCCGAGAGAGATGTCGTTATTACCACCTCAACTACAAATATATTGGCAATACAGAGAGAAGTTATCAATCATTGATCAAGTCATTATTTCTGAGACAGAATAGTAATACTCCAGTGCTCCGACCAGAAATATGCAATAACCTTCATTCGGCCATCAAGGCACCACTGGCATGTCAGAACGAGCTAAAGCAACAGTATTTGGCCAGGAATCTCCCTCTGCATTCAGAGAACAAGAGATTGCTGTGACACCTGCTGGAAGATAGCCCCAAGTCAATCAAACCTACCTCCAATCGCGCCGATTGTACCAACTTCGCCGTTCGAGGCTATTGCATCAGACTACTTCCACCTCCACGGATATTCATATCTCGTAACCGTAGATAGGTTCAGCAATTGGCCTCACATCACCAAAGTAGAACACAATGCGACAACTGCCGGGGCAAAGGGTTAATCCGTGCTTTGAAAAGATCGTTCGCCACTTTTGGTGTCCCTTACGAACTAAGCAGCGATGGAGGACCCGAGTTTGTGGCAAGAGAAACGACAGATTTCATCCGTAGATGGGGTTTCAGCATAGACTATCCTCCGAATATCACCCCCGCTCTAATGGCCGTGCCGAGGTAGCAGTAAAGGCAATGAAACGACTCCTTCGGATAACGTCTCATCGGACGGGGAGATAGACTCTGAAAGCTTCACCAGAGCCATCTTCAATTTCGGAATACTCCAGACCCGACATCAAAGCTATCGCCTGCTGAAATTGTGTTTGGCCGCACTATTCGAGATGTATTCGGTCAAGCCACCAATGCAGATATTTGACTGTGCCTCCGTAAAACCATCCTGGAGACACCTGTGGAGACGTAGGGAGGGGCATTACAGACTCGCTCTATGAAGCAAATGGAGACGCTTAGCTGCAAATCACGTCAGATCGACCCACTTGCTCTAGGCGACACATGCAGAGTACAGAACCAGACTGGTCAATTCCCCACCCGATGGGACAAAACTGGGACAGTCGTTCAGACCTCTGACAACAACCAGTATGTTATCAAGGTCTTCGGTTCCAACGACTGACCCTTCGTAACCGAAAATATTTGCGAAGAGTTGGCCCAGCTTCCGTGGTTGATATTCCAGTACGTCATTTCGCGGACTCCACCAGCTCCGGCTGAAACGACCACTGCTTCTCCGCCACCATCCATCCCCACTGCCACCATATCGCCTGATCCCTCACTACACCTGACGAACCAACCAGTTCAGCCCCCTCACCAAATCAATTGTTGGCAGAAGAGAACTCCACCCCATCGACACTGGCGTCGAGAATAATGGTGATGTCCAGGAGCCCGTAATTGATCCAGCTGCATCATCACAAACTCATTCGCATACACCCCCCACCAGACCAAGACGCGAGAGACGACCACCAGGTGGCAAAAAGATTACGAAATGAACAATTGAAGTTACGATTCCATGAAGACTTTCGTAGAAGTTAAATGACAATGACTTCGAACCTCCAGTACTAATTCCGGCTGGGGGGGATGTTGAGTGTCCACATTCTTGTACATTATTAGTTAACCATTTGTTCCTATTTGTATCTTTTAGTTCTAACATTTATTGAGATATATACTTAACCAATAAATGGCATAATTGCTCATACCTACTTTACTTTAAGGCTACCATGTTTATGCACAAAGTTGTAAAGCTATACACAGTACTTTAGTCATAATAACAATGCGTTGATTGCTAGGAGAGAGCAGAGGCCCAGCGTTGAAAAGATAAAATAAAATAAAATATAGTTTACTAAGAAAAACATTCATATCAGTAACCTTTGTTAGTCAGTAATAACAAAATCTACTTACAATTCATTATACTACTCATAACATCATCATTCAAGTGCCATTTATAGCTAGCTACAGGTCACCAAAATATCTTGACTTTGAAGGCAAATTTTTCAGAGCAAAAAAAATGTAAGCACCAGGACGTTGATTTCTTCTGGTAATACAATGTTTGAAATTAATAAAAATACTATGAATAGGCTTGGAAAACTTTAGAATGTTAGTTTTAGGCATTTTTATATGCTCCTTTTGCCCCTGTGGGAAAAAAATACGTTCTTGACAATGAAATGTTCTTCTTTCGTTTTCTTGCTTTTCGCCATAGCCACCAACATTTTTTTTGTCTTCGCCAACATGTTATCAAACATTATAAAATTAAAACAAACGCTTGTAGTCATGAAAGTCAGCTTTTGTTCAAAATCAGTAGAGCATCCAATTTGTAAAACAATGTTTGTCAGGCAAGCGACGACGTCTACCATCTTGAAAAAAATCCAAAATATTTCGCGAATTTTGCGCACGCGCATTCTGAATTTCACATTCTAATGAACGTATGGCACCTAAAGATTTTGCATGCAGGTGTCTAATAGATAAATATTGAAACTCAGTAAGTATCGTCAGTACGGCACTTTTCCCCGATTGGGTGAGTCTCCTCTCACTTTCTCTTCTTTTCCTTAACACCGTCAGCATCAACCCTGTCCAAGTTATCACGCAATCGGAAACGTTGAATTATAACACCTTGGATATTCCGAAGTCAATTTCACCAAAAATTCGTCAAGTTCATTATCTGTTATGTCATCAAACCTTCTCACTTTTAGATCAAATTCTTGCATGCGTCGATAAATTGTTCTTTCGGAACTCCAAGTAAACACGAAACCTGTTTTATTTGAAAAACCTTCATACTATTAAATCTTCCAAAATAATTTGGGTATTTGATATTTTGAAGCACCACCGTTGACATTGATTTCTTTGTGTGAAGACGATGAAGAAAAAACATTGCATTTTATTCGAAGATCCATAATATTCTTCCTGTCAGTGACACCCAATTGCGCTAATTCTAATAAGGAAACTTCGGAACTATATCAGGAGTGATTCTTTCAGCAGAAAACTTAGGAATGCTATCTTGAAGACATAAGTTTAAAAGTATTTGTTTCATTGTTTCCTCTGCCATATTTATTATTGCATTGAAACCCGCCTGAAATATTCGTGTTTCGTACACAAGAAATCATTGTAAAACTACGCTCTTGTCACTTATGCTTTGCACTCCACCGTCATATAATAACGAAAAAACACGTAACTAAATTCTGTATAATATCAACCACGCATAATGTTGAATTATCATCACGTAATGCCCAAGTATCCGCGTAGAATGGTAAATATCATCATATTATGACAAAGTACCCGGCGTATAATGGTGAAGTATCATCTTATATGACAAAGTATCCGCGTATAATGTGTGAAGTATCATCTTATAATGACAAAGTATCCGCGTATAAGGGTAAAGTATCATCGTATAAGGACAAAGTATCCGCGTATAATGACAAAATATCCTCAGGTAATGGTGTATTATCATCAAATAATGACAAAGTATCATTTCATAATAAAGTTTGATGACTTAAGGCAGTAACGGCGTTCCATAGTAATCACCCAATTGGGCGAGTAGGCGGTGGACGCTAACTTTTTAATACCCCGATCGAGTGAGTGGCGCTTTGGAGCTTGTAATCAGTCAATCGAGTGACTCTCCCCCAATCAATGTTACGACATATTTCACAAAAGTTTTGGCCTATTTTTTTTACATTATAAATGGGTTCCTGCTCAGAGTTTATTTTATATATATGTCCATTACACCAATAAGATGTTTCTTATGTCTTTAGCTAGCTAGCTATAGGGTATCAATCATTATTTCTTTCACAAATATTTTTTTACATTAGTTTTTTGCTTGGCTATGCCTAATTAATCTTATTTGTCACCTAAGCCGTTTGTCACCTAGCCGTTTTGGTGTATCCTGTAGTATGAGTAGCTCTGTCATCTGTACACGAGTACTCAAAATATACTTATTATTACAAGCTAGCTACCCTTGCTTGCTTCAAGATATCAAAATAATAAAATCTCTCCAGCATGTTAGCCAGAAACAAATAGTATTTTACCATGTTGTTGATCCAACGTAAATAAACATTAATAGCGCCAGGACGGCATGGTGAATTTTTTTTTAATTGGTGAATCGGCGCGAAATACGCACGTGAGTTCATATAAAAAATGGCCCGCACTTTGTCCAGCGGCTTGCCCTTTTACAAAACAATTTTTTTTAAAAAAAAGTACTCACCCGATCCGGGTAAGTCTCAACTAATTTGGAAGTTGCAGACTCCCCCGATCGGGTGATTACCCCCGATCGGGGAGACTCACCCGATCGGGGAAAAGTGCCGTACTGATCGTAGTAGCCATAGACCTTTTTGAATGTTTACATTTCCGCGGTAACCTTTCGGCTTTAACATTGTGTGCAGGCAAAAAGATGGGGGCGCTAGGTGAAGTGAGGTCCTTTTTAGTCTGTTTCTTCGCACAAAGTATCATTATGACTTTATATGAATATATGTCAGTCAGAAGTTACCCATCTACACTCGATAATAGTTTAAAGCCTCAAAAATATTTCCGTAGAAAGAAATGGGCTGAAAAATACCTTTCTTCAGCAAGCTTCCGCATCTTTCTGCCTGCCACGCAGTTGTTAGAGCCAGAAGGGCTTACCGTGGAAAATGTAAACATTCAAAAAAGTCTATGCAATGTAACATTAGGAATTATTAAAAAAAAAACGTTAGGGGGGACCGAATAGGGTTAAAGTATTTTGCAATGATATTGTGACGAAATGGTGAAGTACGTAATTATATCAGGTATTGCTGATGAAGACATTAAGAAAGAAGTACTTGGTGCACCAGATCTCGATGCAAAATCGCTTAATGATACAATAACCATAATTGAAAACAAAGAGATGGCAGCTCGTGCCATAGCCATGCCAGATCGACACCACCAAACCAATGCAATAAACTCTGATATTTCTAAGGATGTTCAGTTGAAACTTGCTCAAAAATCAAAGTGTAAGCAATGCCATAAGACAATCCAACGTTATAAATTGCGTAACAAGGGACCAAACAAAGTATTGAAGGAGTTTCAACTCTGTGTAGACTGCTGGAGGAAAGACAGATGGCCGGAAAACGGAGAACCGCAAGGCAAGCCCACTACCGGAGCTATATTCGATGTTATCAAAGCTGTCCACGTCACACCCTCCAAACCATCTTCCATAGTATCCACAATCTCCTCCAAAAATAACCCGCAACTCATCGACCACCACATCTTTGATGGAACCTATGGGTGGATGATTGCAGAATCAAAACCGCAACCTACCATACAACTTCGCATATTTACCAACAAGTCTGACCATGATCATCTGAACCTCCCGTACCACCAGGTTAAATCAACAAGGGTGAATGCTATTACAGATACAGGTGCTCAATCATCCCTCATGGGACTGAAAACATTCTTGAAGTGCGGTTTTCACAAACGCGATATGGTCCCGGTCAAACAGAAGATGTATGCAGCCAACAATGAAGGGATCAAGATCCTCGGAGCAATCTTTGCTCGTCTATCTGGCGCAGATAGACAGGGTAGCCGTGTAGAGACAGCGGAGATGGTCTACATCACAGATTCGACAGAACTATTTTACCTCAGCAGACGTGCCATGGAAAATCTGCAAATCATCAGTCCAGATTTCCCAAGCATTGGTGCGTCAGCTCGATCCGCAGTTAACTCAGCCACCAACCACCAAGGAGGCGTAACACCTCCATGCGACTGCCTAAGGAGGCAGCCACCACCGGTTCGCCCAACAACCCTACCCTTCAAAGCAACCGAGGAGAACACCGAGAAAATGAAGCAGTGGCTGCTTGACAGATTCGCGTCATCAACCTTCAACAAGTGTACCCACCAGCCTCTACCAATGATGTCTGGTCCACCAATCAGAATTCATATAGACCCAGGTGCTCCACCAATAGCTGTCCACACTCCTGCCCCAATACCAATCCACTGGCGCGAGGCAGTCAAACAACAATTGGATGAAGATGTGAGGCTTGGAGTGATCGAGAAAGTTGGACCAAACACGCCTTCCACTTGGTGTCACCGTGCAATTTGGATAAGAAAAGCTGACGGGGGTCCACGTCGTGTGGTTGATTTCCAATCCCTCAACAAGCACTGCCTCCGAGACACCCACCACACCGTCCCACCCTTCCAGCAGGCACGGATGATTCCACCAGGTACATATCGATCAGTAACAGACGCCTGGAATGGTTATCATTCTGTACCGGTTGCAGAAGGGGATAGACATCTTCTGACATTTATCACGGAATTCGGTCGCTATCGATACCGTGTGGCTCCACAGGGCTATCTAGCGAGTGGCGACGGATACACACATCGATATGATCGTATCATTGCGGATGTCCCTCGCAAAACCAAATGTGTGGACGATACTACATTGTGGGACGAACCACTAGAGGAGCATTGGTGGAGAATGCTTGACTACCTGGAGCTGATGGGAAAAGAGGGAATTGTGTTAAACCGAACAAAATTCCAATTCTCTCAGAAAGACATTAAATTCGCGGGGTTTTACATCACCGCCCAGGACGTACGACCGCTTGACAAGTACTTAGACTCTATAAAACAATTCCCAACGCCAAAACGAATTGCAGATGTGCGTGCTTGGTTCGGACTTGTAAATCAAGTATCGCATTATGGAAAGCTGACCGATGAAATGTTACCATTTAAGCCATTGTTGAGCCCTAAAACGCCCTTCAAGTGGACTGAAGAGCTCCAGGAAGCATTTGAGAACTCAAAAGTCCAGATAGTGAAAGCCATCGAGGAAGGAGTACGTATATTCGACCCCCAACGAAAAACATGTCTGAGCCCTGATTGGTCGAGGACTGGGATCGGATATTGGCTCTGGCAACAGTACTGTGGCTGCGCTTCTGACACTCCCAACTGCTGTGAGGGAGGCTGGAAAATCACCTTGGCGGGTTCACGTTTTCTTCGACCGTCAGAGCAACGTTACGCCCCAATCGAGGGGGAGGCACTCGCAATCGCCTGGGCACTCGAAGACACCAAGTTCTTCACTATCGGGTGCGACAAGCTGATCATTGCTACAGATCACAAACCATTAACCAAGATCTTCTCTGATCGATCCCTAGATGATATCACCAATACTCGAATCTTCCGCCTGAAGCAGCGAACACTCATGTGGCGTTTCAACGTTATTCACATTCCAGGCAAATTGATCCCAGCATCGGATGCGACATCACGTAACCCTGCCGCCTCCTCAAAGAATTGCCAAGAATGGACCAACGAGAACCTTGAGCACGTTGGGATATGTTCTACCACCGACCATCTGGAAGGAGAAATCATCGCAGCCACCAAAGCTTCCCTCAACAAGATCCAAGCGGTCACTTGGGAGAGGGTCAAAAGTGAAACCCAAGTGGACCCGTACCTGTGTCAGCTCAAGGAACTTATTATAAATGGCTTCCCGAGAGAGATGTCGTTATTACCACCTCAACTACAAATATATTGGCAATACAGAGAGGTTATCAATCATTGATCAAGTCATTATGTACGATGACAGAATAGTAATACCTCCAGTGCTCCGACCAGAAATATGCAATAACCTTCATTCGGCCCATCAAGGCACCACTGGCATGTCAGAACGAGCTAAAGCAACAGTATTTTGGCCAGGAATCTCCCTCTGCATTCAGAGAACAAGAGATTGCTGTGACACATGCTGGAAGATAGCCCCAAGTCAATCAAACCTACCTCCAATCGCGCCGATTGTACCAACTTCGCCGTTCGAGGCTATTGCATCAGACTACTTCCACCTCCACGGATATTCATATCTCGTAACCGTAGATAGGTTCAGCAATTGGCCTCACATCACCAAAGTAGAACACAATGCGACAACTGCCGGGGCAAAAGGGTTAATCCGTGCTTTGAAAAGATCGTTCGCCACTTTTGGTGTCCCTTACGAACTAAGCAGCGATGGAGGACCCGAGTTTGTGGCAAGAGAAACGACAGATTTCATCCGTAGATGGGGTGTTCAGCATAGACTATCCTCCGCATATCACCCCCGCTCTAATGGCCGTGCCGAGGTAGCAGTAAAGGCAATGAAACGACTCCTTCGGGATAACGTCTCATCGGACGGGGAGATAGACTCTGAAAGCTTCACCAGAGCCATCCTTCAATTTCGGAATACTCCAGACCCGACATCAAAGCTATCGCCTGCTGAAATTGTGTTTGGCCGCACTATTCGAGATGTATTACCGGTCAAGCCACCAATGCAGATATTTGACTGTGCCTCCGTAAAACCATCCTGGAGACACCTGTGGAGACGTAGGGAGGGGGCATTATAGACTCGCTCTATGAAGCAAATGGAGACGCTTAGCTGCAAATCACGTCAGATCGACCCACTTGCTCTAGGCGACACATGCAGAGTACAGAACCAGACTGGTCAATTCCCCACCCGATGGGGACAAAACTGGGACAGTCGTTCAGACCTCTGACAACAACCAGTATGTTATCAAGGCTTCGGTTCCAACCGACTGACCCTTCGTAACCGAAAATATTTGCGAAGAGTTGGCCCAGCTTCCGTGGTTGATATTCCAGTACGTCATTCCGCGACTCCACCAGCTCCGGCTGAAACGACCACTGCTTCTCCGCCACCATCCATCCCCACTGCCACCATATCGCCTGATCCCCTCACTACACCTGACGAACCAACCAGTTCAGCCCCCTCACCAAATCAATTGTTGGCAGAAGAGAACTCCACCCCATCGACACTGGCGTCGAGAATAATGGTGATGTCCAGGAGCCCGTAATTGATCCAGCTGCATCATCACAAACTCATTCGCATACACCCCCCACCAGACCAAGACGCGAGAGACGACCACCAGGGTGGCAAAAAGATTACGAAATGAACAATTGAAGTTACGATTCCATGAAGACTTTCGTAGAAGTTAAATGACAATGACTTCGAACCTCCAGTACTACTTCCGGCTGGGGGGGATGTTGAGTGTCCACATTCTTGTACATTATTAGTTAACCATTTGTTCCTATTTGTATCTTTTAGTTCTAACATTTATTGAGATATATACTTAACCAATAAATGGCATAATTGCTCATACCCTACTTTACTTTAAGGCTACCATGTTTATGCACAAAGTTGTAAAGCTATACACAGTACTTTAGTCATAATAACAATGCGTTGATTGCTAGGAGAGAGCAGAGGCCCAGCGTTGAAAAGATAAAAATAAAATAAAATATAGTTTACTAAGAAAAACATTCATATCAGTAACCTTTGTTAGTCAGTAATAACAAAATTCTACTTACAATTCATTATACTACTCATAACATCATCATTCAAGTGCCATTTATAGCTAGCTACAGGTCACCAAAATATCTTGACTTTGAAGGCAAATTTTTCAGAGCAAAAAAATGTAAGCACCAGGACGTTGATTTCTTCTGGTAATACAATGTTTGAAATTAATAAAAATAGCTATGAATAGGCTTGGAAAACTTTAGAATGTTAGTTTTAGGCATTTTTATATGCTCCTTTTGCCCCTGTGGGAAAAAAATACGTTCTTGACAATGAAATGTTCTTCTTTCGTTTTCTTGCTTTTCGCCATAGCCACCAACATTTTTTTTGTCTTCGCCAACATGTTATCAAACATTATAAAATTAAAACAAACGCTTTGTAGTCATGAAAGTCAGCTTTTGTTCAAAATCAGTAGAGCATCCAATTTGTAAAACAATGTTTGTCAGGCAAGCGACGACGTCTACCATCTTGAAAAAAATCCAAAATATTTCGCGAATTTTGCGCACGCGCATTCTGAATTTCACATTCTAAATGAACGTATGGCACCTAAGGATTTTGCATGCAGGTGTCTAATAGATAAATATTGAAACTCAGTAAGTATCGTCAGTACGGCACTTTTCCCCGATTGGGTGAGTCTCCTCTCACTTTCTTTCTTTCCTTAACACCGTCAGCATCAACCCTGTCCAAGTTATCACGCAATCGGAAACGTTGAATTATAACACCTTGGATATTCCGAAGTCAATTTCACCAAAAATTCGTCAAGTTCATTATCTGTTATGTCATCAAACCTTCTCACTTTTAGATCAAATTCTTGCATGCGTCGATAAATTGTTCTTTCGGAAAACTCCAAGTAAACACGAAACCTGTTTTATTGAAAAACCTTCATCTATTAAATCTTCCAAAATATATTTGGGTATTTGATATTTTGAGCACCACCGTTGACATTGATTTCTTTGTGTGAAGACGATGAAGAAAAAACATTGCATTTTATTCGAAGATCCATAATATTCTTCCTGTCAGTGACACCCAATTGCGCTAATATCTAATAAGGACAACTTCGGAACTATAATCAGAGTGATTCTTTCAGCAGAGAAACTTAGGAATGCCTATCTTGAAGACATAAGTTTAAAAAGTATTTGTTTCATTGTTTCCTCTGCCATATTTATTATTGCATTGAAACCCGCCTGAAATATTCGTGTTTCGTACACAAGAATCATTGTAAAACTACGCTCTTTTGTCACTTATGCTTGCACTCCACCGTCATATAATAACGAAAAAACACGTAACTAAATTCTGTATAATATCAACCACGCATAATGTTGAATTATCATCACGTAATGCCCAAGTATCCGCGTAGAATGGTAAAATATCATCATATTATGACAAAGTACCCGCGTATAATGGTGAAGTATCATCTTATAATGACAAAGTATCCGCGTATAATGGTGAAGTATCATCTTATAATGACAAAGTATCCGCGTATAAGGGTAAAGTATCATCGTATAAGGACAAAGTATCCGCGTATAATGACAAAATATCCTCAGGTAATGGTGTATTATCATCAAATAATGACAAAGTATCATTTCATAATAAAGTTTGATGACTTAAGGCAGTAACGGCGTTCCATAGTAATCACCCAATTGGGCGAGTAGGCGGTGGACGCTAACTTTTTAATACCCCGATCGAGTGAGTGGCGCTTTGGAGCTTGTAATCAGTCAATCGAGTGACTCTCCCCCAATCAATGTTACGACATATTTCACAAAAGTTTTGGCCTATTTTTTTTACATTATAAATGGGTTCGCCTGCTCAGAGTTTATTTTATATATATGTCCATACACCAATAAGATGTTTCTTATGTCTTTAGCTAGCTTAGCTATAGGGTATCCAATCATTTATTTCTTTCACAAATATTTTTTTACATTAGTTTTTTGCTTTGGCTAGCCTAATTAATCTTATTTGTCACCTAAGCCGTTTGTCACCTAGCCGTTTTGGTGTATCCTGTAAGTATGAGTAGCTTCTGTCATCTGTACACGAGTACTCAAATATACTTATTATTCACAAGCTAGCTACCTTGCTTGCTTCAAGATATCAAAATAATAAATCTCTCCAGCATGTTAGGCCAGAAACAAATAGGTATTTACCATGTTGTTGATCCAACGTAAATAAACATTAATAGCGCCAGGACGGCATGGTGAATTTTTTTTTTTAATTGGTGAATCGGCGCGAAATACGCACCGTGAGTTCATATAACAAAATTGGCCCGCACTTTTGTCCAGCGGCTTGCCCTTTTACAAAACAATTTTTTTTAAAAAAAAAGTACTCACCCGATCCGGGTAAGTTCTCAACTAATTTGGAAGTTGCAGACTCCCCCGATCGGGTGATTACCCCCGATCGGGGGAGACTCACCCGATCGGGGAAAAGTGCCGTACTGATCGTAGTAGCCATAGACCTTTTTGAATGTTTACATTTTCCGCGGTAAGCCCTTTTCGGCTTTAACAATTGTGTGGCAGGCAAAAAGATGGGGGCGCTAGTGAAGTGAGGTCCTTTTTAGTCTGTTTCTTCGCACAAAGGTATCATTATGACTTTATATGAATATATGTCAGTCAGAAGTTACCCATCTACACTCGATAATAGTTTAAAGCCTCAAAAATATTTCCGTAGAAAGAAATGGGCTGAAAAATACCTTTCTTCAGCAAGCTTCCGCATCTTTCTGCCTGCCACGCAGTTGTTAGAGCCAGAAGGGCTTACCGTGGAAAATGTAAACATTCAAAAAGGTCTATGCAATGTAACATTAAGGAATTATTAAAAAAAAAACGTTAGGGGGGACCGAATAGGGTTAAAGTATTTTGCAATGATTTTGTTTGTTCTTCTTCGTTAGCTGTTAGACCGTCGTGATTTTTTAGGAGTAGGACGTTGCTTTGGTGACATTTTGTTTACAGTACAGTCTGAATGTAATCTACCGCATACACGCTAATATCACACCTTTCCGTGGAGGACGGCAGTCGTTTGTCTTTTGTTATAATTAAATCCCTTAAGGGTTTTGCGAGTTTATATTTGCGTGTTAAAAAACAATGCGCTCGCGAAGAAATATCGGAGCAATTATATTTCTTGTATAGCGAGATGCATTGTGTAAATGTATTGATAAGCTATTCCCTTAAGTATTAGCGTGAAGTAATTAAATAATAAAATCTTTCGCGAAGTTTTATAATACATTGCGCGAGAATGTATTGTTGATTTAATTACTTAAAAAGATTCCAGCGCGTTTAATTTATGAAACATATGAGAAGCATTGTTCACAACTATTAAAGGCCCGCTTTTCGTTTTTAAACTTTTAAAATGCGATCTAAAAAACATTTCTATCGCCGCTTTTTCGTTTATAAACTTTTTAAAATGCGATCTAAAAAAACATTTCTATCGCCGCTTTTCGTTTATAACTTTTAAAATGCAATCTAAAAAAAACATTTCTATCGCAGCTTTTCGTTTATAAACTTTTAAAATGCGATCGAAAAAAAACATTTCTATCGCCGCTTTTCGTTTATAAACTTTTAAAATGTGATCTAAAAGAGCATTTCTATCGCCGCTATTCGATTTTAAACTTTTTAAAATGCCATCTAAAAAAAACATTTCTATCACCGCTTTACGTTTATAACTTTTTAAAATGTGATCTTAAAAAACATTTTCTATCGTCGCTTTCGTTTTTTAAACTTTTAAAATGCGATCTAAAAAAACATTTCTATCGCCGCTTTTTGTTTATAAACTTTTAAAATGCAATCTAAAAAAACATTTCTATCGCCGCTATTCAATTTTAAACTTTTAAAATGCAATCTAAAAAAACATTTCTATCGCCGCTATTTGTTTATAAACTTTTAAAATGCAATCTAAAAAAACATTTCATCGCCGCTTTCCGCTTATAAACTTTTTAAAATGCAATCTAAAAAACATTTCTATCGCCGCTATTCGATTTTAAACTTAAAATGTGATCTTAAAAAACATTTCTATCGCCGCTTTTCGTTTTTAACTTTTAAAATGCGATTTAAAAAAACATTTCTATCGCCGCTTTTCGTTTATAAACTTTTAAAATGCAATCTAAAAAAACATTTCTATCGCCGCTTTTCGTTTATAAAACTTTTAAAATGCAATCTAAAAAACATTTCTATCGCCGCTTTTCGTTATAAACTTTTAAAATGCGATGTAAAAAAACATTTCTATCGCCGCTTTTTCGTTTATAACTTTTAAAATGCGATGTAAAAAAACATTTCTATCGCCGCTTTTCGTTTATAAACTTTTAAAATGCGATCTAAAAAACATCCTTTTGTGGAGATAACTTTTATATTTAATATACTGCAATTAAAAATTTCAAAAGAGTTCGCGCAAAAATAGATTGCTAAAATTGATCTTGCAACCTATTGTGATTTAAACAATCGATCGCGTGGGGTCATTGTTTATTCAGCGAGGCAATTATTTTCCTTAAAAAAACAAAAGCTATCGCGATGTTATTGTTCTGTGTAACTACTCATGCGAGTTTCGCGTACGCGGTCATTCAGACTGTACTGTAGATGTGTGGACAGCTTCATACATTTTTGTTTGTTGTCATGATTTGCATTTAGGTCTTTTAATAGATCCTCGATGGTATTGTTTCTTTGTTTGATAAAAATGTATGGATTTCGGGTTTGTAGGACGTTGCTTTGGTGTCATTTTGTTTAGATGTGTGACAGCTTCATATACATTTTTTTTGTTGTCATGATTTGCATTTAGGTCTTTTAATAGATCCTTGATGGTATTGTTTTCTTTGTTTGATAAAAATGTATGGATTTCGGTTAGGATTCTATTTCGGTTTTTTCCATTTTCTTTTGTGGCGTTTATGTTGATATTTATTTGTTTTTGTTGAATTGTGATAGCATCTGTATTTATTCATCTTTGTGTTTTTAATTGATGCTTTTATATTCCTGGGATATTTTCTGCTGCTGATTTGAGGGTTTTGGTGATACTGTCCCATATTTCTTGGTTTGATTGTTCAGGTTGAGGTTGATAGTCTGTTAGAGTGTTTCTACTTCAAAGCTGTATTTTCTGGCAGTTTGTTCAGTTTCCAGTTTTTCGATGTTAAAAGGTTTAGTTGATGTAATATTTTGGAATTTATTCCATTTAATTTTAATAGTTGCAATGACTGGTTTATGATGTAAGTTTGTTATAAAGGTGTTGTATGATCTTGAGTCGAAAGTTGTTGTATTTTTTGCAGGTTTTTATAAGTATGTAATCGATTTGATTTCTGTGCCGATTTTTGCGATTATTTTGAGCGGTTACAGGTGATTCCCATGTGGTTCGATGACTTGGTTTCTGTTTGAAACATGTGTTAGTGATTTTCAGATTATTTAGTTTACAGAATTCATGTAGTATTTCTCCATTCTTGTTTATCGGGATTTCCGCATATTTTCCAATGATGTTTTTGTTGTTGTCGTTTACTTGTGTTTGTTTTTGCATTAAAGTCGCCTCCGATTACTAATGCTTGTCGTTTAGATGTAAGTTTAATGACTGATGATAATTGATCGTAAAACTTAGTTGTTTCATCAGGTTTTTCATTGTTCTTTCTAGCGACGGAGCATATAAGAGCTAAAATAGTTACATGTAACATTATTAGCATTTTTTATTGTTAACATGCAAATTCTATCTGAGATTGGTTTAAAGACGACGTCAATGTTTGGTTTAGGAATGATTCCAGTCCCATTTCGTGATTTTGACTCGTTTCCAGAGTTATATAGGTGAAGCGTTTTGTTGTCCGTTGATGATTTCTTGTACCATCCTAATTGATAGATCATGTTGTAGGAAGTCGTCTGCGATCTGCATTTGTTTTATTTTGCAATTTAGACCTTGACAGTTGAATGATCCTAATCGTTTATTTTTCATTTTCGATAATTGTAAATATGTGTATTTATAGCTGTGTTCGCTATTAAAAAGGGCAGCAGATAAACATACATTACACAAACTTCATTATTGGCATTTCCAACCAGCTCTTGTTTCGTCTATTAAATACATAATAGGAACATCTGCAAGCAACTTCGCTGCATTTGAAAATCCTTCTATTTACGTCTATTTTGTTTGTCTCAACAAGCTAGTAAGCTTCTTCATCGAAGGAGGAACGAACCCCACGGAACTAAATTCGACATGGTAAAGTACGACGTTGAAGTTCTTATCAATCACGTAATCCTGTATGCATTCGTACTTTCTCCTTTTATATTCATGTGATTTCACCAAATTGGTCTCGAAACAAATCGTCAACTCGATAATATGATAGGTGTTGTCCTTCACAAAGACAATGTCTGGTCTGACAGATTCGAACAGGGTTGATGGGTTTAGAAAGCCTGGAACATCTGCATACACAGTGACATTTCCCACTTGACTAAGATGTACAGTGATGGTGTATAGTACAGAATCATGACGCCACATATATCTTCCCTCCAGAACACTCTTGTTACAGTTCGCCATTATATGATGCAAAGTCTCCGTCTTTTCGTTACACAACGGGCATATATTCAAACTTTCCAGATTCCATATCGTTAAGTTAGCTTTTGTTGGAAGAGAAAGTATGAGATAGCGACGACAAAAGTTAAAGATATTCAAAGGAAGTGTTTTTACCATTTTTTGACCAGGACAAAATGTGATTTGGAGTTACGTTTTCTGTAACGAATTTGATAATGATACTTTTTTTTTTTGAAGACAAAAAGTGAGACCAAGAAGAGCCAATTTTTTTTATTTGTACCAAATCTTTACAGGCTTGCTTTTTATTACGATTTTCCATTTGATTTGATTTGTCGACAATTTCATCACTCAAAATGTTTTTTGGTTTAGTCTGGTTTGAATAGTTTTAATCGTTGGATCTCTTGAATTCGCCATTATTTTCCTTACGGACGGTAATTGAATGTTTAGTCCCAATTTTCTTTTGGGCATCTTTAGATGACCAATATTGGCTCCAGGGTGAAAGTTGAGCCAGTGTCGAAATTGTCTCAAAATTAAACTATCAGAATTCTGCTTAATCCAAGTAGCTCCAAATTGGTATATAGACAAAGGCCATCTCAGTTTGCTATAAATATATTGATTGACCACTTTAAACTTATCTAAAGTTTTTATTGGTGTGTAATTAACTTTCTCCAAATAACATTCAAATTTTGACAATACTTTAATTCCTTAACGGGAGGAATCTGTTTGTTACTGATTAAAAGGTACGGTTGATACTGGATGCTAGAAGGCAAAGTCTTTTTTATCCCAAAAGTACAACATTTATCTACTCTAATCACAAGGTCAGCCAAGGTTGTCCATTTTGAAAAGAGATTAAGCAACATTTGATTATCTGATGGTAATGATGTCAATATAATAATGTCGTCAGCAAACTGTAGCCATTGTTTTGTTAGCTTTGCTTCAGTGATGACATAACCTAAGCATTTGATCTCTTCTCGTTTAATAGTTTGCATTGATGTGTTAAAGCACATGTTAAACAATAAAGGTGACAAACTATCACCTTAATAATAATAATAATAATAATAATAATGTATACGGACTCCTTTGTCGTGAATGGACTCCTTATCCCCAGAATACAATTCCTTCGAAAAATAAAAATGAAATCTACTTACCTCAAAGTATATTATGTTGAAATGTACTCACAAGAGGAGTTTATACTAAGAATTACGTCCAGACTTTTTTTTCGCTTTGCCTAGTTTTCAATGGTGGGTTATCCTGCAGGGAAAAATTAAGTGGAGACTTTTTTTCTTTCGCCATGCCTATTTTTCTTGCAGAAATATGACATGTGACAATAATTTGTCAATGGTTCATTCACAAATTTCGAAGAAAATGCCAATCACAGCCTTCCTAAGTCAGCCATTATATCCAGCGTTCATAATCCGGTCACCACGACATAACCAGGGCAAAAAAAACATAATCGGGTCATGCGTACATAATCTGACCGTCCTGTTTATAAACAGGCCGTTTTCGCAATCTGAGCAGAACAGGGCCGCCGTTGCCGCAATCTGAGCAGAACAGGGCCGCCGTTGCTGCCTTATCTGGAGTAAATTGATAATAACTGCTAGTTCTCTGATAGTAACAGCTGGTTCTCTGGTGGTTACTTCAAAATTCTGGTGGTTCTCTGGTGGTTACTTCAAAATACTGGTGGTTCTCTGGTGGTTACTTCGAAATACTGCTGGTTCCTACTTTTAGTATCTACGGGATTTTCCACAGGCTAACGACTTGTGTTTCTTTAAATATAATTTAAATATATTGCCTTGGCCAGGATTCGAACCTGGGTCACCCATTTGAAACAGTTGGGTGTCATAACCACTAGACCACCAAGGCATTATTTTTTTTCTTTAAAGGCCGATATACACAGAAGAATATTCACAAAGAATATTCACTTTTTAAATATTCTTTTAATATTGTTCTAATATTTCTTTGGTAAATACACGTAAAAATATTAAAAGAATATTGTAACACCTGCCAACTAATTTCATATTCTTTCGTTATTTCTCAAACATATACACGAAAGATTATTACAGAGTGCAACTATGAATAACTTTGAGGAAAAAAGCTGCTTTTCTCATTACTATCATTGCTACTTGCAATAGCATTATTAAAAATAGTAAAATAAAAAGCCTCGTAAAGAGCGCACAGTTTGGGGTTACGAAGAGATAGTGGCGCTTATCTCATGGCTTAATTGCTGTAATAAAGACTCAGAGATTTTGAAAGTTTTCAACGTTATGTAAAAGAAGGCCATTAGTCATATGCACGTTTATATACAATATGTTAACTACTACTTTCTTGTTACAAAAATGTACGTATAAAATATAGTTTGGTCAAGGTGGTCACTAAAACAAACAAGTTCACAATATTTGTGTTTTATGTGTAGTTTCTGCTGCTTCTATTCCACGTAAATAATTTCGAAAAGAGTTTGGATTACCATTGCTTGTCATTTTTTAAAAAAACGCTGTGTTTACTACGGCTTTACTCAACAATAACTGAAGTTGCTTTCACAGCTTTTCATTTCATGTGGGTAGAAGCGCAGTTTCGAAAGAAAAAGTGTCAATGACGTCATATTTCAATAGAAGTATGCTAATGCTGTACACAACTCATTGTTTGAATATTCTTTTTTCGCTGAATATTATCAAACTGATTTGATTATATTCAGCTTGTTTTTTATTCGAAGAATAACGAAAAAATATTCAAGAATTTTTATTCTTCTACAAGATACATGGGGAAATAATGGAAGAATATTAATATACTCAAGTTATTCTTCTAATTATTCTTCTGTGTATATCGGCCTTAAAAAATATATATAACGTAACTATGTATATATACACCTAAATAGATCAAAAACATTTTCAAGAATGCAAAAAACCATAAACATATACAAAAAAATAAAAAACTATTTCCCCTTCTTTTTTTCTTGAATCAACAATGGTTTTAAATTACATAAAGCAGCACAAGTACGAACAATGTCATCAATGTGATGAAGCATTGAGGTAGGTATAACAGTCAAGAGAATCCTGAATGTTTTAATTCTGCGAATTGCTCTTTCCACGTGAATCCTGAGGTTTGCCACTGTTTTTGTCTTACTGCATTCTGCATGTCATCTGAGATTTCATTCGTGCACCAGGTGGTACAACAAGTCGACAATGTCGCATCATTAATTTCTCTGTAATCTGAAATCCTCGGTCAGCCATGACTTCGTCACCATACTCCAACAATTCAAAGAAGCCACTGTCATTACAAATGAATTTGTCTGAAGCCCTTCCATCATAGCAAGAAGATAAATAGGTTATGTAACCTGTTGGTGAAATGCCAACAAGGAATTTAATGGTAATATGGTGTTTATAATGTGTTCATATCCCACTTGGTTTGAAATGTACAAGAAATTATTTCTCATGTTTGATATTTCTGCAGTGCAAAAAACTGTTATTCTGTGGTACCATGGTAATTTGGGGGTACTTCTAACGAACTTATGGTCAAGATTGTGTGAAGTTTTACACTGTACGAAACAGCACAACTATCTTGGTACTGCTAATTATCACTTCTCCCTGCCTGACTAATATGTCTATTAATCATTACATGCCATAGTTTGATCTATTGTTAAGATAATAGAAAGGGTTGCAAAGATAAAAAGAAGGAGATTATATAATAAACTTCTTGGAGGTCCCAAACAAACCCCTTAAGTAAAAATGCAATTATTTTACTATCTTCTTAGAATTTGATTATGTGATTGGCACCAATCTTTTTTGAGCTCTTTGAGCAGTTATTGTTTAAGTTTTTTTGTGCTTTTTCCTAAAGTTATAACTCAGGGACTTATACTCAGCGACTTATACTCAGCGAATGGATAGTAATTTGAGTATTTTTTAATGGAATACTTTTTACTAATATATATACATGTATACTGGAGGCAAGACTTTAAGTCACACCATTAATATTTTATTTTAGGTATAGCTAAGTATATGGCACATATTTTTCAATCAAATGACAGTTTAAGAGATGGCAATGCTCAAACACCCAACTGTGAAGGATTCTGCTCTTATTTAAACAAGAATGAGCTTTACCCAAAGCATATGGCACTAACAAACTCAAGACAACATAACCCTGGTGGATCAATATTAAAATTAAGGAGCATATTGGGTAAGTTATACATCTTAAGGTCTATAAAAGCAGTGACTAAAAGATAAGTTTATACTTTTGACCTTGGATATTTCTTGGTACAGATTTACAAACAATTCAAAAAAAAATCATTTCATATAATATTGTTTCATTTTTTAATTAACATTACTTGCCATACAAATGTGAAACAATTTTAAAATTACTTTTGCTTAATGAAGTCGTTTCAAATCATATGGAAATCGTTTCATAATTTTCTTATTTATTTCAAAATCGTTTCGTTATGTTTATGTAATCGTTTCACACAGCATAATTCGTTTCAGCCTTTTGATATTGTTTTAAAATCGTTTCAGGATGTCAAATAATAGTAAAAAAATAAGTATTCATCAACTATATAAATAAATGACATTCACACGTAAAAAGTAAATGTTTATGGAAAAAATATATTTCACAACAACTGAAACTTTTTTACTACTTTTATAACAAAATAGAGCGATTTTTATATTTCGTAGGGACGTCTCTCGTCATTTTAGAACAAAATACAATGAGATTACTATAAATGACGGATTAAGCGCCCCTTACCCAATAAGGGCTTCTGTCCAATTAGCTCTCCAGGATTAGGAAAGCGCCCCTGCTCTAAAGAGCCCTATCCCCCTTGAGAAAAGGGGGCGCTTAATAGAATTGGCACAATAAACAACGATTTTTACCAAGACTATAGGTTTTATTAAAATAAAATCATTTAAAAAAAGGTTGTTTAACTATTTTTAATTCATCAATTGTCATTTCAAAGTGGGTATATTTTTTCTTGATTTTCAAAATTTCTTCTGATAGAATTGTTGCAATTCTCTTGTCCTTGGTGAAGGCCTCAAATTTAGCACTACAAGTCCAACTTCCTGTTTCCTTGATCCTACAACTAAAGCCTAGCCCTGTGAATCCAAAGTACTGAAAGTTGACACAATAGTGCCAACATTCTGTGGTCAAAGACCGGCAAAATTTTACGGACCTACAACGAAAATGAGGTCAGCAAAACCGATTTAGAGGCACTTCACAGGTCGGCACGTGATATTTTTCTGTACTATGGGGATTTAAATTACAAAATTTACCTCAACTAATATCTTTTGCAGACGTGTTATTCTTCTTATTAATTGTTAACTTTGACTTTGTTTCCCTTAGAGCGGCAAAGTTTATTTTTTAAGGTCTGAAATAACTTAAGATGAGGATTCTACGTAAAGTTAAAACGGAGTGAAGTGGTTTTCCTTTGTCTACAACAAATGATGCATTAAAAACTTAACGTTAATTTTTTTTGCACTTTTTTCTACATCCTTTAAGGTGGCAGTAACCCTTTTAAAAATCGAAAAAAAATTTTTTACATAATTAGTTACGAAAGGTTATTTTCAGACTATATATTCATATTTTTTCTTTTATAACACACTTGTCACAATTTTATAGCTAAAATACTATATATTATCTTTCACCAAAAATATTCAGTATCTTTAAAATAAAATTCATGAATAATTAATTAGTTCTGCCAAATATAGTTAAATTCTGCGTGCTTGCGAAATTGTGCAGAAAGAAATGACGTAATTATTAAAGAGAAACGTTAATAACAACAAAGATGGCGCATTATGTAGAAATTTAAGACAATCTTCATTAAGCTACACTGCACAAGCTTTAACTTTCGATAGCATTTTCGTTTTACTTTAATATTTTCAGACATGCTTGGTGAACCATGCAGCCATGATACGGTGTGCGGAAATCTTTTTATTCGGAATATTGCTAACAAAGAATCTTTTGAAAAAAACAAAAGGCTATTGTTGTTAAAATATGAATGAACAAAAAAACTCTGCACACCGTTTTAACAGTGTTAACCCAAGGTTCATTTAAAAACAGAAGCTGATGAAAAATAACGAGATTGTAAAAAGTTGGAGCTCGTAGAAGCCGATTTTTTTCTTGTTTATGATACATTTTTAAATAGAAATTTCTGCTGACTCAGCGATTTTGGTGTGAAGTTAAAATCATTTTATTATGTATAAGGCCTATATTTTTAGGAAATAGTAAAAAAAAATGGTATATATAAATAAAACACTGAGTAAATAATTCAGCTAATTGGACAGCTAAAAAAGGGTTACTGCCACCTTAGGGATCGTCTCCAAGATCGTTTCAGTTTTGATACGAATTGAAACGATTTTCATCGTATGGAAATCGTTTCAATATTTTTTTCACATCGTTTCATAATCGTATCATGAAACGAATTAAATGTTTCATATTTTATTTGCGAAACGATTTTGTATAAACTACGTAAAAATGAAACGATTGTGAAACGATTGTGAAACGATTGTGAAACGATTTTGAAACTATTTTGAAACGATTAGAAAAAATTCTGAAACGATTTGATACGATTGTCAAAATATTATTTGTGATACGATGTAAAAGTCTTTGAAGTTATTGAAACGAATTTTGAAATGATGTTGAACTAATTAAAAACCAATTAAACTTATATATAAATGTAAAATTATTGTTTCTCTTTCTTTTATTCAACAAAACATCGACATCATCAACAACATCTTTTATCGTAAATATCGTAAAACAGTTTTTCAAAACTAAAAATAAACAGTTTTTCTTAAAACTAACAATTTCCTTTAAAATGGAAAATATTGCGATGAAAAAAAATTTAAGAACGAAGAACGGCGATAGAAATGCTTTTTGAGATCGCATTTTAAAAGTTTAAAACGAAGAACGGCGATAGAAAAGCTTCGTTAGATCGCATTTTAAAAATTTGAGAACGAAATGCGGCGATAGAAATGCTTTTTTAAATCGCATTTTAAAAATTTAAGAACGAAGAACGGCGATAGAAAAGCTTCGTTAGATCGCATTTTAAAAATTTAAGAACGAAATGCGGCGATAGAAATGCTTTTTTAGATCGCATTTTAAAAATTTAAGAACAAAGAACGGCGATAGAAAAGCTTCGTTAGATCGCATTTTAAAAGTTTAAGAACGAAAAGCGGCGATAGATATGATTATTTAGATCGCATTTTAAAAATTTAAGAACGAAATGCGGCGATAGAAATGCTTTTTTAGATCGCTTTTTAAAAATTTAAGAACGAAGAACGGCGATAGAAATGCTTTTTTAGATCGCATTTTAAAAGTTTAAGAACGAAGAACGGCGATAGAAAAGCTTCGTTAGATCGCATTTTAAAAGTTTAAGAACGAAAAGCGCCGATAGATATGATTTTATAGATCGCATTTTAAAAATTTAAGAACGAAGAACGGCGATAGAAAAGCTTTTTGAGATCGCATTTTAAAAGTTTAAGAACGAAAAGCGGCGATAGAAAAGCTTTTTGAGATCGCATTTTAAAAGTTTAAGAACGAAGAACGGCGATAGAAATGCTTTTTGAGATCGCATTTTAAAAGTTTAAGAACGAAGAACGGCGATAGAAAAGCTTCGTTAGATCGCATTTTAAAAATTTAAGAACGAAATGCGGCGATAGAAATGCTTTTTTAGATCGCATTTTAGAAATTTAAGAACGAAGAACGGCGATAGAAAAGCTTCGTTAGATCGCATTTTAAAAATTTAAGAACGAAATGCGGCGATAGAAATGCTTTTTTAGATCGCATTTTAAAAATTTAAGAACGAAGAACGGCGATAGAAAAGCTTCGTTAGATCGCATTTTAAAAGTTTAAGAACGAAAAGCGGCGATAGATATGATTTTTTAGATCGCATTTTAAAAATTTAAGAACGAAATGCGGCGATAGAAATGCTTTTTTAGATCGCTTTTTAAAAATTTAAGAACGAAGAACGGCGATAGAAATGCTTTTTTAGATCGCATTTTAAAAGTTTAAGAACGAAGAACGGCGATAGAAAAGCTTCATTAGATCGCATTTTAAAAGTTTAAGAACGAAAAGCGCCGATAGATATGATTTTTTAGATCGCATTTTAAAAATTTAAGAACGAAGAACGGCGATGGAAAAGCTTTTTGAGATCGCATTTTAAAAGTTTAAGAACGAAAAGCGGCGATAGAAAAGCTTTTTGAGATCGCATTTTAAAAGTTTAAGAACGAAGAACGGCGATAGAAATGCTTTTTTAGATCGCATTTTAAAAGTTTAAGAACGAAAAGTGGCGATAGAAAAGCTTTTTGAGATCGCATTTTAAAAGTTTAAGAACGAAGAACGGCGATAGAAATGCTTTTTGAGATCGCATTTTAAAAGTTTAAGAACGAAGAACGGCGATTGAAAAGCTTCGTTAGATCGCATTTTAAAAATTTAAGAACGAAATGCGGCGATAGAAATGCTTTTTTAGATCGCATTTTAAAAATTTAAGAACGAAGAACGGCGATAGAAAAGCTTCGTTAGATCGCATTTTAAAAATTTAAGAACGAAATGCGGCGATAGAAATGCTTTTTTAGATCGCATTTTAAAAATTTAAGAACGAAGAACGGCGATAGAAAAGCTTTTTGAGATCGCATTTTAAAAGTTTAAGAACGAAAAGCGGCGATAGAAAAGCTTTTTGAGATCGCATTTTAAAAGTTTAAGAACGAAGAACGGCGATAGAAATGCTTTTTTAGATCGCATTTTAAAAGTTTAAGAACGAAAAGCGGCGATAGAAAAGCTTCGTTGATCGCATTTTAAAAATTTAAGAACGAAATGCGGCGATAGAAATGCTTTTTTAGATCGCATTTTAAAAATTTAAGAACGAAGAACGGCGATAGAAAAGCTTCGTTAGATCGCATTTTAAAAATTTAAGAACGAAATGCGGCGATAGAAATGCTTTTTGAGATCGCATTTTAAAAATTTAAGAACGAAGAACGGCGATAGAAAAGCTTCGTTAGATCGCATTTTAAAAGTTTAAGAACGAAAAGCGGCGATAGATATGATTTTTTAGATCGCATTTTAAAAATTTAAGAACGAAGAACGGCGATAGAAGAGCTTTTTGAGATCGCATTTTAAAAGTTTAAGAACGAAGAACGGCGATAGAAAAGCTTTTTGAGATCGCATTTTAAAAGTTTAAGAACGAAGAACGGCGATAGAAAAGCTTCGTTATATCGCATTTTAAAAATTTAAGAACGAAGAACGGCGATAGAAAAGCTTTTTGAGATCGCATTTTAAAAGTTTAAGAACGAAGAACGGCGATAGAAAAGCTTCGTTAGATCGCATTTTAAAAGTTTAAGAACGAAAAGCGCCGATAGATATGATTTTTTAGATCGCATTTTAAAAATTTAAGAACGAAGAACGGCGATAGAAAAGCTTTTTGAGATCGCATTTTAAAAGTTTAAGAACGAAGAACGGCGATAGAAATGCTTTTTGAGATCGCATTTTAAAAGTTTAAGAACGAAGAACGGCGATTGAAAAGCTTCGTTAGATCGCATTTTAAAAATTTAAGAACGAAATGCGGCGATAGAAATGCTTTTTTAGATCGCATTTTAAAAATTTAAGAACGAAGAACGGCGATAGAAAAGCTTCGTTAGATCGCATTTTAAAAATTTAAGAACGAAATGCGGCGATAGAAATGCTTTTTTAGATCGCATTTTAAAAATTTAAGAACGAAGAACGGCGATAGAAAAGCTTTTTGAGATCGCATTTTAAAAGTTTAAGAACGAAAAGCGGCGATAGAAAAGCTTTTTGAGATCGCATTTTAAAAGTTTAAGAACGAAGAACGGCGATAGAAATGCTTTTTTAGATCGCATTTTAAAAGTTTAAGAACGAAAAGCGGCGATAGAAAAGCTTCGTTGATCGCATTTTAAAAATTTAAGAACGAAATGCGGCGATAGAAATGCTTTTTTAGATCGCATTTTAAAAATTTAAGAACGAAGAACGGCGATAGAAAAGCTTCGTTAGATCGCATTTTAAAAATTTAAGAACGAAATGCGGCGATAGAAATGCTTTTTGAGATCGCATTTTAAAAATTTAAGAACGAAGAACGGCGATAGAAAAGCTTCGTTAGATCGCATTTTAAAAGTTTAAGAACGAAAAGCGGCGATAGATATGATTTTTTAGATCGCATTTTAAAAATTTAAGAACGAAGAACGGCGATAGAAAAGCTTTTTGAGATCGCATTTTAAAAGTTTAAGAACGAAGAACGGCGATAGAAAAGCTTTTTGAGATCGCATTTTAAAAGTTTAAGAACGAAGAACGGCGATAGAAAAGCTTCGTTATATCGCATTTTAAAAATTTAAGAACGAAGAACGGCGATAGAAAAGCTTTTTGAGATCGCATTTTAAAAGTTTAAGAACGAAGAACGGCGATAGAAAAGCTTCGTTAGATCGCATTTTAAAAGTTTAAGAACGAAAAGCGCCGATAGATATGATTTTTTAGATCGCATTTTAAAAATTTAAGAACGAAGAACGGCGATAGAAAAGCTTTTTGAGATCGCATTTTAAAAGTTTAAGAACGAAGAACGGCGATAGAAATGCTTTTTTAGATCGCATTTTAAAAGTTTAAGAATGAAAAGCGGCGATAGAAAAGCTTTTTGAGATCGCATTTTAAAAGTTTAAGAACGAAGAACGGCGATAGAAATGCTTTTTTAGATCGCTTTTTAAAAATTTAAGAACGAAGAACGGCGATAGAAAAGCTTCGTTAGATCGCATTTTAAAAGTTTAAGAACGAAGAACGGCGATAGAAATGCTATTTTAGATCGCATTTTAAAAATTTAAGAACGAAATGCGGCGATAGAAATGCTTTTTTAGATCGCATTTTAAAAATTTAAGAACGAAGAACGGCGATAGAAAAGCTTTTTTAGATCGCATTTTAAAAGTTTAAGAACGAAAGGCGGCGATAAAAAAGCTTCGTTAGAGATCGCATTTTAAAAGTTTAAGAACGAAAAGCAGCGATATAAAAACCTATGTGACAGCGCGTAGGTTTTATTGAGAGACCTTTATTAGATTAATAATTTCTTTTATTCTTTTATGTTAAAAGAATGTAAAAGAAACACCTTGAAACGATTTTGAAACGATCTAAAATAAATATACTGAAACGATCATAATGATACAATTTTGAAACGAATTATGGTATGTGAAACGATTTCAAGTAAATATAATAAAACAATCTTGAAACGATTATGAAACGATTATGAAACGATTTTATTTTTTAAGGAAACGATTTACAAAATAGTGAAACGATTTCCATACGATCTGAAACGATTTCAAAAAATTAAACATTACTTTAAAATCGTTTCAAATTCGTATCACATGCTATGCTAATTAAAAAATGAAACGATTTGAACCGATTTTTTTTGAAACGATCTCGGAGACGATCCCTTAACACAAGGTTAGGGATCGTCTCCACGATCGTTTCAAAAATAATCGTTTCAATTCGTATAATTTTTTTTTGAAACGATCTCTATACGAATTTGAAACGATTTTAAAAATTTTTTTGCCAAAAAAATCGTTTAATATTCGTTTCAAATCGTTTTAAAATAGTTTAAAATCATTTTATTGAAACGAAAATCGTTTCGCAATTGTTTCGCATTCGTTTCATAATCGTCTCACAATATCAACATCCATTCGTTTCAACAGTTTGTTAAATTCGTTTCAGTTCAAATCGTTTCAAAATCGCTTCAAATTTAACACCATTCTTATTATTATATTTATCACACGCACCGATTTCTAAAGAAATTATTTATCAAATTATTTAAAATATCTATATATATCGATCTACGGCGATGTATATACGATCGTGTTTCGATAATTTAAAAACCATAAAAACGCGATCGTAAGAAGCTAAAACATCGCCGTAGATCGTTTAAAAACCATCAAAACACGATCGTATGAAGCTAAAACATCGCCGTAAATCGTTTAAAAATTATCAAAACGCGATCATATGAAGCTAAAACATCGCCATAGATCGTTTAAAAATTATAAAAACGGGATCGTAGGAAGCTAAAACATCGCCGTAGATCGTTTAAAAACCATAAAAATAAGATGATAAGGAGCTAAAACATCGCTGTAGATCGTTTAAAAATTATCAAAACGCGATCGTATGAAGCTAAAACATCGCCGTAGATCGTTTAAAAATTATCAAAACTGGATCAAATATAGCCATAGTTGGTTTCGAAACTACGTAGTTTTGTCACCCCATTCAATGGAAGTGAGAAAGGAATTTCTAAAAATAGTTTCAAGCAATTAATTTATCACGTTTTTTATTGTTTTTTAATTGTTTTGGGAGAACAATTCGCTTCAGAATTAGTCTCGAAATTCGTTTCAAAATTTTTTTCGGCATTCGTTTCAAAATAGTATCGGAATCGTTTCCCATTCGCTTCCACTTCGTATCATTTTTAAGCTTAGAGTTTAAAATAAAATTCAATCGTTTCACCTTCATTTCATGAAACAATCTGTAAACGATTTTAAAAAATGATGATATGATCTCGAAACGATCATAATCGTTTCAATTCATATAAAATGTGAAATGATTCAGACCATTCCTTGAGACGAGTGCGATCGCACGCGCACTCGCCCGCAAACTCGTAAAAAAATTTACGAGTGCTTTTTATTGCACTCGTGAATTTTTTCTTTTTCTAAAATTTTATAGAGTAATGAAAAAGGCTATTACGCTGATTATGTAACATTCATTTCTTCGTGATTGATTTTGTTTAAAAAGTATAGAGAACATTAAAGTCGGCCCCTTTCCTTCATGCTTATGCTCGGCTGGTGCATTACACTGAGACTCGATTGAAAGACGGAAGACCATTTGGAACCATGCCACAAGTCAGTCCGACCTTCATCGTCACAGAGAATACTGCGAGAAGAGTGCGTACCCATGCAAGTTAAATTAACCAGAACATGGGAGAAGTTAGGTGTCCTGTACCTTAATACAGCTTTCGGACGAATGTTCTCGTGATGTAATACCAAAGAAAAATCATGTTGAATAAAGTTTAAAAAATCTTTTTAAAAGGGGAAAGGGAAATAAAAAATGTCTAGAAATATATTTAATGCCAAAACATATAGCAAATCTGCCAACACATCAACGTTGTTTCAACTTTGCACTCATGGTTAATATACGTTTCACAAAATTCATTTCTATACAGCTTAAATAACATTAACGTTGTGGTAAACAAAAAATAGTTAAGTGTGAATCACACTTGCAGATATTCACATCGCACTTGTAAATTTTGCTTACGAGTGCGATTTTTCGCACACAAAAGCACTCGTAATTTTTTTAGCGGGTGCTTTGTGTAGCACTTTGTGTAGACATGGGCAGTGAAGCAGGAAGATCTTGACCGTTTAGAAAGGAATGATATGAGAATGGTTAGGTGGATGTGTAACGCCAGTCTGAGAGACAGAAAGAGTTCAGATGAGCTAAGAAGCAGGCTAAGTATCCGTAGAATTAAAGATGTTATCCAGATAAGAAGATTGAATTGGCTGGGGCACTTGGAAAGAATGGAGGAGGATAATTGGGTAAGAAAGTGTAGAGACTTGATAGTTCCTGGGGCAAAGCCCAGAGGCAGACCGAGAAAGACTTGGCAGGAGGTTATAAGGACAGACTTGATACAGCGGAAGTTGAGTTTAGATCTAACACAGTCTAGATCAGATTGGAAGAGGGTCATTAATATACCCCGTCCAACCCATGCTAGCATGGAAAACGGACGTTAAGCCGAGAATAATGATGATGATGATGATGGCATAGTTTTATTCAAGAAATGGCCTGCAGACTCAATTAAATTTTGCAGTATTTCTATCAACAAGCGTATGTGGAATATCACCTGAACATTTGAATTCGAACCATCCTTTGGCTAAAAGCATATACAGATTCCATGTTTATTATCACATTAGACGGATATTCAAAATACTGGAAGTCTATCTACCATATCAACAAGGACTTTCTGCTAGTAATAATACTTTCACAAGGGATAAATATTTACAATTATGTAGGGAATATGGTGTTGACAGCAAGTATAATACATGGAGAAATGAAAACTATATGAGTTCATACCAGAGTAAGAGACCAGATTATAACAATACTCCTGGTGATGCATATTATGATTCCAACAGTTTTGCTAGATGGATTATAGAACATTCGAGAGGCCTTTCAACTATTGCTGTACAGAAGCTTAGTGAATCTGTGAGAGCCTATTCATACCTACTACTAACGTCCCAAACTTCTACAAGATCTAGTATTCTTGGTAATTCGGGTCCAGCTTTAGATTGCCAACAAGTATTTCTAAACATCTTTGAAAACATAATTAATAGACATGTGGATATAGCAGAGGACATCAAAAGGTTCCAGGATATACTACAATATGCTGGAAGTAAAGTTGATTATGTTGTTGGTGAAAACGTGTATATGTTGCCAAGTGATATGAACCTTAGAATAGGCAAAGTTAATAATTATAATAATGAAATCCTAGTATCGAAATCAGACTTCGGCTTGGGTACTAATCTTAAAATTAATACAGAAAAGAAACCGGATCCAAAACCTATACCAAAAGAAAAGAAACCAGATCCGACTACACCAAAGAAGAAGAAGACAGATCCTACAATTCCAAAGAAGAAGACTACTGATAATACACAATCAGAAGTAAGTACCGATGAAATAACTCCTGAGGAGGAGAAAATAGCGTTAATATTAACTATAACTACTGTGTTTTCAATATGGTGGTATCTTTTTTAGATAGATTACCCTCTTTTTCTTGTCATAAAGTATGTATAGATTAACACACCTATACCTGTAATAAGTGCCCATGCATTTTGTGATAACCATCCAAGGCATCCTTTGGTCTATTTAGTATCCATGCGACCACGGATCCTATTATACCTGGTAGTGCTGCTGCTGCTTTTCCTGCTAATTTATCTAGTAGGCCAGCGAGTGCTTTCAACTTGTTCTTTATCCATTCCTTGGCACCTCGTTTGCCACTAGGTGTGTCACCACCTCCACCACCAGCTGCCGCTGCTGCTGCTGATCCACCACTGGTTAATGCTTCAACTAGGACACCAATAGTCATTCCAAGAGCTGTTAGAATTGATACTATTGTTACACCCTGTTCATGAAAAAGATTTTTAATCCTTTCACCTAGTGTACCGGTTTCTTTATCTACAAAATGTGAAAGTGCATCTTTAATTTGTTGTATTTGTATATTCAACTTTTAACTTTACTAAGATCCTCATTACTTTTTCTAAGATCTTCATTTTATTCATCTATTCTATCTCTGACTTCCTGTTTCTGTTCCTCGGTATAGCTCTCATCATCTTCCATTACCTTAAGCTTTATGTACTCCTTCTTTTGTCTATTTTTGGTTTTCTTTATTCTATCATATAGAGCTTTAATTCTATCTATGAGTTTCTTAAATGCACTATTTCTTGATTTTAGTTCTTTATTTAGTAGAGATGTATTTTCATCACTAATAAAGGATGTATCTATAGTATGTGTTAAATCATCTACTCCTTTCGATGCTTCTGATGCTTTTGTAATATCATCCATTTCCATATCAAAGCCTTTATTATCATGACCTGATCCTAATTTATTAAAATCTCCCTGTAGTTCAGTAGCCTTCTCACTTCTTTCTTCTTTTTCTTTTACTTCTGCTGATATAGATGAATTCGGATCAAAACCCATCTTCCTAAGAAGGGTTTTACCTAATATATCACCATATGTATTAGGTTTTTTCCATTTATTGTTATTTTTTAATAATTTAGTTTTTTTACCTTTTTCACTCTTGAATGAAATATCATCCCCATCAAAGAAAATCCCCTTATACAATATATTGGCAGCATTTTCCAATTTAACTGCTACCTTATCACCATTTTTTAATCTTTTATATTCATTCCTTAGTATCCTTACTATATCTAGCTATCACTTCCTTTTCTTTTATTTGCTTTTTCCATTTCTTTATTTTTTCTAATGCTTCTTCATCAATCTTGCTCGGATCGTCTTTATTTATTTCATTTTCCTGACAATTTAATTCATTTTCCTCAGTAATTGATGCATTAAGATCGATAAAGTTAAAATGTTCATCTTCATCAGTATCTTTATTAGATTCATCAACATCTGGAATTTCCCATTCTCCTTCTGCCATTTTTTATAATATGACCGAGAAAATATACCCTACATTACCTACCGCTCCGTCAATGAATTCACCTGATCAATTTCATATTGACACCGTGAGAAAGTATCTTGAAGACTTGATTAATTTAAGAAACAAGTATGAAGGCAAGCAAGCCAAATATTAAAAAAAACGTGAAAGATTAAGCGATGTATCTACTTCAGCATCTGTAGTCTCTATACTAACAGGAGTATCTGGCGTTGGTAGTAGTTTTACTGCTGTTGGCATACCTCTGGGGGCTGCTCTGACAAGCGTTGCCACTGTAGCAGCTGCCGTATCATCTGTATTAACATTTTATTCCAAAAGGTAGAACAAAAAGATTGCTAAAACTGTTGAGCTATTAGACAGGTTGACCACTTCTATTGGTAAATTCGAACTACTTATCAGTAAATCATTAACTGATGGTTTCATCATAGATTCAAATTTCAATCTTGAAGTAATTAATGGCATTAGAAACCGTGACCATAAAATGAAATCAACTATCGAAGAAAATTATCAAAAAACAATTATGGATGAAATACACAATTTAAAAAACGTGATAGAAAAAAAGTAGTGTTTGCCATGAATTGCTGTATGTTTTATAACTGCTTATATTATAAGAATGGATAAGATTTACTACTCTGATACTGGCTACTGGAGAGGTAAAAGTGCAATAAGTAAGTTAGCTAAAAAAGCTGGTACAACCAATGAAGAAGCAGAAAAATGGCTACTGAGACAACCATTGTATCAAATATATCTACCAGCACCAAAGTATGTTCCAAGACCCCATATAATCAAGTAAATCCTCATCACCTAATTCCAACATTTCGCTATCTGTAAGTTTATTCATCTATACTATACATACAGGTTATTTCTTTAAGTCTTAAACACATTGACCATCAGATGTAACCGACATCACAGGAGTATAGTTGTGAAAGTAAAATGTGAATATGTCTTCTTTCTTTCTTCAAACTAAATCATCTAAATATTTAAGCCCTATTTATACGTTTTTAAAACAATAAACAATAACATGATTACATGCACATAAAAGAAACATGTGTCTGGGCATGCCCAACTTGATGACGTCATATGATAAGTAGTACAGAAAATGTGCCCGTACCCCCATATCCTATACTACTTATATCCTTCGAAATTATGCATAGAAATATACAAGTTTATTGTACATAAAGCCAGTCTAAGCAACAACAATAACTTTAAAATCTTTTTAGAGGTATTAATTACCTTCTTAAAGCTAAGAGATATTAATTACCTTCTTAAAGCTTCTTAAAGTAACATAGCATTTTTTAACAAATACAGCTCCTCGTGTTGTCTCTGTTCCCTCGTCAAAACAAACTTTCAATTTACTGATATTTAATATATTTTACAGACTGTAGATTATTTTACCGCCAAAAAGAATACTGTAGCAAATTCATCATAAAGAAATATTTATTTATAAACAGGTTGTCTTACAGTGGCCCACAACTGCCACAGCATCAGAAAAAATAACATGAAAAGAAAAAGTCACGGCAAATGTTACGGTAAATGTCACAGCAAAAGAAAAAGCCACGGCAAAAGAAAAAGCCATGGCAAAGGAAAAAGCCACGGCAAAAGAAAAAGACACGCCAAAAGAAAAAGCCACAGCAAAAGCTAATAGGGCAAAAGCCACGGAAAAAGAAAAGGCTACGGTAAATGCCACAAAAAAAAGAAAAAGTCACTGTAAACGCCACAGTAAAAGAAAAAGCAACGGCAAAAGGAAAAAGCTAGGGTAAAACATTAATGGTCATTTTCGCTGTTTTGTGTGCACGTGTTTGAGCAACATGGCTGAGAGCACAGACAAAGAGGACTTATTTAATGTGGTGGAGCATTTTGATGAAGAGACGCTGATTGAATACTGCTATAACAAAGGTTTTAGCTACCCTGAGTCACTGTGCTCTCTGGAGAAGCATCATGGAATTGTAGTCAGCTATAGAACTCTTTTAAGACGTTTGAAGTGCTATAAATTACGCAGAAGACCAAAAAATGTGAACCTTCATTTAGTGCAAAAAAGAATTAAACAAATAATTAATGATCCAGGCGCTGCTGCAGGTTATCGAATTATTCTGCAATCCTTTGCAGCTTGAGGGGATGAGGGTACCCAGGTTAATTGTGCAACGCATTTTTAAAGATCTGCATCCTGTCGGTTTATCAAATCGAAGAGGACATAGACTTCGAAGAAGAATGTATGTGAACCCTGTAATTTTTCGTTATGGTATGGTAAACTTAAGCCTTGAGGATTTCAATTCACAGGACCATAGATGGTTCAGCCGCAAAGTAATTTGGCTAAAATTAGCTCGATCCAACAATGCGCCTGACAACACTGCTTGCTATATTACTTACAAGCAGTCAGTTTAATAAATGGTTGTCCCATCGAGCTCATTACTGTCGTGGGAAGAGAAAACAGTTTTGTTGCACCTATTCATGCTTATTTCAGAGAAGAGCAAGACGCGCATCGATATGTGTCCTCCCCATGAAACCAACGATTAGAGGCACACTGCTTGCTATTACTTACAAGCAGTCAGTTTAATAAATGGTTGTCCCATCGAGCTCATTACTGACGTGGTGGTCACAATTTTGCAAACTATGTTCTTCCCCCTCGAAACGTCTGGCAGGATAGTTCATATAAAATTGGAAGATGAAAATGGAAAAAAAATGCATTGTGGTTTTCTTTCTCAGAAGTTCTACAAAAAGGTTTAGATCATGTCAAAGATTTTTAGAACACTCATAGGATCAGAAAATTGTGACACCTAACTGAATCTGGTCATCCGGATTCACTTTATTTTTGCCTGAACAGCACGGTAGCAGGGATTACAAGCAAGAAGATGGACAAGACGTTGTAGAAGGTGTTTCACGACATATTGCGGTGAACGATTATTCCAACGAGTTCACTGAATATTTAGACTATGTTACTGATTACTACCAAATTTTGAAACCAACAAACTGGCCTTTGAACTTTAAGATAAATTAGAATCTTTATGCAAGGACTATTAGGATATTAATTTTGATAGATGAAAACTTAATGAAACCTTTGGTTTCTAGAGTTGACATGACAAAGGGATACTTAACAAGAAGACAAACATATAATTCATGTCTTTTAAACACAACAAAAGCTCAAACTTTAATAAACTACAAAACGTATGTTTAACTTATATGAACAAACAAATGAAAGTGTTATGTGATTATATCTAATTAGTGTAACCCAAAAGCCTGTCCTTTACAAATTGCAAGTTTAAAATACTTCTCAAAGTCAGCAAATGTTCCCATGTGCTGTACAGGTAGTGTGATTTCCATAGAACAAGAATGTACCATAGGAAAACACACTTGTAGCAATCATGGTTAAAATTAACAGTGATCTCAAAGTCTTCACCACCTAAGGGCTTGTGACTTTGCCCTGTCATCCATTTTGGGATCCCAGCAGGTGATAAATCTACAAACAATTCTTTTTTCTCACCATTCATATTATCACTATCATAAGTCATTTGCTCACTAGGACCAGTAATTGGTTTATCCTCCAACATGTTTAAGAAATCTTAAAAATTAACCAAAACATGTTCCTCCACCACTCTTTTAGAGCATGCCTCTAATGAGAATTGAAGTTTGAGAATAGAAAATAACTTGAATCAACTGAGTTGTTACCTTCTTTTTCTTTGACCATAAATAGTCACTTAGGCTTAAAATATTTAAGCCTTGTAAGAATTAATTCAAGCAGTTAATTCTCCTTGTAGTTATTCCAATGATTACAGTGGAAATAACTATTTCGATGTTTTCTCTCTTTATTAACTTTGTGTATCCATTCTCAATGATCACATCAGTTTCTGATTCACAATTTTTTCTGATTCTTTTGAATAGTTCTGCATCAGCAGGAATACAATGCTTTTCAAATGTCAAATTGTTCAGATCAATGTTTTTACCGTCCAACATCAAATCGAGCATTTTAGGATGTAACAGCAGAGGCGGAGGTCCTCCTTGAACAATTGATACAGCACAAATTTGCCCAAAAGTACGAAAACTCTCATTTTGAATGTCAAGCATCGAGTCACGGGGAACTCCAATTTTGAATAGGCTTTCTGGCATTCCTTCCAAAACATTTGTTAAGAACTCACAGCGTAAAGCTCCATCATCAATCCTATTTTCTCCAGCATAATGGACATCTAATGCATTATTTACATTATTGCCTATATTGCTTTCACGCTTCCTTAGAAAAAGGCATGTATCGAAGCTAGAACCCCGTCTAACGACAATGTAAAACTGTTTTCCTTTTACGACATTGTTTCCAACTCTGACAGCAAGACAGGCAGTGAAAAGACTTGAGTCTTGAGGTTCTAGACTTGGAAATTCTTTTAAATATTGTTCTTGCAGGTTTTTTTGCATATAGTTCATCTGCCAACACATCCTTCGATTAATTTTTTTGGTGGTTTTACCATAGGTAAGAGTTCATCTAGTTCAGGTCCTGCATCTTTAATATTGTCATCTTTGAAATAATCACGATTAAAAGGATTTGAAGCAATTTTTTTATTAAGTATTGCATTATCAGAATCTGATCAGAATCTCTCCCTACTTCTTCTTTGTATCTTCACAAATTAAAGGTAGTGACTGCTTAAATCAAGTATTCAGTTAACTGAGAGATCAAATCTTACTATTTACGAATTTCAAGTTAAAAGTTGAGGAATAAAACTTCCAAGCTGTAATGTTGTTTTTCTGATTTTCGAAGCTTCCCTTCCATGCTTCCGATCACATTCTCCATTTTGAAATCAGCGCTGTGCACGAAAACGAGGCTTTTGTAATATGTTTTCATTTACGTCATTGGTCATATTCCATCAAAACACAATAGGTCTCAAGAAAATGAATGTATTTATCAAAAAACAATTGTGAGTTTTACCCCCGTGACCAAGAGGTGAGATTCGAATGAATAATTTATTACTTTTTTTCTTCCTTTCGAAACTTTGAAAAAATTAAGGGCCTTGTACACATTGGGAAAAAGTTATGTAAAGAGAAAGAAAAATACGGAAGTGAAATTACTGTTATATCGTGCAACCAAATACATTTTTGGATTTTTTATCGACAAAAAGTATTTAAAATGTTTTAATATTATACTAACTAGTCGATAAGGCCCGTGGAAAAATCCACTGAGGCAGGATAAAAATGAAAAAGAAGTGTCATTTGAATTTTGATGACGTCAGCAACCCATCCACAAAAAAAATATTTGGAACCTTGTTTTCACGTTGCCTCTATTGTGCAGAGCTTAAACTACTGATCAAGAAAATCTATATGATCATGTGCTTTTGATAAACGGTTAATGAGATATAAGATATAAGGGTTTAAAAAGCAATGGCCCGTCAAAACCCACAAATTTTTTTTAGAAGTTTGTATACCTGTTGCTTTCATCATATAGATCTTGAAACGCTGATCAAGAAAATGTATGGGATCATGTACTTTTGACAAACGGTTGGAGAGATATTAGGGTTTGAAGTTTTTTAATGACGTCATCAACCCGTCCATTCCGAAACGGATTCGGGGACCCAGGTTTGGGAAACTTACCCAAATTGGTCCCAGGTGGTCCCTAGTTACCCACGCGGTGAAATATCATTGACGTCACCACCTCGTTTCCAAGTTATTTGACCTCAAAGTTTTAAGTGCACTGTAATGGCTTTATTAATTTGATATAGGATATTGACGTTAAAGTAGTGTTATTTTCGTCGCGCCGTAACGTCAGAAAATTAAACAGACATGCATTTTTCGGCTACATCAAAGGAAAATGAACACATCCACTTTGCCTGTCACAGACAGACACACCCTCTATATTATTATAGAGATTAGGTACAACTGAAATGTCAGCCCAAGTTTTAAATATGAAATAAGTGTTTGAAAATATTTGCGTGAAAACCGGGCCCTAAGTTTTATATCTTGATAAGATACGCGCTAAAATCTTTGGGTTTGTGGAAGAATCATGGCCTCGTGTGCTGCGTATTGCTGCAGTAATAAAAGTCATCGTGAAAAAGATAGAAGTTTCTTTCGCTTGTTTGCCGTCACCCGGGTGAGGGTTTCAGCGCTGACCCGGTCGGTCGGGATTTTATTTTATTTGTCTATCTACGATATATTTTTCTTATATTTTAAGAGAATGTACTAAATAAGCGCCGCCAAAAACACAAAGCTTATGAAGCCGGCGATAAAAAACGGTCGGTCTTATTATGAAGAATGTGAGGTATAAAGTCGGCCCCTTTCCTTCATGCTGACACTCTTATGCTCGGCTGGTGCATTACACTGAGACTTACGAAAGACGGAAGACTATTTGGAACCATGCCACAAGTCAGTCTGACCTTCATCGTCACGGAGAATACTGCGAGAAGAGTGACCACCCATGCAAGTTAAATATAACCAGAACATGGGAGAGGTTAGGTGTCCTGTACCCAAATACAGCTTTCGGACGAATGTTCTCGTGATGAAAAATCTTTAAATCTCTTCAGGTGAAGTTCTCAACATTACACGTTTGCCTCATTGAGGGGTTATATTTGCTGACCTTTCATGTCATTATAAAATACCAATATTTATGCAAACATCATGGTCCTTTTTCTTAGCTGTGTTAGCTTTCGAGAACCAAATTTTTGATTTTGATTTTTTAAAGTCCAAAAATGACATGGGTTTTCCTATAATGAAAAACATGTAAATAAATGACAAATAGTATCTGAAAGCTAAAAAGACACTTGTATCTTTTTATCGTAAGTGACATTTGTCGTGACTTTTTCTTTTCATTTATATTTTCATGATTTTATCTCTTTTCTTATTAATTATTGTCATTATTTATTAATTTAATTCGATTATAATTCAAATAAATATAATTCAATTCATTATTAATTAAAATCAATATATTTCTTTTTCTTTTTACCTTAGCTTTTTTTTTTGCCATGACATTTGCCATGGATTTTTCTTTAAATGTTGTTTTTTCTTTTGTCGTGGCAGTTGTGGTCCACCATATTGTCTAGACATCTATGCGGTTCTAAAGTGTGAATAATTTCTTGCACCTTGACTTTTAGAGTTTTCCGTTTATTACACGGCATTCTTGGGTAATTGCTGGGATTGAGCTGTTTGAATCGTTTCGTAGCCCCTTTAAAACTTGTAACATATTATTTTCCAAAAAGTAATACCGTAAAGGAAAAAAAAAACATGTAGTAATTAACCTTAATTTCAGCAAAAGTTTTTTCACACTAAAGTGTTGGTCACACTAAAGTGTTAGTCAACTGAGAGAGTTTATTCCGTGAAAATTTAGAAAATTTCGCTGCGAATCCTTAATTCTACCGTGAAAATTACTTAAAATCTCTTTAAAAAATCTACCAGCCTCAAACTCAAGAAAATCTGTGTTGTTGAAAAAGTCTCAGCTATGCACATGTTAGTGTTTGTTTAGGGTGTTTGTATGTAATTAAATCAGACCTACAAAATATAATGAGATTAAAAAGTCTTTCTTTCAATATTATTTGTTTTGTTTTTCAGAGACAAAGTAAAAAAAAATATTAAAATTAATTGTAGCAGAATATTATCCTTTTGTTTAATAAAATAGTTTTCTGCCTCGTTTTAGCTAATATTAATTTTGCTTTGGAAGTAACCTTTAAAAACTGCCTAGTTTCGTTCTAAAACGACGGAAACACGGTCTTACGGTCTTATAAAGCTTTAAAATCTAAGTGTTTTTATTTCCAACATGATAAAAACATAACAGTACAAAGCCCAAAAATTCCTAATTCCTAAAAACAGTTATGAAAAACCAGCCTGTGAACCTTAAAATCTTTTAAACCTTTAAACAATGGACGATAAGAGGTCCGTATGAAGCTTAAATACCTAGCGTATACCGCCCTATTATCTTTACCATCCTAAAAACGCCATCAGAAACAAAACATGTTTCCGCGCCAACGCTTCGTCTATGGATTGTTGTTTTAGTATAAATAGATGCTTGGAACATCTAACTTCCTGATTCAACTTAATCGCAGTAATTATTCGATTGAATGGTCTAATTTTGGGAGTGCAAGAATCAATCAACTTTTAGAAGACGCTTAAAACAAGACATACTCAAACTGAGTGCTCTAAATTGTTCAAATTAGAACGTTATATGTTTATACAGGGTAGCTTTGTATTTTGAAAAAAGTTTTCTTCATAAATTCTGAGTTTTTTTTAAGAGGGTAGCGATATAAGGACCGACTTTGAAATAATAGGACAGCTCGAAAAGATAGAATTTATGAATCCCACAACACTTGATGCAGTTCGGCAGGATAACGGGTTATTATTAGGGCGGTATACACTAAGTGTTTCGTTCTAAAATGACTAAAACCTGACCTAATAAAGCACAATTGTTGCCATATCTCGTTATAGCGTTACAAAAATTGGACCATCTAAAAGGCTGTTCATATGGAGCCAATCTGGCCTGTTTGACAGGGCTGCCCCGCCTAGGCAAGATCCCGCCATGTTTCAAAAAACCTTATAAAAAGCATGTGTTTATGAAGCAAGCCAGCAAGCCTTGCAGAGATTTCAGTTGTTTTTACTAAGTTCTCAGCAAGCCAGGCTAAGAGTTATTTTATTTGCAGAAAGCATGTTTTTCTGTACAGTTGTATTATTATATGTCTTTTAACCCAAACTTTCTAAAGCAAAGCAGTAAAAAACAGAAATAATTTTGCAATGTGAATAGTTAATCCTGCAAAAACATTTTTTGATAAATTATGTTCTCTTTTATTGAACAGAATGTTGTTGTGCTGCATTTTATTGATACGCATCATCATAAATGAAATAGTAGTTACTTGTTTCATGGCAATGTTGTTATAAGAAAAAATAGATACTTTTATTACCAATAACCTTTTACAGAGTGCTGCTGTTCATGGATGTCAGCCGTTTTACAAAATTAAAATTTTATTATTCTTCCCATACATAATATTGACTAGTCTTTTAAAGTTTTTGAAAAAGCTCATTGGGTTCTTAAAGATGTTTACATTCAGTTTATTCTGCAGAAATTATATGATGTCATGTTGGCCCATTTTCTATTGTCATTTTTTAAACCGTAAATGCTTATGGATTCAAACTTTGCCAACATAAGGGGTACTTAAACAATATGAAAGGCATTGCAATTTTCCTTAAAATGACACTAGCTCCACAACATCAGCTTGACATCATTTACCACCCCATATCCCTTTTAAAAGAGTTTTAGTTAACCATGCAGATACACTTAGAAAAGTAAACAATGCTGATGTTTTACAGGAAATGAAAAACTGACAATCAATCCACAATTTAATGCTCTACAATCAAACAGAACATCTGAAATGCCGGTTTCGAAGCAAAGCACCTTTTTCAGTAGTCGTCATTTAACAACAGAATTTCAATCAAAGTGTAGCGAAGTTGAAAGAGAATGCAGTAAACTATCTGTACAGGTATGTCAAATCTCATTCTCTTTTTAATTTTTTATACTTCAGTGGAATAAAAATAAAAGCCCACCTCAGGTTTAATAACGAATAACTTTCATCACACTTTACAAAATTTTTTTGTGAAAGGCTTTCATTTTCACAATTTCTGTGATAAACTTTGGTTCAAGAAAAGTTTAAAAAAAATATATATATGGTTATTCAAATTTTTTTTTCTGTTTGTACTTCTATTTGAAAAATTGAGACAATGAAATTCAAATTGAACGTTTTCTTTTGTTAACAAAACCTGGTTGTTACAACCTTGTCACAAGAAAATCTTAAAAAAATACACCTGATTTCTAAAAACCCAAACTATCAGTTAATAAATACAATATAAACTGTTTTGTCTATCTCTTCCGAGAAATATTACCCTCAGTCAGCATATTGACCTCAGGTATAGTTAGACCAAACAGTGTATATTGTATTGATATGCAATGTATGCAAGTAATAGAGATCTAAATTTTCCAGTATAGGCAGGCTAATAATAATAAAAAGTCCTTTATTTCGCTGCTATACAACCATAAAAAGAACCTTATAAGGCCTGTTTCGAATAAAACAAAACAATGAATGGATACCAGGCCACTTCTTCATGTAGCTAAATGTTTGAAACACACATTCAATACATTTAACAATAAACATTAACAACATTCAAAAACAAAATATTTTGGAGCTTTTGCATTTAAATTGAATGTAAAAAAATTACCTCCCGAGAAGAATGATTTGAATGTTGTCCATTTTGTATAGAACTTGTACTTTTATGTATCTGCTGTGAAGGAGCAACGTAAGCTCAGGGAATTAATTTGTCTCAAAGACGTTTTGTTTTGTTTTTGTTAGCTATGCTGATGCCAGGTTATACGGCCTTATATAGACTGACCGTGTGATTAAAAATACACTGAGAGTGTGCGAGGTGTTACAAGTGTTATCACCCTATGCCTAAGATCACACTCCTAAGGGAGGTAATTAGATTCCTCTAGCGCAAGCATCCCATTGTAATTTAAAGTTATTATAGTAAACCCCGAGTGTGTTTAAAAACCTTTCATTTTTTTGGTACTTATTTTATGCGGTGCAAAAATTGACGGGTAGTATAGTACACACACCCCTACTAAATCACAAACCTTTTTAAAATCCTTTTATTATTATTCGGTATTTATTTTACACTGTACGGCATTTTAAGAGCACTGTATTATACCTTCTACAGATTCGCGGGTATTTTAAAAACCCTGGTGTTACTTACTTGAATACTGGCATTCAGACTCTATATAAAAGAAACTAATGTTTATATAAAACAATTTATTGTCAGTATTATTAGTTTACAATTTTTACATGAATTATAATTTGCGAACAAGGTTTACGAAACGAAAAACGCTCTAATATATAAAATAAATATATACAATAAAAACTTTGAAAGCCAACAGATGCATTTGAGCTCAATTTAGGAAATAGTATTGAACATAAAAAATAAGTCAAGCAAGGCCATATTACTGCACTCTATTTCTTTATGTGCAAAATAAACTTTCGGAAGATGGGAAAAATATACAGAAAATGATAAAATATTTTTTTACCTGCACAACAGATTAATTTAATAATCTTAGTGTAAAAAAAGGTATTAAAGTGAGTAGAATGGAATTGAATCCTCACTCCTCCCCCCCTCCCCCACCCGCTCGGATTCAATAATTACAGAATTTTATCAGGGTGCGCTACAATTGGCTTTGCAAGAAGCTAAAGGGTAAAATGTGTTCGGATACTTCAATCCATTCTACTATTAACTGTACTCTACTTCCCCTACACCCCACTGACTCAGAATTATAAGGGTTTTGGATTCGTCTACCCCACTTCCCTATATGGAATCTGCATAAGACAACTCAAAAAATTTAAATATTCCAATACGATATAAATAGGGACAATTCAAGGGATTAAAGAAGATATTTAAGTTTTTGGAAGAACCGAGATTGGTAGAAACAGCAACAGGTAATATAGGGTAGCCCTCATTGTGATACTAGAATTAAAAAAATTAGACCCAAGTACGGGTAATTACAAATACAGCAAACATTATCTTCAAACACAAAAGAAAAAGTATTTAAACGATCTAGTCAAGTTGATGATATATTTGAGGAATTAGTACGTCAAATATTAGAAAGACTGGAAAAACTAGGTGATTCTAATGGATCAGGTTGGTTAATGTCAAAAATTCTAGGCATGAATCGATATGTTTAAACCATTAAGAGGATCGACTTATATCGATCTACCACAAAACTAAAGAAAACCATGGCATTAGTAAACGTTAAAAACACCGACGATAAATGTTTTATGTACGCGATATTATCAGCATTGCATCCACAAGAGAGAAACCTCCAAGACAAACTAAATATAAAAACTACCTCAACGACCTCATCTTCGACAACATTAAATTCCCAGTAACCATCAAAGATATAACCAAATTCGAGAAACAGAACAATATATCGGTGATTGTGTTTGGTTATGAAAATAAAATATATATCCAATAAGACTCACAGACAACGAAGAAGCAATTAACCTCCTACTAATATCCAACGAACAAACCAGTCATTATTGCTGGATAAAGAACATTTCAAGGCTAGTATCTTCGCAGATAAATAAAAACAAAAACAAATTTCATATGTAAACGTTGCATCAACCCCTTCCAACTAGAATCCGCATACAAAAAACACATCGAAACATGCAAAGGAAAAGGTGCCATCGTGGATTGACATGCCAAAACCCTATTCAAAACTAACTTTTACTAATTTCAATAGATCAATGCCGGTGCCTTATGTGATATATGCCGACTTTGAATCCATCACACTAAAGATTAAATCGGAACAAGAGATCAATAAAGATAAATCGTATACAACAAAGTATCAACATCATAAGGCATACGGATTTTGCATCTACGTTGAAGGTCTAACAGAGTATCAACCAATTCTATATCGCAGAGAAGATGCTCCAAATATATTCGTTAAAAAATTAGAGGAACTAACAAAAACAATATACAAAAACCATCTGAAACCCAAAAAACCACTAGAAATGAGCAAAGACGATTGGAAAAGATATTAGGATAAAGACTGTCACATTTGTAATAAACCAATAGAATACAGACAAGTTCCATCCAATGGTCAGCCAGTTCGTTCAACATGTACAAAAATAAAGACACAGACACCACAACAATAAATTGGAGAGAATAACTTACAACAAAAAATTGTCACATATGCGACAAACCAGTAAACAATCCAAGAGTAAAAGATCACGACCACATCACAGGAAAGTTTAAAGGTCCTGCACAGAACAACTGCAATCTAAACTATAAAATACCATTATTCATACCATTAATATTCCACAACTTACAATGATATGACTCTCACCTATTCATAAACCAACTGGGAGAAATAGAAGGTGACATAAACTGCATCTCGATGAATGAAGAAAAGTACATCTCGTTCTCAAAAAAGATAACCGTTGACAACCACATCTACATCGAACTAGGATTCATAGACAGTTTCTAGTTCATGACATCATCCCTCGACAAACTATCCAGCAACCGAACACAAAGTATATCAAATCACTACGAAGGTAAACAATTAGATCTAATAACAAGGAAAGGTGTTTACCCCTACGATTACATGGATAGCTTTGATAGATTCAACGAGATGTCATAACCACCCATCAAAGAATTCTCCAGTAAATTATACGAAAAAGACATAACCGAAGAGTTCTATCAACATGCAAAGGAAGTATGGGAAACGTTCAGCATCAATAACATGGGTGAATATCATGACCTATATTTAAAATCAGATGTATTATTATTAGCAGATGTATTCGAGAACTTCCGAAAAGTATGCATGAAAAACTACGAATTAGATCCAGCATGGTACTACATGGCACCCGGCTTATCATGGGATGCCTTACTAAAATCAACATCTATTGAACTATCATTACTAACGGATGTTGATATGTTAATGGTTTTCAAGAATTCAATACGTGGTTGTGTGTCCATGATATCTTACAGGTACTCAAAAGCAAACAGTAAATACCTTGAAAACTACGACCCCGAGAAACCATCAAAATACCTAATGTACCTAGTCACAAATAATTTATATGGATCTGCTATGTCACTGTATCAGCTACACAGCTGGGTTGATAAGACAAATCAAAAGGCTTGTCCGTAACGCAGTAATTGTGAATGTAAATAATGTTCAAACTAAATGATATTGATACAAATTTTAAAATACATAATTCTGAAATATTACCGAAAGCTAACAGAAAAAAAACTCACCAGTTGCCTCAGTTTGCATGATAAATATAAGTATTAATTTGAATGAATAAATGAATTGCTCTTGCATTTGAATATGTTAACCTTTTTGCAAACTTTTTCTACGGACGCATTCGCGTTACACAGTGATTAGAATCTTGAAAATCTAACTATTTCGAACATAAAACAATATAGAAAAATTAAATCCCTAATGACACAAATATATATAACGAGCATTTGATAATAATAAATGAACCATACAATAACCATGACAACACAAGACATTACACAACAGGTCAAGACATAAAATTAACAACTTCGATTTCAGGCGATCAAATTTTGATAACGAGCGGTAAATTTAACAGTCACAGCCATTACTAACGGGCGAATTTAAATTGATGAACGAACAGGAACTTGAAAACATAAACTTTAACAGCAAGAACGAGGGGTATATGCTGGAGGTAGATTTAGAATACTCACAAGAATTACTAATAAACCACTTTTAATGTATCATGTATCCTAGACATATCCAAATCCTTAATGTACCACATCCACTACCAACGAAGAATTAATACAATGATAAAGCAACACCGATTCCTTATGCTACGATATACAAACATACAACGTATATCAATATATACAAAAAAAACAATCACGTTTACGACCTCTCCAATTACGATAAAGACCATCCTAACTATGATAACACAAACAAGAAGGTGTTAGGAAAGTTTACGGACGAGTGTGGTGGAAAAGTCATGAAAAGCTTTATAGGTTTAAGATCAAAGTTATATGCATACGAGGTCGATGGACATGAAAGTAAAAGGGCAAAGGGGATAATGAAAACTGTCAGGGATCGACTTACATGTGATGCGTATGAAGACTGTCCATTCAAAGCAATAGAAAACCGACGTCATCAGGAGCTACAAACATGAAATATACACAGAAACGGTGAACAAGATAGCCCTATCATGGCACGATGATAAACGAATCATCAAAAACAACATACGCCTATGGTCATTATGCCTCCTGATCACCAATAAGCCATCTCTTCATTAACCCTTTATGTAATATCACAATCATGACCAGGAAGGACCTTGTGATGGATAAGTACCGCATATATGGCTCCACGAAATGGTGTATGGTATCCCTGTATCATCAAGCCATCAGTAATCCCTACATACGGCTTATAACCTCCCCCAAGCTTAACCCTCCCTGACCTTCATATCTCTCACTAAACCCATACGACGAAGTATTGGTATACCACTTGATATGTTCATTCATGAGACTCATTCATGGACTTTTTACCCTCACGACTAACAGTCAAAACAGTTCTTTTCCCATCATGGGCATATGCTTTATTTTTAATTATGTCTGGTGTGCTGAGTGTTATGCTAGCGTCTTCCGGATCTACAAAAACGATATAATCATTATGCCCTACATATATCTCAAAACAACCCTTCTGTGATATAAGTCCAGACATGTTATTTCAAGCTAATATAATAGGACCCTTCTTAAATTCTTCTTTGGTATATTTCTGTAGCAATTTGTCATAATCAAAGGGATCATGATGAAACACAACAGTTATCGTAAAATTACTTTTGGTTAAATCATACAACTATGACTCAAGACGAACTTCATTACGTGATGCATTTATGTCTATTGGGGTAATTCCATCACTATCAAAGGTAGGCAAGGGAATATCAAAATGTAAGAAGTGTTTCCCAACATTCTTGTCATACTCCTTTCTAATATAGTGACACAAATCTCCCTTATCTTCAAATTCAATATTTTTGTTTATATCGCGTACATAGACTTGTATTACCCTTTGTAACTATACTCGAACCATGTCCACAATGCACCCACAAACCAATACCATCCGTATACTGTGAAACGATAGACTTAACCAATAACCTAGCATCTTCCTTATTTATGGTATAATCTTTAACGGCTGCACGAATAATCTCAGGATTTACATACCTTTTCACGGTATCCACAATAAGATTAATATTAGGGCTTGGTGGGTTATCCCTAATAATACTCAACACACCTTCAGTATTTAATGGAGATGGGTTATCCTTTATAATCTTCAACACACTTTCAGTAGTTAATGGGGGTGGATTATCCTCGATAATCTTCAATACAACTTCAGTATTTTATGGAGTTGGGTGATCTTTTGTAATCTTCACCACACCTTCAGTATTTAATGGAGATGGGTTATCCTTTATAATCTTCAACGCACTTTCAGTAGTTAATGGGGATGGGTTATCCTCGATAATCTTCAATACAACTTCAGTATTTTATGGAGTTGGGTGATCTTTTGTAATCTTCACCACACTTTCAGTATTTAATGGAGGTGGGTTATCCCTAATAATACTCAACACACCTTCCTTATTCAAAGGAGTTGGGTTATCCCTAATAATCCTCAACCCACCTTCACTACACGCTTTTTTTTTTATAAGAATAACTTCTATAAGAATATCAGGGTGAAAATTGCCTAAATTGTAAGAATATCTTAAGAATATTTCCGGGGTGAGTTTGCTTAGAATAAAATTGTTAGTTAACCAAAAAATTAGGGAAATCAAAATGAGACAAATCTTTAACCTGTTATATTTGGTTTGATTAATATCTCTGGGGAGAAAAACATAAACATGCTGTAAAGGCGTAACAGTATACTAAAAAATATGTGTGAACATCTCATTCAAAAGAAACATATTCAGCTGTCGCGAAATAGTTGTTCCTGTGCATACATGTGACAGAAACTTTACTCTGAAAAATAAGAATATATTAAGAATACTTCACCCTCATATTTTGCCAAATCATAAGAATACTTCACCCTCAACGAAAAAACACTATTCTTATAAAAAAAGCGTTATTCAAAGGAGTTGGGTTATGAGAAATAATCTTCTTGACCCTAATTTCATCCATCAACTGCTTATTAAAATCATGCTCGGCCAGAATAAATCAACATTTTATTATCTACACATTATCAGGAATAATCTTCTGCTTGACAAGAAATTCCTTCGTAAACATGGACGCAGTGACAATCCCAACCAACTTGACAGAGTCACTGAAATCTACTTTACGTAAATTCAGTGCAGGGACCTTAAAAAGAATTTTCAGCAACATCGCATAACCAATACTTTCCACTAACAACGGTGGCATGATAAACATCATTCTTAACTTCACTCATTTACATGGGGATTTTTTTAATCCATTTCATGAACCACATTGGATTTTTCCTGTGTAGACTCCTGCACCACAACGGGTTTCGTCACCTCCACATCACGACTCTTCCTGAAATACCAAGCACTCTCATACAATAAAACAACCAAAGCACCAGCAAAATAAATAAGATAACCATTATCCCTCTCATATTCTACCTCCCTTTTCTCAATATGTTCCACACCCCTCAATATCTCCTCCTTCCTTTTCTGATTAAACTCAGCAAGTTTCTTCCCCTGTTCCACTCTTTTTGGATTCTTTTTTTTCTTCCTCACTGTCTCCATTTTTATCACTCCAAGATTTTTTTAGATAATGTTTTCCAGTTATAACACCGACACTTAAAGGTGCAAGATAGGAACTAAACCTATAATACAAGTCACACATAACTCTCTGCAAAGCTGCATTCAAAAAGGGATCATTTCCTAGATCATCCTCTAACTCACTATCATCTAAAGCAAAAGCATTTGAAACAACACTTGAATAAAGGCTAATAATTGTTTTCCCTAATGATTTCACCATTGCAGCCCCCAATCTAGATTCATACTGCGAATGAAGCTTCTCAACATCATCTACCGACAAAGCACTAATCTGTTCCTCCGTATAATGTTTCCCGGGATATTGCTTCACACTACTACCATTAACACAGGCAATTAATCTTTCTAATTTCACACTATCACCACCACAAACATCGACAAAACCTTCCATCACTTTTATTAACCTCCAAAGTCTCCAAAACACATACGAAAATCCCACAAACAAACTGACACTAATAAAAAAATTCAAAGACTCAATCATTTAATAACCAGCTAATCAACTACCACACAACTACCTAACCAACTAGCTACCAACAATTCACAACTAGGTAACCAACAATGCACAACTAGGTAACCAACAAATCACAATAAAAATACAACAAAAAACAACTACATGCCCAACAAAATCAAACAAAAAACACAACAAAATATAGCCTGGTTGCCAACTCAACTAAACGACCAACAATTCCTCCCTCACAAAATACCTCTTCACTCCATCTAAATAATACAACGTTGGTTGATTGACACTAATACTCATATTCACAATCTGATACACATCCACCGACCAATTTGGATCTGTTGCCCTCCTCCTGCCACCCTCTAATTCACCATCTTTATACAAATATCTCACAGAGGTACCCACATCCAACAACACCTCACCATGCTTCCTTGGCTATGAAAAACCCTGATAAATACTATCCACCTTAACCGCATTAACAGGTCTCATTCCAATAAGTCTAGTCTTATCTTCATTAATACCACCCTGCAATCACTCAACATTCCTCCTCCACGATTTTTCATCTCTTTCCTATACTGATGACTAAACAATCTCTCCCCTAACGTCCTATTAAACCTTTCAACAATACCCTGAATTCTATGTTGTTTTGGATCACCTCTTTGGATGGATGTGGAATGATTCTTAAATAATTTTGTAACATCACCGTAAAACTCCTTTCCCTCAGCAACCATTATTAGATCAGGGTACGTTAATGGTGTAGTCTTGTATATTTTTTCGAATGCAGTCATCGTCCCCTTTGCTGTTTTTAAGGTAAGTTGGTATGCTGCTTTGTATGTGGACGCAACATCAACAACACACAGAGCGTATTTGTATGTTTTTTGTTTATATTTGTCGTGAGGAAGGTATAAGAGGTCTGCTTGATGGATTCCGTTTGGTTTTAGGAATAAGTGATATGATGAATTTGGTCTTAGTATGTACTTTGGTTGGGGTAAATAAATTTGGAATGTTGGTTGTTTTCTTAACCATTTCTCATCATCATTCCTACTAACCTTATACACTGCTGATAAACCCTTCCAATACCCACCAACTCCATAATAAATCCTCTTCAATTTCTTATCCATTTATATAAAAAAAAATATGAAGATCATGCCAAAGAATGCAGCTTTGACTCGAGACCGTCCATTTTTTCCAATATCAGCCTCATTTGATTGTTTTTTGACTTAATACTTACTTTACTTATTTCCCTAGTAATCCTAATGTATTCATCCCATACATCACTAACATTTCCGTCCTGTGATATTAGAGTCTCGATTATCACTATGGACGAGTTCAGTTTATCGATCAGGGTTGAGTATTTGTTTATATTTTTCTGGCATGTTTTGATGAATTTTGATGCTGATAGAATTGATAGACCGAAGGCTGTGGATAGAGATCCGAATGCTAGAGATGCTGGTAAGGCAATGACTGTTGGTACTGATGCTAATGCCCCTGCACCTAAGAAAGTACTAATACATTCAGCCCCACTAAAATAATTACATGCTATGGACGACCTCCTACAATATTTTTTATACTTATCCTGGAGATTCTCCTTCGTTGTCTTTAATTCACTATAGTATCCGTTTACGATATCTGCATTGAAGTTTACTTCTTCTGTTGGAGTGGATGGAAGTTTTGGATAGATTTCTTCGACCTCCATTTTTATTTGAAGATATTTGTTGATAATGTGGGTTTTGATGATGATGAAAATACCGATGATACAACCGACAGAAAGCTTCTTATAGTGATCCTACACAGACTAATACCGAACAAATAGACAAGGGGAGTACATCAGGTTTGTCTTTAAGGACTAGATTAGATAGAACTAAGGTGGATGATCTTTATGAAAAAATCGAGAAAGAGTTGGGTTCATCCATTCACATTGTTAAGCGTTATGATCTTTTTAAGATGAAAGAGGGTAAGTTGCATTATGTGGATGGTAATGGTGTTGTTAAGAATTTGGAAAAGAAAAGAGGTAACCTTTTTAGGGCTGAGATAACATCGTTGGAACGTTCGGGTATTAGACGATTAAAAACTCTTGGCTTTCCATCCGATGAGTTGATAAGTGGTTTGAATTGAGGAAAAAATCGAAGCAAATATCATTGGAAGAACATAAGTTGAAGGAGATGGCGAATAAAATGCCAGATAACAGTGAAATAGAGAATTCGGATAGTAATGAGTTGTTGAGGAGGCAGATAAGATTGTTGAGGTGGTTGAGACTGTGATTAAGGATGGACAGACGCTCGAGTTTGAGAAGTATTTGAGGGAGATAATGGGTCATTGCGGGATATTAGGGGTGCATTGAAGACTGCTACATAGAAATATGCTATGACGAAGGAGCATTTGGATAAAGAGTATGGGAAAAAAAAGGAGTTGAAGGATGATTATGAGCTAAAGGATGATTTGGATATGCATGAGGAACAAATTTCAATCTTAAAGGATAGTTGTCTAGTGAGGTTGTGAAGATTAAGGAGTCGTTTAAGCAATTGATGAATGGTGATGTGTCGTTGAGGGAAAGGGTAAAGACGTTGTTTAAGGAGCAGGGAGTTACCATTGCTACTCTACTTACAGTTATCGGTATGACAATTAGTGCTATTGTATTGGCTGTGGAGGGTGGTATTGGTGGTGGTGTTGTTATTATTGGTGGTGGTAGTGGTGGTGGTAAGGGTGCAGGTGAATGGATGAAGATACAATTAAAATCTCCATCAAAGTTGTTTGGTAAATTTGGGGAGAAGGGATTGGATGCACTGCCTGGTCTTATTGGTTCTGTTGTGGCATGATTGTTTAATGCTGCAAAAGAAACCGTAAAGTTTGTAGCCGATCATTTATGGACAACGCTTGCTGGTGTGAGTGGAATAGTTTTATTATAATATTACTAGAATAGAATTGGTGGTTATCCGTTAAGGGTAAGGAACCTACATAAACATCGGATATACGTGACAACGAAGGACTTTTTTGATATTGAGTTTGCGAACGTGTTTACTCATATATTTCTAATATTTCAGGTACCAGTCATCCTAATGGCCTTATAGAAAGCAGTGAGGATGTGAAGTTGTGGGGAAGTAATAAGTATTTTGGTTATTGGGCTGCTCAGCTTGGGTTTGCTATTTATTGTGCCTCTACGTGTTTAGGTATTTCTGCCGAACATTTACATAAAGGTAGTGGGATGTTAAAGGCTGTTTATAGGTTTCGTGTTTATTATGTCAGGAGGATAATTACACACTCTTTGGGTAAAGTTACCTGGTGAAATTGGTTTTTCACAGTATTATAATGTTTGGTCAGGGAAAGGTTATAATATTGTTTGTGTTGAATATGGATTTGTTGGCCGGTGAGTTTAAAGGTTGTTTTGAATATATTGTGGTTTTTTGTTTGAAGTGGAATAAGATTTATTCGGAAAGAAAGTGGTTGGGGACTGATGATTGTGTATTTTTGGTGAAACCCGGTGATAAGTTTGGGGTTTTTAGTAGGGAATTGGGAGCTTGTGAGGTTCTGTTTATTATGGATGATGTTATTGCAGATGAAAGATTGGATAAGAGGAGACAACCGCTGCTGGATTTGAGTATTACTGGTAGACAAAGATTACATTCTTTGTGGTTGTTAACTCAGATTTATTCAGCGATACCAAAAAATATTCGATGCCAACAGAAGATGCTTTTCTATTTTAATTCTCATCAATGTTAAATGATTGACAAGGAGACTAGTGTGGTTGAGGATTGGGGTGGTATAAACACTTATGTTTGTACATTAGATTGGAGTATCCGGTTGCTTATTCGTTTATTCAGTAAATTGTGTTTCTTCTCTCCTTTGATAATTGAAAATATTATAGAAATAAAAATAAATAGGGTTCTATTATTGATGAGTTTTTCAAGTAATAAATTATTCATTGATTTAGTTTTACATTATTAAACACGGAATAACTTTATTTTTGAATTCCTTGTTCTTAATACACAAAATCGTGTAGCAAAACCAAAAATTTAAAAGAATTGTGTATTTGCGTGTTTTAAATGTTTTTGGGTGCTTTTGCGTTCCGAGTTTGTACTCGTTGTCAATAGTGTCAATGATGTCATAGTGGTGATAGGGAAATACCCTCTACGATTGCACCACTGTAATGTTTTGCGTAAAAGTGACTATATAAATATCAAGTCAGACCTTTATTAGAATTGTCTTGCGGTGGACAGATTGGGAGACCACATGGAGCCTTTATTTGAGGAGGAGTGAGGATGCGCAAGAGGTAAAGGGTAAAATGTGTTTGGATACTTCAATCCATTCTACTGAAGTGAAACAATATTATATTAGACAGTACATGTTTTAAAGATAATTAACTCCTATATATACGGAGGTGTGGCACTCGAGGGCTAAAATATGCTGATATCAGGCAGAACCACATTTTTTCAAAATTACCCAGGGTTCCTCGACGTTGTCCATCATATTGGCTAGCGCTGAAACTTGTGAACGAGACGCGGTTGGAAGCTAAGGAATCGTGGCTTGGAACTGAAGACATGCAAAGAAATGCCATGAGTAGTGCAAGGGAAAGAAGAGGAAGTCTTAAGTAATTTTTTTTCATTGGATTTACAAGAATTTGAGGTCACAATTGTGGGGTCACAATGAGAAGTAAAGAACAGAAACGCCTTTCTGATGTCTGATGATGAGGGATGGTCACATCTGGATAATATTTATTTTGTGATTTTAAGCTACCTAGCTAGTACCATGCCACCACTCCGGGGGCACATTTGTTATTAAATAATTAAGTGATAAAGTACAAGAGCTAAATATATTATTTTTATGTAGCTAGCTACACAAAAGATTTTTCAAGGCATTCTGTCATTTTAAATAAAGATAGCTAGCTAGCTATTTCGACCTCCCATAACAGTGAACAGTCAAGACTTGAGTATATAGCTAGTTAGGTATGCAAGGCATTGCATGTTAGTTAAATATGTTGTCACGACAAACAGAAACCTATATTTCATAAATAAATTTCTGCAAATGTTCAGGTTTCTTTTATCGAACGGGAACCTATTTTTCATAAATAAATTTTTGTAGATTTTCAGGTTTCTTTTATGAAATAACAAAATTTGGGAAAGTATAGCCAGAAGTAATATTCACTTGGAGCGGGAAGACCAAAAGTCTCTGTCCAGGTTAAGACTTAGTAAAGGGTAAACTGTGTCACACGGAGGACACTTACTGTGATGTGTTACAAATCCAGTGGAGCGCTTACTGTATAGCATTAAAGGTATAATATATTTTTCATAAACCAACATTCACAGGACTTATAATGAAGCCTATTGTTACTTCTGCAAAGCTAATACAGTTGTTTAGCATTTTTCATTTTGCATAATAAGTTCCTGTGGATATTCAAAAATTAATTGTGAGTGGCACCAGGCTGAGCGATTAGTGCAAGTAAACCTGTTGCAGATCCAGGTGGCATAAAATTTAGATTATGTATTTGGCACTGTGTTTAGAAGCACATTCCCACTTTCTCTGAGCTGGATAAGGTATTTGGTCCTAAACCTGCGACACATTTTATCTGTTTGAATTATGTTTAATCCTGAGAATCACTTTGAATGTTTTCTGTACACATGGCTTGTCAAAATTGATATGCTGTCAAACACAGTTTATCGGCGTCTCCAAAAATGCCTAAATTCAGGAACTCAGAAAACTATGATAGTAGTAAAAAAAAATTTTGGGTTCATTTCATCAAACTGGTCTAAAAACATATAATACTAAGTTTCAAGTCATTATTTCAATTTTTACTGAAGTAATAGGACTTTTACTTAGTATAGTTTTAGCATAGTTTTTCATACCGCTGACACCAAAATGGCTGCAGGGACTAATCGGTTTGGAATTAATTTATAATATTTTAATAACAAACTTTTTCTCTTTATGTGTTTTTATTTTCCTGCAAAAGTTGTTGCATAGCTTATGCATATGACATTAGGATGGGGACGAAAAAGTTACTGTGGGACATGGGTTTTAAACCTTAAAAATTTCCAGCGAGAAATTTGAAAACTAATAAATGACGAAATCGCAAAAGTTTATCTTAAAAAAATTATTTTTGTTAATGTGAAAGTAATCCACATTAAAAAGTTTCTGATGTTTTTTATGAAGAAATCTTCCATATTACCCATATGGGGTAACTTGATGAACAATGAATTTTCCCACAGGTGTTTTCAAATATGTGTAATATAATTTTAAAAACTGTGATGTAATTTTCCTCTTAAGTTTTGACTTTTAACCCAGCTAAAAAGCTCAGCCTTGTCCTTTCATACTTAGTCTAGCTAGCTATAGCGAAAAAGTTTAATATTCAAACTTGACCTATTTTACTGAGTATTAAGTAATAAATGCTAGTTTAATCCTAAATCTAGCTATAGGGTAGCTAAGCTACCTGTAAGAACAACATCAAACAACGTCGAGGCTGTTCTCTTTTGTAAACAAACCCAGTGGTATTTTTGTAATAAGTACCAAATTTTATGTGCGCATTTCTTGCACTTATGAGTGTAACCAAAGTGCCCTGTACGTAAATCCTAAACATTTATGTCATTGGCTCACTCTTTACGAATGACACCATGTAACAAAGAAACCGTGCTTTGCTATTTCCCGTAACCTATACCGAGATTTGGTTGTGATATATATCAGCATTAATTGTCTTTAATACAAGTACATAAAATTGTTACACGTCGTCACTTGAAACTGACCCTGTACCAATATATTGTGTACAAATTCAGGTTAAATGCATAATAAAGCCCCTAGAGAAGCAGCTAATGCAAAAATAAGTACAATATGTGTCAAATCAGTATATATTTCCAGTGTTACCTATTCAATTTGAATTTACTTGAGTATTGCTAACAAGGATTGGATATTTTTCTATTATATCTTTGATTGTCTTAAAACATCAGGCAACAAATTCACACACCGTGTTAAGCCACAGTTAAATGTGTGACTTCGGCGTTAGGTTACAGGCTTATAAGAGCCGTAAACTGTGCCATACATTCAGGGGGAGCGCCTTAGTAAGGTTTACAGCATGTCGTAAATCAATTGCAGCGCACACATCATCAAAATGTTTCGGGTCTAATATATTTTTCATAAAATAACTTTCCTGTAACTTTAGCCAAAAGAAAAACACAGTTTAACAACCTGTTGTTACCCCGTCATAGCAAAGACAGCTGGCCAACATTTTTTTTTGTGGAATAAGTTCCTGGGAGAGTTCCAAAAAAATTAATTGTGCAACCGGGCTGAGCACTTCGTACAGGTGAATGATGTTGCACAACCATGAGTGGAGTGCATGATATTGTCGTACCCTTCTTCTCAAAAAAAAATTACAAGCTTTGGTTTAAGTAAAAACACATGAAACAGCCCGTTATTTCCCACCCAGCTAAAATAATCACTCAGCAATTTTATTTGCAAAATTCATTGCCAGTTCCAATAAAAACACATCGTAAAGCCTGTCGATACAAAATTAATTGTGGGTAAAATGGTAAATCGAAAATGTTCTCATCAATAAACTCTAAGACTTATATTATATACAGTAAAAGGTGTAGCTAGCTAGCTAAGTACCTAACTGCATTTAGCATACGAAAGATTATTTGAGTCAGATTGGCGCAGATAGTACAAAAATGTTGGCTAGGATAAATAGCTTTTATATAAAAATGAAGAAAAACCTTAAAGAAATAGCAATAAATAAGATAGCTAGCTATGTGACTTTAGGATGCTACCTTACAATCTTTGTTTGTGTAGCCAAAGTTTTAAAATTGCTAAATTTCACACTACCATTTTTGTCATTTAGCGAGGCGTAAAAAAGTGAAAGTGCCGACGTGATAATAAACGCGGGCAAAAGTAATTTAACAATAGGGAAACGCAGGCTACAAATTTCAAGGCTTGTCAATTGGTTAATTTACTCCGAAATTCGCAGCTGCCAAAATGCGCTGAAAGAGGAAAAATAAAATGAAATTGCCGTACGGTAAAAATAGTCAATAATCCAACGAAATCAGATAATAATAAATAAGTGTAAGAATAAGTTTACAACATTCCTCCAAACCTCCTCCAGTAGAATTGAAGATATTAATACCACGCTTTTTTATAAGCAACATAATTATAACCAACATAAGGCTCAAAATCCTTCAAATATTGCAGCAAGTTATAAGCAACAACCAGCCTGAAGGCAAACAATAGGAATCATAAAAGTCATGTTAGTGTCAAACAACGAAGAACGTGTGGCACACCAGCCTAAAATGAACAAGCAAAGGTGATTTTGTTCTTCCCACGTAAATTAAATAGTCCACAAGCAACACCCAAGCCTGTAAAAAAAGAAATTTAAGCAATATTGAGCAAATAATAGATAAATAATAAACGAATTCTCCCGTATGAAGTCATCTGAGCATAACTTTTCTGCAAAGAACACATAAATTTTCACTATATAGTGGTATATTAAACGCCTATGGCATAGACATCTACAAGAATCACGATATATATACTCATGAGGGATTTAATTATGCTTGTCAATTTAAAAAAGGGAATTAAGAACTATCTTATGAGTTTTTAAATAAAAAATACTTTTAATACACCGTGAACTCATTTGTCTCTGAAACCCTTTTAAAGTGTAATTATATCTTTAAGAAGAATTATTTTTGAATAAATCCTGTAGTGTACTTTTAAACCTCGCACACACGCACAGTGTAACCAATAAAATGTTGTGAAAAATTATAGCATTCGAAAATACTCTACTGTGGGGTAATAAAGGCACTTATTAATTGTAAAAAATTGCCTAGTGAAAGTTTAAAAAACTTTTAATATAAAAAATCTCATATTTATTATAAATATATAGGTTACTTTCTGTCAAAGCTGGAAACCAAATAGTTTAGTACTCCCACTTTATAAATCAAATTTATAATTAATTGACCTCTGTGAAGTTGGGCTTATTTCGCTGCTAATGTGGTGGCAGGTGGTGGTATGACATAAATTTTCCAGAAGATTAACTTTGCAAACGATTGAAAATTAGAAGTAGAAGCTGTTAAACTCAGATTGTTACCTGTAGATTATTGAGATGGCTCTTCCCTTATGCAATCAACTTCACTATGATAACACCTCCACGGTATTATACTATAATAACAAAAGTAAATTAAACATAAGATTAACATTGATGCTGTCTTGTGAACGCCAACAAGCATTAAAACCCATTGGATAATCAAACCATCCAATAATGCAAATCTGACACACAATCATAGAACTATTTTATATTTCTAAGAATCCAGTCATACTCGAAATTATGTAAAAAAAGTTTTCTTTTTCTTTTTTTCTTTAGAATTTCCACAACTTTTATTTACAAAACTCTAGGTTCTAAAATGCACCCTTTCTGAGCACATTTATTAAACCAGCTGCCGATGCCCCAGATTTTGTCATTTAATCAGCAAGTTGATTTTGAGTGACTACCCAATTTATTTTAATTTCATCAAGTTCTTATTCTTGCTATATCAACCCATAATCATAAATAATCTTAGTGCTGTGAAGATGTTTTTTTAATGACTTGTTGACTGTCAAGCATAGTACTTCCAGAGATTTTTTCAGACCAAAAACTTCTTTTGTCATTGAAACAATGCACCATCCAGCATCTTCAGATTCACTTCGAGCCATTGTTTCTGATGCCAGAGGACTCTTTGTAACCCTATGATGTTTCTTGATCTCCGGGTAACTGGGGCTAGTCTCCTTTAGCCATTGAAAAATATGTGATCCTTCAGAAGCTCCGTTAAGCAAACTTGCATGTGTTGCATCATCATACACAATAATCTTAAGGTTTTCTGAATTACCAAGACTTTTTTCGAAGTCAGTTTCTTAACAGCTTTGTTTACATCTACTATATTTCTAACCGTTGGATGTTTTCCATAGTTACTCACAAAACAGCTATCAAATGAACAATCAGGTCTTGTTTGTGATGTAACCCACAATAATTGTCCACTTAATTACCGCAATGACGTCTTTTTAACATCAGTCAATTGGTTTCAAGGTGTCCACATATTGGTCTTAATCAACATAAACTTCATCTCCTGTTTTAACAATATTTAATCCAATGTACCTGAAAAAACCACTCTCCAACTTACTAATTTTGAAGATCTTGAACATATTTTGAATTACAGATTCTTTCCATTTCTTTGTTCCACAGAATATGAAGTCATCAACATGATTTTCCAGAATACCACATAGCAGGCCATTGTGATCATGCCATAGAAATTATCATACAAACTCTTCTTTCCACCAAGGTCAAGTAGCACTTTTTCAACTCTATTATACCACATTCCAGATGCATCATTCAAACCATAGAGACAACACAGCTTCCAGATCTTCTCTTGTGCCGTGAACTCTTCCAGTATACATATGAAGACTTCTCTTTCTATTTCATCACCTGGTAAAAATACAGCTCTTATGTCCAAACTTTCTAAATTCCAACCCATTGTACAAGCAGATACAAATACCATTCTTAACGCTTGTCGACTATATGTTGGTGAATCTGTTTTACCAGCTTTTCTTTTTTCAAAGCCCCTTGCCACCAGTCTTGCTTTCAGCATATTTTAACCATCTTCCTTTTCCTTTTCAGTAGTCACCCATTTACAAGATACTGTCTCCTCACCGTTATCATTAACCGAAAGAAAGACTTACTTATCTTCCAGGTTTTTTAATTCTTTTGACTTTGCATCAATCACAGCTTGGCTAATTTTATCAGAAGATGTCAACAAAAGAACATTCTCTTCATTATCAAGCTGTTTCCACCAAGATATTTCCTTCCAATTAATGCTACTTGCATCATTTTTACCAACTAATTTCACATTAACACAATCTCTCGAGCTTCCAGTTCTTTTAGACTGTCTAGATAAGACCAATGTTCAGCTACTACTACCATCTTTCATCATAAATCGAATTTTTGTATTACTTTTTTGTTTGTAAAAACTATTACACTATTCTCACACCCACTATTCTCATCACTGCTTGAATTATTGTCCACAATTTTTTCTTCTTCATACACATTACATTGTTCTTTTCTTTTCCATTTGTCATCTGTCTTCACTTTGTTTTTCTGTGATTCTTCAGGTACGAACATCCTTTGGTGTATCATTTTCCTTAAAGGGGAATTAAGCCTCAAACTTAAATAGCATTATTTCGGTTAACATTATGTTCATTTCCCAAATTCTGTTTAAAATTTTGAAAAATAAATATTATTTGGATTGATTTTAATATAAAAGTTTCCCCTTCTATGAGCGAACGGTAAGCGCCATTTAAATTTTCTGAGGCCACGGCTGATTCTGGAGACTGTTATATCGTGACGTATCTTACGCTGAAGAAGCATAAGCTTGAGATATGGATAATTTAAGCTCCTGCTCTGACTCCCCTATTTCTAGAATATTCAAGTGACTCTAGTGAAACGTCAGTAACAGAATGTTACATGAATAAGCCTGAATACTCCAAAGCAGAACTTGAAAAAGTGACTTATGAATCTAGTGATAGCGAAGAAAAAGACCAATTAAATTCAAGCAGACTTGAAAATTTGCATTGGTGTACCTGTACATGTTGCGTTATTTTCAATTCCTTCCCTCTTGTGGAATGCAAGTGTTGCCAAGAATTTTCCAAGTTGAATAATAACAAGTGCATCACGATGCACAAGGATTTTGAAATTTTATGTTTAAACGGCACAGTGTCAGAGACAGCCAGCATACGACATCGACGATACCAGAAAAAAATAACAAACTCCGCACATATACTAATAAGTAAGTTTTTCTTCAAAAAATATGTTTTTCGTAAATATTTTCAAAGACCATAGTCACACCAAAATAAAACATTCTTCGTATCTTCTTATCTTCTCACTTTTCGCTTTATAATCTTACAGGTCCACGCGCTATGAAAATACACACCATCGCAGATTATTTAATTAAATTAAAAATAATGTCATTCCTTGAAAATCAAAAAAAAGGAGAAGAGCCCTTGTGCCTCAAACAACAATTTGTTTAAAAGAAGTTTTGATGAATGAATAATTTCAATATATTTTATCATGGTTTACACTATAACTTAAACTTTGATTCGTTGTACTGAAATGAGGTACACCAGTTACTGACAGTACATGGCCTGGGTACATTATTATGAAAGGCTTGGAAAAGGATGTCGCGTGGTGATTCCAGCTTGTGTTGTGCGAAAAATAAGGGAAGAATTTCCTGATCCAAATGGAAAGTATACTGGTTTCAAAGAATTTGTTGATATATAACGGGACTTAGCATTTTCAAACAAACAATAACAACAACGAAAAAAGCGAAATAAAGTACAACGGACCAGAGTTATTTTTTTTGAATCGTTACGTTTGTTCACATTGTGTAAACAACTTTAAAAAAGACGAAGAGATCAAAAAATTGAAATGAGCGTAAAACACGTCATAGATCTCCATCGCAGATGTTGTTTTGATTTTAACATGGCGATTACTGTTGTCAACTTTTATGCTAGAAAAGTGATGTAAATTCAAAAAATTTCAATTTTTTTTATATACCATCAAAATATGTAGGGTTTGTAAAAGATAATTCCCAAGAAAAAAAAATTGGGCTTAATTCCCCTTTAATTGATTGTATCACTTTCATTGATTGACATGGATGACATCTGTAAAAAGCACTTCCATGATGCACAGGAATAAAATTTCCATCTACTCCAAGAACTGTACCACGACCTTTCCAACCTTTTGTCACTATATTTTATGCTTTATGCACGTCTTATCCTCTCACTCGATTCAGCTTTTGATGGGCACTGTGTAACGCATTCAGATTCTTTCTAATTATGTCACTAGAAAAACAGGTTCTATAGCTGGTGGCAAATCAGCGATAACAGATGGTAGGTTTATGTTTGTATCATTCATTTGTCTTCATCATTGACTCGTATAAAACTTATTATTCCTTTCCACTATACACTGTACTTGATTCAATACCCAATTTTTTCATTCATTTCTTGAATGACATAACTGGCGATGCAATTTTAATGCCTAACACAAAATGTAAAACAGAACGGTTTCTGAAGAGCAAATCCAAATCAACAAAAATCAGTTCATTCAGCATATTGTATATTGTATATTGTTTTTACCCATAAAATTTTACACAAAAGTCAGTCATTTCAGTGTATTGCAGATAATACGTATATATGTATATATTATTTAAAAAAAATCAAAAACAGTTTCAGTCATAAGTAATTTTTGATCATCACTAAATATTAATTATTGCAAAATCCATTGAACTTTGTCAACTGCATTATTTTCTCCCCATAAAAAATTGTGATAATAAAGTATATGTATACAGAAATGACTTTTTTTCTCGATATAAATTTAATATGTTTCAAACTCTGGTTTTTGACATGGTGTCAGAAATAACATAAAATATAAAACAAACATCAGCTGTGTAAGCTGATGTTTGTTTTACAGTTGCTTACAGTAAAGTATATTTCTGCAAAAAACGTTTTTCAGTATATTGCATGTGGTCTTATTTCCACAACAGTTTACACAAAATTAAAAAAAACAGCAGTTTGCAACACGAATGATATAAATGGACAACCATCCCAGGGCTTGAAATCCGACGCGAGTCCGACTCGCGCTGAGACTCGCGTAAGTCATGGTGACGCGAGTCCACTTGGACTCGCGCTAAAAGTTTAGAAAATGAAGTTTAGCTATTTAGATTTATTCAAGCATATTTTATTGTGCATTATTTTTAGTTACTTTTTAGTTAGTTTCGTTGTATATTATAACCAATAAAGTGATAGTAAAGAGCTTTTATTTAAACTTAATAACCAAGCATAGTAAGTAATGTCCCATCTGCCATTTTTCACAATATGCCAACATCGCTATGTTTTGCTGCCCTACGACAGACTTACCAAGTTAAATCCTGCGATGAAATCGGCGGATTACCCCAGGGTTGTGTGAAAAATGTTTTTAACTTTCAGGGGAAAAACCTAAGACTCGCGTAAATTATTTTTAGGCGAGTCTTTTTAGACTCGGCGGACTCGCGCAGCGTAATTGACGCGAGTCTATTAAGACTCGCCTGAACTAGGGTCGGATTTCAAGCCCTGCATCCTCTCATAAAATTTTTTAACCCAAGTCATAAACCGACATAAATTTCCATTTAAATGTCAACAACCCCTCTAACCCCCTCACACTATCCTAAAAGTTCAATATGTCTTTGAAAGATTTTGTAGCTAGCTTGTTACATCATAATTCGTGCTCAAAAAACAAGAGAAGTTTGACTACTAAGGTAGCTAAAAAAGAGGAATAACAACATAACTCATAGGCTAGAGTTAGCTATGAGATGGAGCCTTGAAGCTAACATAAGCGAGCTAACAGTAGCTAAGACACCCAGTTAAATATAGTTAAACTGGGGAGACTTAGCTAGGTCTTTAGCTAGCTAGCTATTTATCCTTAGTAAAACACATATGAAGAGAAACACTAGTGATGTAAAAATGATAACATTACAGTGAGTATAACAAACCAAAGTTTTCCGTTTGACCAGCAAATTTGTTTGGTAGCCAGCTAACAGCTTTGTGTAGCATTTTAAATTTTAGGACAAATACATTAGTTATGCACCATTAATTACGCAAAAATGTAAACAAATATGCTAGCTTTTTTATAAAAAATGCGGTAAAATTTAAAACTTTAAGAATTTGAGGCTTTTAAGTGGCTTTTTTCTGGAAAATGCAAGTCTGCTTGACAACTTAAAGTGTGCTACATAGAAAAGCTACATAAAAACTGAAAGTCTAAAAATATCACCTTTCAGCTTTACTTTATTACATCTAGCTCCACTCTTCACATCTGAAGTAACTTCTTGTAGCTTCTAACTCCACTTTTCTACTTCTATATCTAGCTAACCCGTATACTTGATAACCCCACACTTTAATTCTTCACTTGGATTCTTCTTTCTTTTTCAAATATGCATTTACTACTTTACTTTTTCACTTTGATTTTTCTTGATTTGATTTTTTTTTTCACTTTGATTTTTCTTGATTTGATTTTTTGCACTTTTTGGACCGTTAAAATTATATCAGCAAATCAAATTAAGTCGTTTTAATCACGTGACGTAAGCAAAGTAAACCTGCGGCCTTTTTTCTGGCAAAATGGACATACTTTTTTGAGCGACTTCAAAGAAAAATGAACACATCCACTCTGCCTGTCACAGACAGATGGATACACTCTTCGTATTATTATGAGAGATTTATTCAGATTGACTCCACTGGATTATATTTCACTGTTAAGTTAAGAAAATAAGGGCAGAGATGAGCAGACGTTTGATGAATATGAAAGGTTAAGGTTAAAAAATATACCAAAAAACGAACTTTTGATCTGCTGTTTCTAAACGAAAGGTTGTTGCTATGAAAGTTTAGAATTTGTAGATAGAATAAGAACATTATTTTCAGGAGGTCGCAGGAAAGTGCAGGTAATCTAATATTTTTAATTTGTCAATACAGATTCATAAATTTGTAAACTATTTTCAAATCGGTCGCAGAATATCCTGCCTAACCGGTTGGTTTATTTATCATTTCATATTATACTAGTCATTAGCTTATGGAAAATTCCACAGTGTGTCGTCCATCACTATTCAAAAGTCTTTAATTCTCCTCAATTTTGAAAAGTCTCCTCCAAGTCCTCTAAAATTAGTTTTTTTTAACAACTTTAAAATAATGGTAAACCCGCTTGCCCACCTGTTAACTTGAAGTAATGACATTTGCTTGAACGGAGGTTATTACTATGATTATAGGTGCGATTATTATGGTGTTATCTGATTACAAAACCCCTGGTTTTTTAATTGGCTTACAGACAGACAGTAGTATAATATAGATCTATATCTTGGTATATATATAAAGTTTATAGAAATATTTTGCATTTCTATAATTCAAATTATTTGATATACAAATAAACCTATTTATTATGCGATCATCAGATGTACTAAAAGTACACCTTAAAAAGTTTGAAGATATATGCAACAAGACCTTACAGAATCTTGACAATACAAAAATCTTAAAACAGTAAATGCTATGAAAGATAATTACTAATCCCGAAGAACTGGTTTATGATTATCAAAACTATTTTGTTCATGTGGCGACAATTAGAAATTAGTTCTGATCTTTTAATAAACTAATGTTTCAGGTAATGACATGGTATTTCTCCGTTAAATGCAAGTTCACCCGGGACATCCTCTCGCTTTCTATTGCAACTTTTATGATAATGCTGTTGACCAAACATGTTCCCAGACCATTTTGATCAACAGAATTGACAGAAAATCATGCGTGAAACAATGATCTCATGTCAAGCAACTTCTGTTATGGAGAAAACTGAAACTTTTAGCCTGCACTTTTCATTTATTTATAGCCTGCACTTAATATTTGTTGCCACACATGATGCAGTATTGCTGTACATTATCTTCAACTGTTCTTGTAGACAGCAGACTTTGAATATTGTTATACTATACTTGTGAAATTGTTTAACTTTTGCTTTTTTGTAGGAACTAACTTGTATATACCCTCGTCTGTTAAATGATATATTTGGTTTTTCTGGTGGTAAAGGTTGGGGGTTAAACCTATATGATGCAAAATATCATCAACACGAATTTGATGCAGCTTATAATTTTCTCTCTTTTGATGGAATTTTATTTCAAATCATTGGAAAAATAATGATGCAACAAGAAGCATATTTTCAGTTCCCATGTACACTTTTGCCAGTAAGCATTTTTTAACAATTTAATATATATTGTGAAAGCATAGATTGAAGTTAGGTTCTTGTAATCATTTCTTCAGGTTGGCGTAGCAGAGTTTATAAACAAGGAAGGGCAAATGTCTGCTTGGTTTGAGAAAAAGATAATTGTGTTACCTGACAATAAGGCTGTTATTAATTTTGGTATCCTTTTCTGAATAACATGAAGGAAAAAAATATTTAAAGGAGAACTTAAATCACGATAATCAAACTTTTTACCTTTCATTTATTAAAATCATGTACCATTTTATAAAATATGTTTTACTAGACAAGTTTATTTATACCCAAATTTTTTTATGACCGTCTTGACCGTCCCCGTAAATATTGGTCACAGAAAAAACACTACCTTAAGGAAAGAAATTATTGTGCAAGAAAAGATTTCGAAATTAAATTATGTTCAGCCTTAAATATGCTTATTCTTTGCTTAAATTGTATGGAATCTCAGTCTACATTATGCTTATAAACTTTATGTATGTATTTTTGTACAGCCTGTGAGACAAAATTTTGTTTTGTAGGCATTATTTCTTAATGTTACATTTTCTTTAACTCGTGTTAAGATGCTATGGAATATTTTCTGGCACTCTTTGCCTGCTACGTAACGAATCCAGAGAAAGTTCAGGTAAGAATTTAAAATTTGCATATGCAAAGAATACTTCTTCAAAAAATGGCATCCTTTTTTCTCTATTTCTTTGTCTTTAATTTCACCATTTATTTCCATATTTGACAAATCATTCTTCATATCCCAATGCATACTTTATTTCTTGTTTAGGACAATAACCACTGGAGTAATATTGATGATATTCTATATGTCAGAATACTGGAAGATTATTTGAAGTCTTTTTTCCCAATTCCTGAGCAAAAAAATTCACGCACAAAGTCGGTACCATCCACCAGCATGATGACTGCAGATTTATGGTATGTCTATAAGTATTTAAAATTTGGATGATAAATGAATTGATAGGTTAGAGGGATACTAACACAAAAAATGATTTTTTGTTTGTTATGGGGGATAAAAATTGGTTAAAAAGTCTTTTGGAATTTTTTAAAGTTCTTGTGATGTCATATGATGCCTCTAAAAAAAATGTTAATGTTACATTTATACCTGTAATTCAAAATATAAACATTATTCAACTTCCAAACTTTGCTTATGTAAATATATCAACACAACATAAGTCCACACTAACACAGTTGAGTTAATGATATAAATTAAAAAAGGCTTGTTTGTAACACACAATTTTATCGTAATCATAAATGTACTAGTCGATAAGGCCCGTGGAAAAATCCACTTAGGCAGAAAAGAAACAAAAAAGATCTGTCATTTAAATTTTGATGACGTCAACAATGACCCGTCGATGCTCGAATAATTTCACAATTTTCTTTACCTGTAGAAACGCTGTTCAAAATAATGTATAGGAATTTTCTTTACCTGTAGAAACGCTGTTCAAATTAATGTATAGGATCACGCGGTTTTGATCAGCGGTTAAGGAGATAAGGGAATGTAAAGATGTGCATACGTCACCAAAGTCCCACCAATGCGCAAAAATTTGTTTTTATTTTTTGACCCATTCCCTCTATTGAAGCTTTTTTTAAATTTTTATAGCCGCCACATGTATTGTGTAGAGTTTGAAACGCTGATCAAGAAAATGTATAGGATCATCATGTACTTTTTACGAACGGTTACAGAGATATTGAAGTTTAATTGTTTTTTGATGACGTCATCAACCCTTCTGTTCCGAAACGTGTCGGTTGAACCAGCTTTAGAAAATTGGTCCTAATTTGGTCCCAGCTAGTCCCTAGTTACCCACTCAGGGGATGACGTTAGTTACTTCCACCCATTTCCAAATTATTTAGCCTTAAACTTAAAAGAATGCAATGGCTTCACTAATTTTAATATATTTCGTTCAATATTGTTTCAATTAACGTAAAAGTTTGGTAAATTACAGAACAATTTTACAGTTGATGTTTTATAGACTTTGTTGAAGAAAAATCTAAAAAATCTAATCGACTTTGCAAAAGTCACAGACAGACAGACAGACAAAAGTTTCAATTTATTATAGTCGTTTTAGCCCGTGGAAAAACCCACTTAGGCAGTGGAACAATAAAAAAGATCCTTCATTTAGATTTTAATGACTCAGCAATGATAAAAAAAAAGTACTTGTTGCCTGTATTGTATAAAACCTGAGAAGCTAATCAAGTAATGTTTAAGATCATATGCTTTTAACGAACGGTTAAGGAGATGTAAGGGTTTAAAAATTTTGCTGACGTCAGCAGGATCTGGGCAATAAAGAAATTTTTTCTTTCAGAAATTTCTCAAACATCTTGTTGCTATTGTGTAGAGGTTGAAGCGCTGATCAAGAAAATGTATAGGATCACGTGCTTTTGACAAACGGTTACAGAGATATTGTGATTTAGAGGTTTTTTTGATGACGTCATCAACCCGTACATTCCGAAACGGATTTAAGTTTTCAAAACTTACCGAATTTGGTCCCAGGGTGTCCCTAGTTACCTGCGCTGTGAAATTACAGACGTCACCACCTCGTTTTTAAGTTATTTGGCTTCAAAGTTATAACTGCATTGTAATGGCTTTATTAATTTAAACTAGCTGTATGCCCGTGGAAGAATCCACTGTATTTCTCATTTAATTCATGTAACAGATACGTCCATCAAAAAACAAATAATACGGCAGAGCAAATCTTACAATCTGCATTATTATATAAGTGACCAAAAAAATTGAAGGTGTCCAACAACGGCAGTTATGTGATATTTAAATTACTTGCTCTTGACCCTCTGATAATGCGAAAATTATTCAGAAAGAAGTTTACCAAAGCATTTCAAAATACATCTCACCCGTAAAATTTAAATCACTAAAAATGTCACATACAAAATGTCTCACAAAAAAAGCTGATCAGTGTCAAACACAAATCTTTCTCAATGTATATGTTAAAATCAGTTAGTTTATTGCAAACCCTGCCAAAGGTGGCACACAATGCGAAAAATAAACAATGAATTGTGCCTTTGGCAGAAATTATCTGAGATGTAAAAAAATTAATTGCAAGGATAAATTATAATTGCATGCACTCTTTTCCCACAAAAGCTTCACAAAGTACGATTTGGAACGCATCAAATTTAAATCAAGAAGGATCAGTCATTTCGGTATGTTGCACACAGTCCTCCCTGGTAAGAATTTATACAAAATATAGAAAAACACAGTTGCAAGGTGTAAAATCTAATTCTTCTTCTGTCTATGGTCCTTCCTCACAAAATTAACATGAAATGTCAAAAAAAGTTTCAGTTATATAACATCTAAAGCAACAAAAATCAGTTCTATCAGTATTATGTCATGTATATAATTGTCTTCCACAAAATGTTCACCTTAAAGTTTCACAAGCCACAGCCTGTAAATTAAAAACAACTAAGATCAGGTATTTTGGTCTATTTCATACCATCCTGTCCTAAAGAAGTTTATATAAAATGTGAAAATTGAGCGATAAGACATAAATTGGCAAAATTATTTTAATATGCATATTGTATATGCCTTCTACAATAATAAGTTAATCCAAAATGTCTAAAAGAAGAAAAAAATAGCTTACAAAGAGTATAACATCGAAATCAACAAAGTAGGTCTTTGGTGTATTAAATATGGCCATACGCACAAACGTTTACACTAAATGTAAAGAAAAGGTAATACTAAATCCACAAAAGTCAGTTCTTTCAGCATGCTAATTATGTCTTTGCCCACAAACTCTTATATACATGAAAATGTCAAAACCACAATTTAGAACAAATTAAATTTACATTTTAAAAATAATTAATTTCTATACTTTATTTTTAGAAATTTTTACAGGAAAAGAACTTTGCAAACCAAAAAAAGAATCAGGAAAATGTTTAAATTTTCAGGGTTATATCGTTTGATGGATTTTATTGCAATTTCACTTTTTCATTTTAATATAAAAACACGAATGGCTTGCAAGGTGTAAAGTCAAATTCTACAAAAATTAGTTCTTTTGGTATATTGCATGATCCTTTTGCCACAAAAGTTAACACAAAATTTCAAAAATAAACACAACACTTAGTATATATTATATACACTATGTATATGGAAAGTCACCCCAGCCTTACCTGTACATTTTCTTACCCTAAATGTAAATAACCATGTAAATCCTTCTCCAACCCAAAAAAAAAAAAAAAAAAATAAATAAATAAATTATCAAAAACTCATGTAAATACTGCAACAAAATCAAAAAATGTGAAAAGGCTACGCAAATTTTCCTCGATGTCAAAATCTCTGTAAAATAAGAAACACAGGTTTTTTCGGTGTAAACATGTATATATATAGTACTCCCTGAAAAAAGTTTAAACTTTTTTTAAAAAACACGTAATGTCATCAACAAAAACATTTGAATCAGAACATCTAGAACAACAAAAAAACACCACACTTACGCTACCAGACTTACTATACGTGTTAAATATTAAATATATATTACATAAAAAAGGGTTCTTAAACTATCCTTAAATATTATTACTTTCTTAAAAGGTGTTGTGGCTTGTTATATCTTCCAATTTAAGCTTAAAAGGTCAAATAAGTTACAGCCATATTCCTAGCGAAGACCACTAAGATAACTACAGTAGCTAGCTAGCTACATGTAATAGCAACATAAAACTCACAAGTTTAGCTAGGTACTGCGAGCTTTAGTTTAATGCTAACATTAGCTAGTTACAGCAGGTAATAGCTGGTCAGTTAAATATAAACTAGAGAGTTAGCTAAGTATAAATAACATGGCTACATATATATAAATTAGATAGCAATTCTACTTTCTAGCCAGCTAGTTGTTGTTGGTGGCTGGCTTTTGTGATGCTAGCTAAGAAACCTGTCTCGCATCAATAATATCATCAAAACTGAAGAAAACACATGAACAAACCTTACAGAAACCTTGCTATGACTAATCTACATAACCATGCTTTTCTTCAAATGTTTCTTTAAAGATTTATTTTGAAGGAAAGAGTAGAAAATACTAAAAAAGAACAGCCATCTTTTTTGTAAACACAGCTTCCGTTTCTTTATGCTGGGAACTTCATTTAACAGTCCGTGTACTTTGTGAATATCTAAGCCCGTTAATTCATATGTAGCATATATATTCCTATATAGGTACTTTGTCATATGGTATATATATTTATATCGTACATTGTGACGCTTATATAGTTATAACTTATATGTGATTTCTATGAAGTAAAAGTCTAACTATTATGGTAAAATATTAACGTAACGCCACGCTTTAGGGGGCGCATGCATGATCCGTAAAAAAGTGACTGGTAATTTTTGTCCTTGGCCTCACCATGCGCATACACACACGCACAAAGCGTATTAATATATAGAAATGTTCCAACTAAATGGAATGCATACAATTCTTAAATATACAATGCTAATAAGAAATGATAAATACTGATAGCTAAACAGAAAGAAAAGCTGACCAGAGTTGCGTTAGTTCGCTTCAAAAAATATATTGATTTAAATAAGCATTGTACTTGTATTTGAATATGTTATAAACTTTGAGACAAACATTTTTTCTACAGATGTTGCTAAACGTTTAATAGAATATTGAAAAGAATCTATATTGAACATAAAACCGACACATGCAGAAAAAACAAATCCCTAATGGCACAAATGTATACAACGAACATTTAATGACAATAAATGAGCCATGAAATAACCATAACAACACAAGACATTACGACAAGACATAAAAAATAACTTCGTATTTAGGCGAACAAATTTTGATGACAGGCGATAAATTTAACAAACACTGCCAATAATTTTTAATTTTGTGAAACTACAAGATATTTAAAAAAAATTATGCTGACTATTGCATCAACGATAATGATGTCATAAATCAGATGGAAATCTTTGAAGCTAAATATCTAAAGAACGAAAAGAGATTTTTAAAAAATTCCAAAAAACTCGAAAGTTTATGCGCATGGTTTCACATAACGTAGTTTCCTTTATGTTGCTTTCAGATACATAAATATGAAAAGTAACTATTATTTAGAATTTTTTGTAACTACGCATTACGTAGTTAAGATTTTGTTTAATAGCTATGTGATGCTTATATATTTTAGGAAGTCTCACCACGCACATGAAAGCTCTGCTTCAAATCACCAGTTTAATTTGATACAAAGCGAAACTTTTTTGCAGGTTGTCTTTTTATATGGTCTATTAAACAAAATTTATGGCAATTGAACCCTAATTTGTAAGGGCTTTATTTGGGCTTTGTGTAAGCACGGGGGAGGAAGGGGGAGTGCCGCCCTCTGTAAATTGTAACAAGGTAATACTTTTGTCATAAAAATTTAGCATTTTAATAACAATAAATTGATATAATTATTGTAAATGTAACATTGTATCAAAGCGTTTTAAATTTGTACTACTGTCTTCAGGGGAGCATTGTTACCAAGCCTGTATTAAAATTTAATGTTTTAGATTTTGTGTGATTTTTGGCTGACTTTGAATACAGAAGAATTTACCCAACTTGACCAGGTAAACACATAAAACAGCACAACACATTAAATGCTTACTTTGTAAGTCTAATGTATTTTTGTAGACTGCATTTCAAAGATATTGCAAACTTTTATATTCAAAATACCTCAACCAGAAATATTTTGAATTTCAAAATAAAAGCTTTTTGGTGCCAAGTTAAATTTCAGCAATCATACCATTTACTTTTTTTCATTATTTGACTGCCATCCAATAATTCATGTAGGAAACTTCAGTACCTTCTATATGGTAATGAAAAGAGTTTTTAGCCAAAAATACTACTTTCTTCCCATAGGAATATAAACTACCCTCTCTGAATCACTCACATGTGGTGCGAATTCTTGTCAAATATTTGCATTCGTTTGTCAACAGCACTTTTGATCAACAGCAAATTCAATCATTAGTCAGTGGGAATTATTCATATGCTCAAGTGGAAGAACTAAAAAGGTTTGTGTCGAATCTTGATGCAACTGTGTTATGGAAGAAATATTTTTGTCTGGTTCATCCAATGTTTTTGTTAATATTTATTTTGAGGATTCCTTTTCAAATTTTGCGTAATTCAAAATTTGCTTGTGAGTATAAATACAAATATGGCAGCTTCGGATGCGGTTCTTATTATGAAGGATTATTTTCATTTAATGTTCATGTAAACTAATTTCAACAGGTTGATCAACATCCTATCAAAATTCATAGATGAGGATTATTATTAATAGTCTGTCCTTTTTTACAGTATTGTTTTGCCTGCTGTCCTGAACACAAAGTTATACATGTATTTGACATATTGTTTTGGACACTGGCAATTGGATGCGTCATTTAGAATGGTAAAGTATATGACTGTGTCAAGTTATCCAGAAGTTCCAAAAAACGGTTAACGTTAAGTGTAATTATAAGGAAGTCTGGAATTTTATAAACTGCTGTACTAATTTGTTAAGACCTCCTAAGGTCATGTCATTTTAAAGAAAACTCTAACCTATTTGTGTTCCGGTATTTTTTCTTGTGTATCTATCAAGCATATTCAGATGGGACCATTAAGTTGATTTGTCTTTTAGTCAATAAACGTAACTGAATGATTGAAAAAGTCAGAAATCTTTGACATGCTTAGCGAGTGCTTTTTTGCGTTTTTTGTAGGTGCTTGAAACTTGGTTGAGTTTTATCCAACCTTGGCGATATACGACAGTGGGAGAAACGTCCTCTGACATCAGCCTGTTACCATGGTAGAGATACGACAATGTTTATCTTTCATTGGTTTGAAACAAAATTCTAAAAAGTGTCAAAACGAACAAGCAATTTCTTTTTGTTTAAAGTTTTCGACATCGATGTTGCATTTAACGTATATAATTTACAACAGTTCAAAGATTCCCAATTTATTTGTTTTTAGGAAGGAGTTTATTAAAGAAAACTTCGCCTTCTACTCTTCATTATTTTACAGCTTTTTGAGTCGAGCATTAAGATCAGATTTTTATTCTTGTGGTGATGTGTACCTCATGTACCGTGTTTTTAAGGTATTAAAATGTTTTTGTTGTTATTTTTTCAACTGTCTTGTCTTTCTTTACTATACTATATGTATGTATAAATGATTACGGCGTTTTTTAGGTTTTTTCCCAGTCAGCACTGCCACAATTGTTAGAAGGTAAGCATAAAACTCTTAGTGCAGAATGCACGCTAAGCAGGACTCCTTCCTTATTGAATATTCATTCTTAGATTTTTGTACTGATATAGCACCTTATCTTACATTCGTGCCTCAAATTACTGACTTTAAGCTTAAGTAAGGAGACGCCTAAAGAAAGTTATCTTCCTGTGAAATCTTCTTACGATGCAGTTTATAAGTTCATAGCGAGGGAATAAAAACAGGAAAAGAAAAGAAAGAAAAAATAGACACCTGCCTTAAATGAAACAATGCAATGTTAAAAACATATAAGATATAAAAATAATAAAAAAAGTTTAACATTGTAACTATGTTATCAGGTGTATTAAATGCCGAGGTTCGAAATAATGTTGAACTCATATTGGTGTTGGTGCAGAATTTTTTTTCGGACAGTACTGGCCAAGGTGTTTTTCTAATGTTTTACTGAACACAGTTAAAATATTTTAATTGATATGAAATTAACAGCTAGCTTCAATAATATCAAAACACCAACAGGTCATTGTATATAATTTCAATGATATCAAAACACCAACAAGTTTTTAATTTATTTTTTTAAATAATTTAATTACTTTAATTGATTAACTTTAATTAAATAATAAGTTAAGTGAACAAAATGAATGCATTATTTCAATACGCCATTTTTAATAATAATTACCCCCGTAATCTCAATCGCCGATTTCGCTCAGGAGCCACAGAAAACAAATAGGACAGTTTTACTGACAGTTTAACTGGCTTTGTTTTGACCGCTCGCACGTATATACCAATCAAAACGCCTGATTCTTTAAAAAAATTGTTTGTAATGTATATGTCATTCTTTAAAAAAACAATCCAAGACTTTCGCGGCCTGGACATGCCAACGAAGAAACATGACGACGAAGGCCATTTTGGTTTTGAAAGTGGTCGTGGTCAGTAGTGTTAGGTTTGTTGATCTGTTTGACCTTTTTGTGTTCTAAAAGCTTTTTACTTTGGAAATATTTGTTTTCTGTATGTTTTTACATGCTAAGATATTTATATTGTCACGTTTTTAGTCACGTACAGATCTTAAACGCACCAGTTTTAGGATTTTTGGCTAGGAACGAAGACTTTGAAGGCTAGCTAGCTAGAGCCTTCCTTATTACTAATCTGTATGGTATAAGAGCTTTTTATCCTACCCAACATTTATTTTTATGTTGATACTGTAGCAATTTAGCTAGCTCCTATCTTTGGCTAAAAAGTGAGAGTATAATTGTTATGCTAAATGCAGTTAGCTAGAGGTAGCTACATCTTTTATTATTTCCCTGAAAACTTTTTCTGCAAATAAAATGGCTGATCAATTGTTTTAGCTGGACGGGTAACGACAGGCTCTTACCTGTGTTTTTATTTAAACCGAAGTTGCAATGATTTTCTGGAAAATTTTCTGGAAATGATTTTCTGGAGTTTTTCTGGAAAAGGGTATTATGCCTGTTCAACTATGTTTAACTGTACTAAGCGGTTAGCCCAGTGTTAAAAACAGACTGTTTTTTGTAAAAGGCTGTTACGCCTATGGGCATGTGCAACACGGTTTACCTGTACTAAGGTCAGCCCACTTTGACAATTAATTTTTAAACTTTCTTGGGAATCACGCCTGTACGGATATGCAACACTGTTTCCCTGGACTAACCGCTCAGCCCTGTGTCTGCGAGAAAAAGGGTATTATCCCTACTATACGCTGTGCAACATGGTTTAACTGTAGTAAGCGCTCAGCCCGGTGTCACAATTAATTTCTTAACTTTCACAAAAACTTATTCTGCAAAATAAAATAATATTGACCAATTGTTTTTGCTATGACAGGGTAACAACGGTTTGTAAACTCTATTTTTATTTCAGCTATCGTTGCGGGAAATTTATTTTTTGAAAAATATGTTACAGTCGCAACACTATAATGGTGTATGCGCTTCACTTGATTTACGACATACTGTATACCTGTACTAAAGCGCTCCACCTGACGGTGTGGCACAGTTTACGGCTTTTATTAAGCGCTCCACAGAGTGTTCAACGCCGGGTCACACCTTTACTTGTGGCTTAACCCGGCGGTTCTACGCCGGGTTTCCCGGCTAGTTGTATATAATTTCAATGATATCAAAACACCAACAAGTCATTGTATATAATTTCAATGATATCAAAACACCAACAAGTCATTGTATATAATTTCAATGATATCAAAACACCAACAAGTCATTGTATATAATTTCAATGATATCAAAACACCAACAAGTCATTGTAGATAATTTCAATGATATCAAAACACCAACAAGTCAGTATATATAATTTCAATGATATCAAAACACCAACAAGTCATTGTATATAATTTCAATGATATCAAAACACCAACAAGTCATTGTATATAATTTCAATGATATCAAAACACCAACAAGTCATTGTATATAATTTCAATGATATCAAAACACCAACAAGTCATTGTAGATAATTTCAATGATATCAAAACACCAACAAGTCAGTGTATATAATTTCAATGATATCAAAACACCAACAAGTCATTGTATATAATTTCAATGATATCAAAACACCAACAAGTCAGTGTATATAATTTCATTAACATTAAAACACCAACAAGCCTTCTTTAATTATCCTTAGGGAATTAAGATTTGTATAGTCTTATTCTCCTAGTGTATGAAAACCCTACCAAGTCTTATTTCTCTAGTACTGTAAGTTCGGATCAGTGAATTAGAACTATTGTGAAATTGGGACAATGAAATGACAGTAGTTTCAATTTCCTAATAAAATAAAGAATCCTGAGATATGGGGAAAAAAAATTCAGATCGGACAATCTTTGAGAAAAAAAGGGAAAAGTCACAGAAACTGTCCACGGGAGAGGATGTTTTCTTAAGATTATATAGTATTTGAAATAAATAGTGAGTTCACTATGGCAACATGGTGGTCGTATTCTGTTAACCCCCTTAACACTATCAATGTAAACAAGGCTATGCCATGAGTATATGCTATATTAATTGTATGTGCAAGTAGCACAAACACGACGGCGAACCGCATTGGTTTCACATAAACATGGTTTCATAATAATTAAAACGTCTTTTTTCGCTATTTTAGAAATTGATGCATCAATAGCGCAAACCTCTTTTCTTCAACAGAATTCGGCTAAAGTTGGTCTAATCTCCAATTGGATGCGACCACAAAACAACACAAGTTTTTATTTGCAAGCAACTAAAAATAAGGTAAGTGTTGCATCTTGTGGAGACCTGTTTCTTGATTTTATTCTTAAAAAATGTGTGTTCTCGATGAGCAAATAATATGAGGAAGTAATAAATTTAATTAAATTGCACATTAAAGCTTGCAGTCCGCCCATTTTGCTTATGTGGAGCCTCAACAATACAATGCGCATTGCCATGTGATCAAGTGCAGGAAATAAGTATTTAAAAATGACAGCAAATCTGGAAGTTAATAAGCCACAGTCTTGTTTAACATTTTAATTTAAAGGGAATTGTCATTCACAGCATGAAATGTTCCTGGCGCTGACTTAAACAAAAGAGATTCTCTCCTATGTTGTTAACATTATTATATAACATTATATAAGGATATTTTTTGCCCAGAAGCGGAGAATACTCATGTTGAAAAAATGATTTCTGTTTAGTGATACATTCTTTGGTGTTGCGGACGTTTATACAATAAAAAATTTTGTGGAACATTTTACACTACTTCGCAGTGCCAGCTGCTTCTGGTTGCCCATACTCTTTGTGAGCAATACTTACAGTTGTACTTAAAACTTGTGCTGCAAGGCGGACATACATACTGAAATGGTGTTAATCTTATGTGTTCAGTAGTAATTTTAGGATATAACTGAAGGCGAAGCTCTAAATCTTTAGAACCAGAATGTGCAAGGTTGTTACTGCCGGTGTTACCGAGTGCGACTGATCACAAATAAAAAAAAAATTCACGATCATCTTAAGAAAATATGTTTTTGGTTTTATAAACAATGTTTTTCTCTTCGTAATCTACAAGGATAGAATGCCTCATGCTTTTATGTATTTGATACATTGTACGGTTTGCTGAAGCTCTGTCAGAGTTGACAGCCATAAGAAGACAACAGCCTTTCAGAGTAAGGGGAAGGATTGAGTGGAAGTGACACTTTTAGTGGCAAAATTGGCTAGTGTGAATTTCATAGGATTGTAACTTGGAACTAAAAATACTAAAACGTGTGATGCAAATTCATAGTTTTTTGGAGTTGATATACTGATATTTTGTTCTTCGTGATTATTGTGAAGTTAATAAGGTGATCATCCTGATTTGCTGCAAATGCAGCTTATGCCAAAAAATATTCTCAAAACGCTTTGATTAAACAGCTTTGACCTACTTTTGTGGAACGTACTGACACGATGCGAAATTACCCCCAACAACTGTACAAGATAGGATATTAGAAAAAGTACTGTCAAAAAAGTAAAACCAGGTTAAAAAATCTATATAAAAAACTCGTTAAAAAATATAGATACAAATACTATTTCTCGATTTATTTTTCACTATATGGTGTTCGCGGTAGACATAAATGCTGGTTGGTACTAGTAAGCACTATGACCTTGGGTGTTGTAAAATGGGTACATAGGAGGCTGTGTCTGAGATTGAGCTTTCAAAAATGCATTTGCTAAAAACCCAAGTCCATCTTTTATGCTATTCTCTATCGAGTTCATAGACTTTGTCATGCCTTTGATAGACTTTGTCATGCCTTTTATGGCTTCCTCACTTTGCTGCTGAGATCTTCGTGACTCGGTGTTTCCCCGTTTTAACTCGAGTTCCAGCATCATGTCCCGTTGGTGTGCAGATGAATCTTTTGCATATTTGATATCTTGCCCCAGTCCTTAGGAACGGAGTCTTCGGGCAGTGTTTCTACTTGTTCCTCCTCCTCTTCACTTGCACCTAACAACATCTTGTTCTGTTGCTTGTAGCGATACCTATTCGTGGGTATGGTAGTAACGGATGGGCATCCACCCCATATCTCCCTAGTAGTTCTTAATTGTTAGCCACCAATCTTCCAGATCCTAAACGTGTACCCCGATCGACTGCTTGCTTGTAACCACGTCCTAACTACCTGACCTTGTTATTAACGAGCGTATATCCTTCTTGTTTTAGTTTGTCTAACTTTTATTATCCTTTTTTGTAGTAAATGTTTCCATCATCCTTGCCTGTTCTTGGAATGGATTCTGGTCCAAAATCTGATATCGAAAATGATTTATTTATTTCGGACCGAAATGAGTCCAAATAAGCCATTTCGGTCTTCACAAAATCTGCTTCAAAATCTAGACCTTCGTAACTTTTGTACTTGTGTAGATTCTGAAACAATTTTTCAGCCATTTCATCGTTCCATATCCATCTTTTTTCCTTCTTTGCCTTTTTTTATTGACCTTCCCTGATGCCTGACGATTATGCTACAGTCTGCTGCGGTGGTGGTAGAGGGTTTTCTGGGAATTCGCCAGCAGAGAAATAATCATCATGGACATCACTAGCTATGATGGTATTCAGCTGATTCTCAGTGCAGCTATAAAACTCGGACACAATCAATGCTGTGTAGGTTGTCAATGCGATTCTTCATCACCACTACTGTCATTATTATTTCCACAGCTTGACATTTCCTTTATGGTAGCCGATACAGATTTTTTGCTAAAAAAGTTAATACTAGCTGTACATCACAAAATAAAAAAGCAACCAGTGATTCTTTGGATAATTTAGAGTTAGCTTGGTATGCCTAGCTAGCTTGTTAAATAAAATCATTTGGCTTATTTGGAGAAGTTTCTAGCTAGATAGCTAAGGAAAATTTGAGAACACTAGACTATTTCTATAGCTCTCAAAAAGAGAAGGCTCGCCTCAAACCTAATCTTCTACGTTTGAATCGTTTTATAGCATCAAGAGTTAATTGAACGTTGTTCTCCATGTCTTACAAATTTGAAAATGAAAGTTGCTATCAGTGATTTCGCTTCGTTTTGTTGTTTTCTGATCTGCGCATGTCCATAATTGATATGACGCATGCATAAAAATACTCGATACGGTCATCTCGCAACGGCATACTGTTTACATGAATTTTCAAGACCGGTTTGAAATCTCCTCTCTTTTTTTCAACTTGTCGAACAATATATTTCCGAATATCTTGCTTCCTGTCAAAGCAACATACTTTGCTGTAACAACAAGTCCGACCTCCCTTTTTCTCTTTCCAACCACAAATGCTTCAAGTTTGTTTTCAGGCGCTACGTTTAGAAAGTTTGTAAGTAAATAAGAAATTTCTATTGGTAGATGTCCAACCAGTAGTGTTACTTCATCGGTTGATTAAAAACGCCAATAGCATTTTTATCATATTCGATTTCCGGGTGTCTGTTTTGCATATTAATTTTTGTCCAATATGGCGTCTTTATAAATATGATGTCCACGAATAGCTGTCTGGAACTCAATTTTAAAATTCATTTCATACGATACTGACAATGATCTAGACAACTCTGAAAGTTTTATTCGTCGTGACAAATAAAACCAACGTTATAATCGTATCGTTCTCGCTCTGAGAATTCGAATTCAAATGTTTAGGTAATTCGAATGTTTTGTTTTTGAATAGAATTTTGTTTTAATTTTTTTATTTTCATTGCGAAAATGGAACTAGAAGAGCCAGCAACAACTTCTCACAAAGGAGAGAAAATAAGTTCTTATACGATTAAGTTTAAACTTGAAGTTGTTGAATTTGTGGAAAACAAATCAATTGGGGCTGCTGCGGTGAAATATAAAGTTGACCGCCATTGTATTCGTGATTGGAAGAAAAAAAAGGATGACTTACAAGAACTTTCAAAGTCAGTTAGTAACAAGAAAAGAAACCGTTTACAAGGGGCTGGCAGAAAACCGTCGAGCGATGAAATGGAGGAAAAAGTACTAGAATGGATTGTTGAACGTCGTACGAAGATGCTTCGTGTGTCAAGGAAACTTATCAGGAAGAAAGCAATTATTGTCTATGGAGATTTGAAACGTACAGATCCAGATAGGTATGACGAAAAATTTGAAGCAACGAATGGTTGGCTTTTTAAATTTATGAAACGAAATAACTTATCGTTGAGAAGAAAACCTCCATAGCACAGAAAGATCCCGATCTTTTAGTAGCTAAAATCGTCTCGTACATATTACGTGTTAGAAGATTACGATTGAAATATTCATACCAACCAGCCGATATTATAGCATTTGATGAGACACCTATTTGGGCGGATATGGTGTCAAACACAACAGTAGATGTTGTTGGGAAAAAAACTGTTAGTATGAAGACAACCGGACACGAAAAATGTCGTGTAACCGTTGGACTGGCTGTATTCATTGTATTCAAGGGAGGAAAGCGTGATGTTGAAAAAATGAAGAAAGAGTATGGAAATAGGTGCATAATAGCTTCCTCGACAAACGGATGGATGAATACCGATCTAACAGTTAGTTGGACAAATACTGTTCTCGGACAGTTTAACTTTAAACGCAGATTGTTAGCTTGGGATACATATGAGTGTCATTTAATGCCAGTTGTCGGAGCATCTCTTAAAGCTAAAAGGATTGACACCGTTTTGGTCCCTGGAGGTTGCACTAAATATATTCAGGCACCGGATGTTAGTTGGAACAAGCCGTTTAAAGCATATTGCACAGAGAAATACAATGAATGGCTTGAAACCGTCGGAATTCATCAAGTAACCGATGGCGGGAATTTGAAACCTCCGCCTCACAGCACAATTGTAAACTGGATTCTTGATTCCTGGAAGGAGCTGCCAGCTGAATTAATACGTTAATCGTTCAAAGTGCCTTAACATCGGCTACTGATGGGAGCGAGGATAAAGAGATCCATTGTTTCAAAGAGCATCAGCCCTGTCAGGCTGGTCTTGCAATGCTCAATGAACAAATACAACTGGTAAACGAGACGGAAGACAACCCATTTATCCCAGATGCCAAGGAAATGATTGATGCGGCTCCCTTAGAGACGATCGTAGACGAGGACGAAGAAGGCGATAGTGATATTGAGATCGATTAGTGTTTGTTTTTATTATACTTTTAGAAAGATATGTTGTGTTTATTAAAATCGTTGTTTTTATTTTTTAGCACACTAGATTTTTGCATAATTTTATAAGCCCCCCTCCCATTTTGACAAATAAGCCCCCGGGGGCTTAATCGTTGATTTACGGTATATATAGTCTGTTATCAACATGGGTCCTTGAAATAAATAGGATAAAAAATATTAGTAACAATAAAACAAGAAAATGTAAATGTACAATAAAAACGTTGAGTATAAAATATATAAACAGCAGAAAACACACAGACAAAAAGGCTAAAAATCAAAATACCACACTAGAAAAACTGAGTTGATCAAGACGTAAAAACAAAAACAAAAAAGCCATAAAAGACTAAATACGCAGATAATGTTCTCTCAGTTGCGACTTAAAAATAATGTATGATTCACATTTTCTAATGTCCAACGGGAGTGTATTGTAAATATGTGCTCCAGTGTAACAGAAAGCTTCACGAGCATGTTCCAAACGAAGATTAGGTAATTCCAAGCTATTTCTGTTGTTACGTGTGTTTCTTGTGTGGTTTGTTTTCGTGAAATAATTTTTAAATTTTTACACACATCGTTGTCCAAGCAACGGCGAATGAAATTACAAGCTCGAATTTTTATCATATTGACAGTATCAGGTGGTGTCAAGAATTGATTTCCAATAATTGAAGTACTGATTGAAGTACTGATTGAAGTACTGATTATCATATATTTATATTGTAACATATTTTACCTAGCTACCCTAAAATCTAGTTCGTGTGCAACCGTTAATTTAATTTTGACAATGTTACTCTTAATACCTACTTGAAGAGTAAAATGATGCAATAGGTTGAATAAATGTAAGACTTTTATGGAATTAAAGTTACTGTTTCCCTTGCACTGGTCTTTAAGAGCACGTTTCGCAAAGCCTTGCCGACTGTTGAGTCTAAAAATATAGTTTTGATGTCACGTAGTAAGCTGCACACATAGTTTGTCTACGGGAAACTATCCTGTACATAGCTGCGGCCGCTTTTACGATGCAGACCTAGATGCAAACCTATTGTTTTGTTCGCGCATGCCGTTTTTTTTAACGCTGACAATTTTCTCAATCTACGTATCTGAAGGAAAATGATTTAATCGCCGTTCAATTCGATAAAGGTATTGGAATTTGTCTAATTTTTCCATCGATACATTTCAAACGTTGTAAAAAACAAAAATTTCCAAGAAATGTGACAAAACGTTAACTGAAGGAAAATTATTTAATCGCCGTTCCATTTGATAAAGGCATTGGAATTTGTCTAATGTGAAGTAAAACTTACCAGAATAAACTGCGAGACATACTCGACTTTCGCAATTCGAAAAGTATGTGCCACCAAGGAAAAAATGCCAAACACCCAATTCTTAAGGAGGAAGAAAAGATCAATAATTTTTTTGGAAGAGCTATTGAATAAAGAAAAGTTAGTCAGGAACTGTACAAAAAACTGAAACTTCGTGGTAGCCAAGTACCACGCGTTTATGGTCTTGCTAAGATTCGCAAGGATAACGTGCCTTCACGACCTGTACTATCGATGCCCGGCTCAGCGTTTTACAAAATTGCTTGTCAAGTAGCTGATAGGTTAGAAGTTGTTCCTGAATGCAACATAGATACGTTATCAAAACAGATAACAGATAGTTTAAAAGATATCGAACTAAGTGAATGCGATGAAATTATTAGCTTTGATGTAAAATCTCTTTACACGAATGTACCGGTGAACGAAGCCATCAGTGATTGTACAGATCTTCTGTTCTCTGGAAGATACCCGACACCACCTGTGGATAGAGAAACATTTAAGAGCATGTGGGAAATTTGTAGTTGTAACGTTTTGATGCTGACACATAACTGATATTATTTGCAAACCGACAGCTTCGCCATGGGCAGTCCAACAGCAACCAATGGTTGCAAATGGCTCGATCAGTAAGTTCGATCAACGTATAAAAGGAGACGCTACCTTATACGCACGTTATATGGACGATATCATGCGGAACATTAATCGAAATTTAATTGAAATGAAATTGAGCGAAGTCAATGATTACCATCCGTCTTTACAATTTACTATCATGAAGAAAAAAGACCAGATACTTCCATTTCTTGACATGAAGATGCTGCGGACTAGAACAAAGATATCATTTACATGTTATTCAAGCGAACCGGGTTAACGATGAACTATCATGTACTTGCACCACAAAGATATAAGAGATCAGTTGTTTCAGGATTCATCCACAGAATTCACAGTGCCTGTATTTCGTGGAAAAATTCCCATGAATGGTTAATCAGTACCCTCCGTATTTTTATGATCCGATAATAAAATCGACAATCGAAAAGCTTATCAATCTAGAAAGAACTAAAGTAAAGGATGGCGAAAAAGAACCTGTTAAGGAGAAAATGATTTTTGTACAATACAGAGGGAAATGTTCTGAAAAATTCCAGAACTCGTTGAAGCGAATGAATGCTCTGAGCAAAGTTGTATTTACCATCCGAAAGCTGAAATCAGTTTCATCGCTCAAGGCAAAGGTTGACGAGTGAAACATCGTATGGTATACCATATTGTTTGTCCAAGTTGCTAAGCTTGCTATGTTGGTCAGACTGACCGACATATGATCACCCGACTAAAAGAACACTCGAACCCGACAAAAACCGTTCGTACCCTATGGAATGTGATATTAAACTAAAAATGGAACATGTGTCTATTATCAGTACAGCGAGAACAATAACACAATTATTGATTCTTAAAGCCCTAGCGACCAAGCCAATAAAACCTGGACTTAATACCAAAGATGAATACCGTAGGCGCATATTGACCATTAAATTATAATTGCGCTTTAACATTTTCTAAATTCTGTCCGTAAAAAGTTATTTTAGTAAACTTTAGGGTGAAGATTTGATGTGAACACTGTATATTTTAAAAATAAATTTTATTTTATTTTAGCTGATGATGATTCATGTTGAATCGAAATATATTCTGAGATTAATATAATACATTGTGGGACAATTATTTGCATGAAAAATTTACCTCAATATTTTTATATGTATCTTCAAGTAAGTTCAAAAGTTAATTGAGACTGACCGGTTTCAGTGCTTAGTACAGATAAACCATGTCGCACGTATGGAGTGACCCTTCCAGGCGTAATGTCATTTAAAAAAAAATACTTTTTCATAACTTCAGTTGAACTAAAAACACAGACCACGACCTGCCAATGACCTGTCATAACAAAAAGAAGTCCCCATCGTTTTCTATTTTGCGGTACAAGTCGCCGTGAAAGTTCAAAAATTAATTGTGAGTGGCACAGGGATGACCACTTAGTACATGTAAGCCATGTTGCATATCCGGGTGAACACTTACAGCCAAAGTATCAGAAATTAACCAAGTATCAGGAGGTATTTTGCACAAAGTACCTTTCATTGAATCAGTAAACTTTGCCCATGTTATATGGCAGTGAAAGGTGTAGCTACCTAGCTGCATTTAACATAAATAAGAAATAATGTTTGTTACGGACAACTGTACTTGGCTACTTTCACTTTTTAGCTGTAGGAAGCCGTAGCTAGCCACAACCCAAATTGACGTATTCAAGAAGAATTTCTCCATCTGTTGATGAGGTCACGAGTTATTAAACATTGCTCATAACCACCATACAAATAAGATCCCTGCGATTTTCACGATTCTGTTACGATATATAAAATATGTCGAATTTTGAAATACTTATCCATTTTATGTGCAAGAATCCGCAGTCTTTAAACCATTTATACTGCTAACAGAACAACAAAATTAATAGCAAAATATCGTCTAGAACGATTACAAACGTGATTTTGTTAGGTAATCTTTTTGTCCGTGATTGTAAAATTATTGATGTCGTCACACAAGAAATGCTGACATTGGCATTAAAATTGTTATGCTACGTTATTCTCATACTACTAGCCGGTGACCTGGCGTCGAAACGCCGGACTAATCCGCAAAAACTTAAGCAGAAATAAAAACACACTTTACAACCCGTTGTTACCTTGTCGTAACAAAAACAATCAGTTAATTTTATTTTATTTTGCGGAATAAGTTTTATGAAAGTTTAAAAGTTAATCATGACACCGGGCTGAGCACTCAGTACATGTAAACCATGTTTCACATGCGTATGAGCGTGATACCCTTTTCAAAAAAACTTTATCGCAACTTTATCGCTCAGCCCGTCCTGTAACGTTAGTACAATCACTCAGCAATTATATTTTGTAGAATAAGTTTTCAAGACAGTAATAGAAGGTGTAGCTACCTAACTGCCTGCATTTAGCATAAGAATTGTTAATCAAGAATTTTGTTATAGCCAAACTGCATTTGGCTACTTTCACTTTTATCCAGAGGTAGCTGATAAGGAGCTAGCTAGATAGCAACAACCCTGGATGAAAATAAATAATGTTGGCTAGAATAAAAAACTCTCATACCAAACTGACTAAAAACCATAAAAGCAATAGCTAGCTGGCTTTAGGATGCGCCCTCAAAATCTAACTTCATAGACAAAATCTTAAAATTGGTGATTTAAGATTTGTATGTGGCTAAAAAACGTGACAAATATTTACCTTAACATGTGAAAACATACAGGAAACAAATATTACAAAAATAAAAAGCTTTTAGAAGATAAACAGGTCAAACAGAAACCTACAAACGTAGTACTGAACACACCATTTCCAAAATCAAAAGGGCCTTTACGGTTCTGCTTTACACGTTCCTTCGTCGGCATGTCGTGGCCACACAAATCTTGGATTAATTTATCGAAAAAATCGGGCGTTATGATTGGTTGCTACATGTAAAAATATATCGCATTTGATATTTCGTGCAGATATAAAATTTAGTGCATCATTGGCACGACGCGTCTCTTGCTCTCTATACCTTTGTCAGAAGTTATGCACACTTTGTGCCCCTTCCCTCATAATTCAAGGCTCAAAAAAGTCCTTACTAAGTTGGTTTAACAATGTTTATAGCCAAAATCTTTAAAGTAGTTCGTTTAATATTTGTACATATCTAAAGAACGTGACGAATTTATAAATAGAAAGTATTTAGAAGGGGAAACGGTCAATAAGAGATCTCCAAACGTCAACATCACCAAACTAAATACAGTTGACTCTCCCTAATTCGAATTCCCACGGGGAAAAAAAATTTGTGCGAATTATAGAGAGATTCGAATTATAAAAAGTCTCTGTAATTCGAACTTGTAGCTTCAGAGAGTGAAAATTCGAATTACAGAGAGAAATTACGTTAATTTCAAAATCAAGAAAACATAATTTAAGTTTCATTCAATCTTTATTTTCATAGTTTACACAAAAAAGAAACTCTATTTGAAAAACTGCTGAATACTGTTGGATATTTATCAATTTATTTATAAATTTATAAATAAATTCGAATTAGGGAGAGAATCGTGCTGAAGGGACTGAAAAACTGTTCGAATTAGAGAAAGTTTCGAATTAGGGAAATTCGAATTGTAGAAAGTTTTTTATAGGAGTTTCTTAAGGAAAATTGACGGTGACTGAGCACTCGTTCGAATTATAGAAAATTCGAATTATAGAGATTCGAATTAGAGGGAGTCAACTGTATGACCATTATTATCGTTGCTCTAATTGTTGTATGTTCCTTCATCCACATGTCGACGCCGTAAAGAATTTGGATTGACTATTCTTAAAAATGAAGCATTGTGATTGCGCAACTGCTTGCGAGTGGTCAAAACAGAGTCGTTAAAAATATGTCTCATTTGTTATATGTAGCTTGAACATTTCGTGCGTGGTTAGCACAACCCGGTTTTTGACGACAAAGTAGAACGGGTATTAGTAATATAGAGACTAGTCTTTGTTCCGTAAAAAAATCCACAGGTTTGCACATCTGCAAACTATTTACTTTGCGGAGGTTCCAAAATAAAGCTGCCGCGCAACCATTTTATACACACAGCCAAACTAGCTATTATTATGAAGACTAGTCAATGGTTGCCCGTGGTAATTCTACAAATTTGCCCGTTCTAATTACCACATTTCGTTTGCCCGTAGCGCAAATGTAAAATAACTCACAGACGAAGGGTATTAATATAGAAACCTTGCACTTGAAATAATAACGTGTTAGCCCCTATTCATTGTTGATCAGTTATTAACGGCTATTTAAAAAAAAAATTGGCAAAAATTATTAGAAACTTTCAATGTTGCTTTTTAGGCACAACAACTATTCGAGCTGCTTGCAAGAACGGTTGACGATCTAAGGAATAAACTCTCAAGCCTAAAAAATAGCAACGCACAGTACCCAACCATATTTGAGAAGATTAAGAATCTACTTTCGGAAACAGATAATATGCAATCTTTCCATATAAACCAACAACAAGAACTTCTCAGATATTTGGAACAATCCGGAGAGTTGTTAAGTTTTATTTTCCAGGTGACATTTCTTTCGTTAATTACATTTAAATGCAGACCAGTGCGACCAAACTTGAAACAACATTATCCCTTGAAATTTATTTCTAGGATTTTTTTGTGTTCTCAACCACATACCTATACAGTGTCCTATTAGGAAAAAACTGTAAACCGTAACATACTTCGCAAATACGTAAATACTAGTTAAGTAATGCCAATGATCGTGGACACCCATTTAAATTGCCATGCATTCTATTCTCAAAATTTATTTTTCCACTCTGTTACTTTACCCTTGCATTGATGCTTTTGAAATTCCCTTAAACTTAAATATGTAACTTTTGGTTTTAATACCGCTGTTTCGCTAATGTTGACAATTCTTCTACAACATAGAACTTCGCTTACATTTTTTCTTTTCATGGAATTTTAATTTACTTTTTATAGAGACGCAATTTTTCGATTTTAATGTTGTTGGTTTGAATTGTTTTCTGTTTTAGCTTCTGGGGCCAACAGATGTTTCTTCTACTTATCCTTTTGATGAAAGGAAAAAATGTGAGTGGAGCAAAGATAATACATCGAGCCTTGGAGCAGAATATGTTGTCACAAGTAGTGGTGTACAACTTACTGATAGAGGAAGAATACAGGTAAATGAAATAATATTTCGCTCCTTTTTTTCTCTATAGGTCTGCTTTTATGAATATGCAAATCTTGCGAAAAGCATTTGCAGGGTGGGCAAACGTCTGTAAAATTTCCCGAAAAATCTAAAAATTGTAACCAAAAAATCTAAAAATTGTAACCAAAATATCGATTCCTTCGTAAAAGCTCCTAAGTTGTTTTTACTAATATGCATTGATTTTCTTTCAAAGTAAAGTGTGCGCATTGTAATTTTCACGGGACTGTATTTGACTGAGCGTCTGTTACCATTTTTAAGAAAATTCAATGGGTCAATATGACAGCAAATAAAGCATTACTTAAAAACAGAGACTGATTAGCTCACAATATATGCATGTGTAAAGGGGGATTTTATGAAGCGAATTAGACGGCGAATTCGCTGGCGAAATGTATCTGAGTATGCACAGTTTTATTTGTTTTTTAGCAGTGAAATATTTCGCTGTACACTTTTAACCATTCACAAAGCATTTAGACTGAATTCAAAATAACTGCCTTGTTTATAATACCCAAAAGAGTCATTACATTTAGAATTTTAAATTCGCCACATGTTTTTTGTTTCTCGTGAAAATCGAAAAGATATTTTTCAGCTAATTCGCCGCCGAATTTGCCATTTACAATTCGCTTCGTGGAAAGGTTCTAAGGTTCAGTTTGAATTGCGAGCGAAAAACATGCTAAGAAGCAGTCCGAATGTGACGACAACAGACTTGAAATTCACGAATCGTTATCAAAGCAGCTTAAATTGAATTATTGCAGAAACATTGCCAATATAGTTTATTCGTTTTTTTTCATTTTTTTATCATGTATTATTTTCCCGCTAGATTTTGCAAGGTTTGCAGAAGTTCCATCTGTTATATAGTGGTGATCCAGAGTTGCAACCACTTCGTAGTTACGAGTCTGAAACAGCTGTACGGTATCTGTTTCAAGCAGCTATAAAGATTAACGAAAAGGCGAGAACTTATTCTAACATATTGCTTGACTTCACTTTATTCTTTTCGTATATCGTTTCTCTTTAACGGTTTAGAGTAATTGTTCAAATCTACATTTTTTTGCTTACTTACTAATTACAATGGTGTTGTTGATGTTATTTTTTGAGGTAGATCCTGTTAGCGTAGATGTATGATGTTAATAAAGATTTTCTAGAACTTTTCGTAGAAAAAGACGTTGTTAACGTTGTATGTGATTCTTATTTTACCAGCATGCAGCAAAATTTTTGTTGTGGCTGTGTATTAACGCTGTGTATCTTTTTTATTTCTCGTTTTTTTGTAGTTTGCAAAATCGTTGGAGCGCTTATTTAATCGTCAAGATACACTTGGACGTACGTTACGCAAGTTTTCGAAAGTAACACAGATTACTCATTACACAAATATGTCGATAAGTTTACCGAAACAAAGTCACACTCCCGTAAAACCACGCGTTTCTCTTCGTTTTGCTGGTTCATATTATTTTATGGTTTACTCTGGTTTGTTTCTGCTGTTCTCAGTGTTTTTTGGTGTCGGATCCATTTTTAGTTTACTTTTACTCTTTTTAATTATGGTTACATGTGTTATTCGTCACGTTGATGTGCCACCTGTCAAGTTTAAATCCATTTAACATTGAGAAACTTATTTGCGGACTTTAACACAATTCATTTGCTCCAAAAGAACAAGATTATTATTTATTTAATGTTCGCGCATCATTCCAAAGTCCCCCCTGTTAGAACTGCTTTTATCAATGCGAAGACCCCAAACAAAGTCGTCAACGTCTAAAGCTACCGCAAAAAATGTTCGAACGGACAGATCTGTTTCAAGAAATGATCAACCTCGAATGAACACCAATCAAACACATTAATTTGAACTCTCCATGTAGATAGTCAACAAGCAACAAGTAGGCAATTCTGTGAAGCATGTTGCTTGTTTGTTTTCATATCATTGAACAGCTTATTTTGGTTTTTGGCGAACGCACCATACTGCGTTTACCCTTAATGAAAATTTATGTGGAATCATGAGTCAAGCTGTTGCAAATTTAAACGCATTTAGCATGATAGAAATAAAAATAAAAACTTCGTTTATTTTTTTTTTGGATTTGTTTTAATTTTTGATCATTGCTTATTTAGTACAAATTTCCCGATATAAACTGACAATAAAACTCGCAATCTCGTCCCCAGAACACTTTTTTCTGGGTGCGTGAAATTCCCAACAGACTGGAATATGCTTATGCGTAAAACGCAATCAAGCTTAGAGTAGGCTGACGTTTTGCTTATAGAAGAAACAAACTAAAAACTTAAACTTTGCTTTATGATGGGATAACATGAAATCCCGTTTTTACTTTCGAAAGAACGGAGACAGAACTAAAGGTATAATCACACAGGGCAAGTTCGGACAGTTTAGGGATGGTAATTTGCTGCGTTTGACCAAAAAGAGAACTAATTGACATGTGAGCGCGCTGTCATGTCCTGCACACCTTTTAAAACTTAAAATCATATCAATTTTGTATAACGAATAATAAAAGTCTGTCTGATTAAAGTACTCATAACACAAAAAACAAAACACAGAAGGACCCCCTATATTAGTCTGAATATGCTTATAAAAACATGGAAAAACGAGTAAAGCATTTTCTTTTTTAAACTTCCTTTATGGAAAATGCTCAAACCAATTGGATAGATAGATGTGCATATTACATGACTAGCCTCACAAATATCGAGGGATATACCCTGCCTATTTTTTCCAGGAGGGGTCATGGATTAGACAGGGAGTCCTGGAATATTTGATTCTCATTTTGCGCTACGGAGACTCAATTAGGGTCCTTGTTCTACCGATGCATCATCCAACGGCCCACACAGTGCTTCATCCCCCAAATGGCCCGTGTTAACCTGGGGCTATAATAACATTTACTCGCACACATTGAATCAAAAGGAATCGGACACCGGTCTTATGCGCAAAGTAAAGATATCACCGCTAAGCTTCGTGCAATCGTCAAGTATACAAAAAGATACAGCTGACCCTGGGATCAAGGTTGCAGCCTATATGTAAATAATTTTATTTGTCCGACTCCATAAACAAATGTGTGGCTTTATTTTTTTTAAAAACTAAGGATGCCAAAAAGATATTGCACTTAAAAAAGGAATGATGAGAAAAGGCTAACATGGGTTAAAATGCTCGAACTTCGTATAAACTGTTTCACAGTAAACACAAAACCCGCGGTCGTTGTAAATCACACAAACTAAAAAAACTCAAATTATTTAAAAAAATAAACGACTTGTAAGCAATAGCTCAGGTCGACGTGGATAAATAAATAGATACAAAATGGGAAAAAAACAGTTCCAACACATACCTTGTTCTAAAAATTGGAGGAGTTGGTTTAGCGGTAACCAAGACCTTTGATGTCCTTGATACGAAAATCTGTGTGCAAAGCTCCATTTGACTTTTTGAATTCTTTGTATGATATGAATGCATTAACCCATGATTAACCATACAAACATTCATCATGCGGGAAAAAACTTTTTTCCACCACTTAATGTTCTTTTTGAAAAATGGAAGTATTTTAGAAGTTGATCATTCGCGTCGACTCCTTCCATATACTTGTTGTACTTCAGCTTTATTGGTTCAGTTAATTTTGCATTGTAGACTGTAGACATAGGGTCACATCTTTTCGATCATAAATCTTTGTCATTGATATTTTTTTATTGTATAACGCAATAGCCTTTTCACCACTTTTCTTCAATTTTGCATTGGCGATTTGATTGAGACTCCCTTTCTATTTAATCAAGTGTCCGAACAGCACCTATACTCTTTCCTTTCAACTCATAGTACAAACATGTTGAAGAATAAAAATTATCCATAAAGACGTACCCTTTATCAAGGTAAGGACCACACATAAACATTACTAAGTCGTGCGTCTTCACATAGCCTTCAGCAGGTAATTGGTTACACCAGTGTAACTGTCAAATGTCAAACAATAGATATTGCTAGAATCAACTAGCTTATATGTTTTAATATGGTACTTGTCTATCTTGTTTGGTTTGTAGCATTTGAAATGTACTCGCCCTTTAAAAGGTATGCATCCTTCGTCAAAAGACAGGTACTGACGCGAAATTTCTCTAGAACGTTTCGTTACATATTGTAGAAAAAAACAAGTTTTTTACGTGGATCATTACCTGGCTGTCCTTTACTAACATAAGAATCATTATTACACAAGTGGAGGAAAGAGAATATATTGAAAAAAGTTGTCCAATAAAATTTCACGTTCTCTTTGTTATGATACCAAAATAAAAACTTAAAGGGGCTACGGAACGGCTGTTGGTTTTCGACTTTAGTGAATTACACGAAAGTGGAGCTGATGATGGCGGCGAAAAAGTTTACTAGTAGTGAGAACCATATAGCTCCCATATCAACCTTAATATCTATCATAGAAATAATGCAAAATACGATTGTTAGAAACAGAATAAGGTCTTGAGTGCTTTCTGCTTGCACAATTTAATCAATAACAGTGTTTACCTGTCTCAAAAATGTGTCTTTGGGATGAAGAATTTTTTTTCCCTCCTGCTGCCTTCGTTTCTTCATCAAAACAAACTGGCTAAATAAAATTTAATGAAGCACACGTGCGTGAGTTATTGGCAGTATAATGAGCCTAGGTTGTGAAATAATTAAAAGTGCGCGCAATGAGTTTGGACTTTGCACTTTTCAAAGCTATTAAATGTGTTTTGTTTGTTTGCTATGGAAACAAATACTAGCAATGAGGGAGAGGTTTGTTTTATCTTCTGAAAGCTTTATATTTTTGTAATATTTGTTGGACGCTATGCTTAGTATAATTAGCCGTTAAAAGCTTCTTTGTTTTTTTTACAGCTAACTGCGTCTTTTCCATGTTTTTTCTTGAAATCAGAATAGTGTTGTTTAATAATACCACATACTGCTGGCTACAATAAAATTAATAACTTTTTTGCACAATTCTTTCTTGTTCCTTTTTTTGGTTTTAATTGAGGCACAACTTTATGTGGATTTATATAAATATAGATGGCTATAGGAAGATCGATAACAAAGAAAAGTGTGGAAATTTAAGTAAAAAAAATATCTATCGTATAAGTAGTTGTATGAGCGGCTAATTATACTGTACGCACTGTATATATAATTATTCCGCATAGATGAATAGATGATCTGTATATTTTATATATATGGCTAGCCTCACAAATATCGAGGGATATACCCTGCCTATTATTTCCAGGAGGAGCCATGGCTTAGATGGAGAGTCCTAGAGTATTTAATGCTCATTTTGAGCTATGAAGACCGAATTAGGATCCGCGCTCTACCAGACAACTCCCTGCAACATCCAACAGCCCACACAGTGTGCCTTCTCCCCTATTTCCCTCACATGGCTTGCGTTAACCCAAGTCATGTGAGAGAAATTGCGCCAAGGGGAATTGAATCCCGTTCTCCCGCACAAAATGCCAGAGTTATAACCACTAAGCTACCGTGCCATTGAAAACGGCTAACTATTCTGTTACTGGCTAATTATCAGTTCTCCTTCAGTGCCTAATTTGCTTGAAAATCTTTCTTGAACTCACCCAAAGTATCACAAAATATTTTTCTAAGATTTCTTAGAAAATACTTGATTTTTAAAAATCTCACGAAAAGGACCATCGATTTATCAAATCCGCAAATTTATTAATTGTGTGTTTACCCTTTTTTGTTTCAACTTGTTAAATTCAATTTGTCAATTTGAAATTTCAGAAGTTAGATATATATATATACAGTTACTCATGTAAATCGACCTCCCATAAATCGACAAATCATGTAAATCGACCAAATTCTTCGGTCCCTTGAAACCCTTACAACAAAACTCCTTTAATTCGACAACTCATGTAATTCGACCAAATCGTGAGAAGAGTCGAATTACATGAGTTCAACTGTATGTTTAACTTTTTGGATTTGTCAAACAAAACGATGACCAATCAGTTTCCTCAAAATGAAAAATTGCAACTAATCCGACTCCCTGAAAGAAATTCAAATTTGGGAATTCGAATCAAAAAAGGACAATAAACAATCAAATTTGTTGAATTCAATAAATCGATTTCAACAAAATAAATCCTGTATTGTCCACAGGTTTCAAAATCATGTATCGCCTGCTTAATATGTTACTTGTTTAACAAAGATAAAAGCCAGCTTGATTAAATTTATATACATATATTTATATATATAATATATACCTTGTGCATCACATGACATTGATTTGTATCTTTTTAATAAATTCTCTTTTCAAATACAGGCAAAGAGAGGTTAAAGAGACAATAATTAAATAACCTGGTGTTAATTCAGTTGATGGTAAAATTGTATTCTTGTTTCTCATTTTTAAAATGTACTTTCTTTTTCAGATCAGCTGTTATCAAACCATGCACCATCAGCATTTTCAAAAAAATTTCAACAAGAGAGTAAATTTTAAAGGCCTAAATACTGAAATATTCAAATGCTAATATGTATTTATTGCTGAATTAATTAACAATGAACTACTTCATCATTCAAATTGAGCTCGTTCAGAAGTTATTATATTCGAATCATCAAGTTTATACATAACAAGATTTGTATTCTGAAATTTTTTAGAATTTTCCTGATCAGTTTAAAAATATCCAGTTAAAGTTTTAACTGTTATTTTAGAATACTTTATATAGCTATGTAAATTTTTTATTTTTTATTTATTGAGTTGTATTTTAACATTGCAGATTAGTTACAATAATAATTGAGAATACTCAATTATTTGTTTACCCCATAATTCTCCGTTTTCAAGGTCTACTTCAAATTTTAAAATTTTTCAGGCTAATGGCGGAAATCTTCAAGCCGCAGGGCTTCTTGTTTTCTGTTTGTCTTCAATGTTAAGATAAATATATTGTCACGTTTTTTAGCCACGTACAGATCTTAAACGCACCAGTTTTAGGATTTTTGGCTAGGAACGAAGATTTTGAACTTTCGCGAATTTCGCGAATTTCGGCCTCATTCACGAAAGTTTATCCTCGCGAAATGTTTCAAATGTAGCCATTCGCGAAAGTTTATCCTCGCGAAATATTTCAAATTTAGCCATTCGCGAAAGTTTATCTTCGCGAAAAAAACAAAATTACCGATTCGCGAAAGTTTATTTTGCAAAAAAGATGCCAAAATACCGTAACGGTGGAACTCTCTGTTTGTGAAATGAAGTAAAGAAAAGTCAAAAAAAGGCTTTTTTTAAAATTGCAACAAAATTTTTGAAAAACTTTTTATCTTGTAATTGAAATTAGGAATCCATTGAAAAAATCCGAAAATAAATTATGAAAATGCGAAAATTTCATCTGACAAATACACAGAAGATAAGTCGCAAATGAATTTCGAAAATAAATCTTGATCCTTGTTAGCATATCTCCACATAAATTCCGCCATGTAAGATGAAAAGTGGGATTTTTTTACTCCAAATGATGGTAATGTTGATTTAACTTGCCTCCAGTGTCCTTCAATTTTATTTGTATGATCTCCGTTACAATTATCAAATTCAATTGAGTGGTTAACTTTTAAATGTTCAAAATCTAATTCACTTAAAATATCATATGGTTTCCAAAAATCTGAAACTATAGTTGTACCAGGCAGGATCCAATTTTTTATTATAGGTATCAGTGTTTCTCTGTCTCTCTTTTCTACCGCTACAAGAAAGTTCTTTCGCGATTCTTCTTCTATACCACCAAAAACCCACTGTCCATCTACACGATGGCCCCTGTGGTATTTACGCTTTCCAAACTTACTCTCGTCAATTTGAACTCGTACACCTTTACCGCCAATCTTTGATGAATTTTGGAAGAGTAATACTTCACACGTTTCCCGGCAAAAATATCCCAGTCAACAGCAGTAGAACTTGATATGCACATTTGTTTGGCTATTTGATTTTGATCGATACCAGTGGTCCACCAATACGTCATTTCAATCACCTCTTCTATCGTCAAATTAGACTTTTCAAACCAGCTACCTTTGCGAATTGACGTTTCAATAAAATGACCATTCTTTTGGCAACGCCATCTAATTCCATCTGAACTTTTGCACTTGACAAGTTCATGTCATTGTTACATTTATCGCATTTTCTTTGTTTGATTAACAAATTGTTGTCAAAACACCACGATAAGGCATTCTCTTTGGTATTCGTGATGTTTGTGATTAAGTATTTGTGTGTTGTAAATGCTGTTTTATCGGATGAGCGGATAAAACGATCATAACTGTTATGAGAAGGTCCAAATTGCGTAGACTTGTCATGACTAACACTATTGACACCACATTGTGTCCCCCGGCTTCTTAATCTTTTTAACGGTGGGTAATCCATGCTATGATTTAATCAGAAATTAATCAACTCCTTTGCAAGTTATTGAAATTATTGTATCAAAAAATATTTGTAGATTTGAAAAACGAATAATGAATCGTTAAATTGTAATATAATTATAAAATAATAGAAAATGTACTTACTATGGCCCCTTACTGTAATTTCTCAGGCAGAGTATTTGTCATTCGTGATACACAGAAAAGTCAGATAACGGGACGTTAATGAATTCCCTACATTGCATAATTTTAGCTACTCTTGCAGTGTTAAAAGATTCATCAAAAACACATGACTTGTCTTCAGAAACTTTTTTTACAATTACTCAATCATACAGAAAATAAGAAAACGTGACAAAATTTAAGCAATACACATAATAGTAAAAACATGCTGAACACAACTCAAATGTTACGCAACTTTCCGAACAGTGTTTATACTTTTTCATGTACAAGCAATTTTTTATAAGAAACAGAAAACATTTTATCTGATGTTAACTGTTGTTATTTTTCGAGCATTTTTTGCCTCGGCATATCTGTATACAATTTGTCAATCGAGTAGAATAAGTTTTATTAAAATTTACAATTTTAAACCCGATTAACTTTGTTATAGCTAACCTATATATTTTGGTGTTGCTAAATTTGTAAACTTTTTTATAAGTAAGAACGACTTATTCTATGGATATAGAAAAAGGATTATTTGAAAAATTTTTGCTAATGAATTTCAAGATTAATAGACTCGATAATCCGATCCGTAATACAAACAGGATGTTTGGCGAGCCTTTTTGTTTCATATTCACTTTCTTGTAACCAATTTTTTCTAGTTTTCTATAAACTTAACAAATTCTTGGGATAGTAAACCGCGAAATCTTTTTGATGTACTTTGTTTGAAGGATCTGTATGTGACGAAGGCACCCGGTGTCATTAAAACAGCTTTTTTATATTCATCAGAAGTTGGGGCACGTTTAACTGCTGGTGTTTTGCTGGTACTAACCAATTCTGTGATATACTAAAACGAAAAATATTGTCATAAATGAGATGAATAAATGTCTATGAAAAGATAATAAATGCAAATTTGCTGTAACTTAATTATAAAATATTTAAAAGACTAACTGTGTAAAATAATTCTTTCTGTTCATCAATTGATTCAACATACATTATGGCACGTTCCAATGTTTGCAAGGAAATAGCTTCTGGTAGACATGTAAATTCAACTTCATTAAAAAGGGCATTATAAAAGTATTCCACTCTGATGCGCGAGGAGAATTGGGTTTTGTTGATATTGCAGTTATTTCCCAAGAAACAAAATCAGCAAAGAAAAAAAGAAATTCATCTTATAGTAAATGGAGTGGAAAAGATAGATATTTGATTGGGAAATATGCCGCTGAAAATGGCGTCGCAGCTGCTGTTAGAAAATTCAAGAGACAATTTCCAACTCTAAACGAAAGCACAGTTCGCTCTTTTCGAAAGAAAGCTGAGGAAGAGATTAAACAAGCCTCCAAAGAACGAAGAGAACCAAAGAAAGCACTTGAAAAATATTCGTCACCTACTGGACGCCCTTTGTTGCTTGGAGAATTCGATTCGATGATACAGAGCTATTTGATCGCTCAAAGTAACCGGGGGTGCGTAATCAATTCAAGTGTCGCTAATGCAACTGCCACTGCATTAATGAAAAGAAACCCCGGAGTTATCGGAAATATCGACCTGGAATCTTCACATTGGAGCCAAAGTCTTTAGCAAAAGGAGTCGAATTAAATGATATACAAGTCAAGCTTCTTTTATCTATTTTGAAGCCCCTTCATGCTGGTTGGATCATTGAGTTTTACAATGAAATGACTTCTAGCAAAGGCTTTAGCATTATCAAAAGTGGCTGGAGAGCTTCTGGGATTACAGATGCTGTAAACATTGGTCTAGAGAAGTTGCCTTCAATCGATCCATTTGAAGAAATCATTCCAATATTGTTTGACAACGGGGATACCAGTGTACGAAATACCTTAATCCTGACAGCCATAGCCAGTTTGACAACGGAGGACCTCACCTTGGCAGAATCAAGAAACGATATCAGTGACGAAGAAGGTAGCAGTGAAGAAGAAAATAAACGAAGAAATGAATACTATGTAAATCCATGTTGTGAAGTATAGTTAATAAAGTGTTTCAAACTGATAAAATTCTTTATTGATTTGAAAAATGATAAATCCTGGAAATTTCCCATTCGCGAAAGTTTATCCCCGCGAAATTTTTCAAATGTAGCCATTCACGAAAGTTTATACACGCGAAATTTTTAAAAGTTAGCCATTCGCGAAAGTTTGTACACCTAAAGTAGCAGCTAGAGCCTTACTTATTACTATTCTGTGTGGTATAAGAGCTTTTTATCCTAGCCAACATTTATTTTTATGTTGAGGCTGTGGCTATTTAGCTAGCTCCTTATCTATATCTTTGGCTAAAAAGTGAAAGTATAAAAATGGAGTTTGGCTACAATAATATTCTTAAGCAATAATTCTTATGCTAAATGCTTTTTTATTATTATCCTGAAAACTTTTTCAAAAGTGACAACCGTCCCAACAAAATGTTTTTTTTTACTAATACTTTTTTTCCACAACCTTCCACTCTACAAACTTTAAGTAATAATTCAAGTAAATCTGAATTAACAAGAATACATTCTTTGTTTGGTTTTTCTTTGCATTCATTGTTGACGTTTTCAAACATACTTTCTTCATAATTTGTTGGCAATAACAACTGTTTTGGAACACATCGCTCTACACGTACTTCATCAGCAGGTATATTACACAAGTGTTTTCTCTAACCGAATTTTTCTCTTCATCACTTTCTTCACTATTATCACTAAAACACACAGTCATTCCTTTTTACAACTCTACCTAGGATTAACATAAAAAAATCCATGTATATTACGTTTGTGTAAACATAAGTACTCACAACACATTATTATTTAGCTGATTTTCAGTTTCAACAAAGCTATGAGGTAAACTTGCTTGTTTCATTTACATTGTTTGATATACAGGAGATCTCTGGAATTTTAAGAAAATAATTATTTATATACATATGTATCTAACATTACGAAAAACATTTCTTCAAAGCTTTAAATTACCATGGAGGTAGAAATTACCTAATGGACTTGAAAATAGTGTACGCCCTGAAACTCTGTCAAACTGATCATCTGGTATAACTGTACCACTTGACTGATTGGAAGTACTCCTACAAATCAAATTTCCATACCTACAGCTAAACTGTAATGGTGGTGCAATATTGCTCTTTACCAGGCTGAGCTACTCTTTTGAAAAAAAAAGAGGTTGGATTTCAACCAACGACATATAGCGCCCACCATATTATAGCAACTCAGGTCTCTGTGTATGTCTATCACTAAACAGTTAGAAATAACTGGTTACTAACTTTAACCATTTAGCTAACTTTACTAAATCATTACTATATATTTAAACATCATTACATAAATTCTAACTGATTTTTACACTTACTGTCTTTTAAACCCAGCAGTAGATCACAATCTTTGGCTACAACTATTAGAAGAATTGGAAATTTTCATACTCATCAAGTAGCTCATGAAAAAAATCATAGTGAGTTCTACCATCACGAAGCTTCTGATAACGACTATACACAGTGATGTCAACTTTGATTGTCTTTCTCAATGTCGTCTCAACTGAACAATACTTCCCTTCATATAATCTGGGCCTTCCTATTTTTTTCTTGACCTGCTTAACACCTGATTCGCAAGGAACAGCAAAGTCATTTCTGGGTGAATCTGGAGAACTACATGGCAAAGAAGTTCGCAAGATAGGCGAAGATAAATCGATAATTCCTCTACTGTCAGCTCGAAAATTATCAGGTGTTGTGGTATATCTAGAATTTTTATCTTATCCAGCCCTGGCCATGTTTTCATCCAGAATGAGTCTCGCTGAAATATTTCTTTGTAATATACTTTTCGAAAAAAAATATTGGAACAGCGAGCAAAGTGCGCTGGTCTGTTCATTGCAAAATGGCGTTTGCCGGATTTTTAATATGTGCGCGGGATTTACGGAATGTGAGCATTTTACCCGGTTCGTAGCCTCTTTTTAAAGCAATGAACGATTTCATTTCGGTAACAGTTACACCTGCAGCATACCATTGTTTAAGACTTGATTAAGAAGGTAGGTTATCAGCTTCTTTCTCCAAACATGAATGTGCATATTTATTTGTTTGTAAAACAATATCAGCCAGAACTTCATCGGGCAAAAACAAAGACAACAAAAAAAGTTCGTCGGCAGTGTCTGGTATATCCACAAGAAAGCCACTATTTTGGGTAAAATTTGGTGTCCAAGAAATGTTCGTATCATCATCTATCCATAGCGTACCATCCCAGTCAAATGGTGTTCCTTTATTTGTGCTATTATCAGCTGGTGGCACAACTGGCAAATAATTATCAAGTTCATTATCATTCGGGATATTCTCATCATGTCCTTGTTGAGGCAAAATCCTCGTCTAATTTTTCATCCTGTAAAAAAACAAAACTTGCCAGTGGTTTATCATCTTCATATTCAGAGCTAAAATCAATATCAAATCAAATTGTGTAGCTATTAACTCAAAACTTTTTTCTGAAGGTCTCCTAACGTAATGTATATTTTCCAGTAACGTTAGTCGCCATCTTGTTTCCTCTAACGTTAGTCACCATCTTGTTTTCTCTCTAAGGTGGTGATTACATGGAGAATTTTAGTCTGGGCTGAAATTTCAAATCGGTACAGGTGACAAAAATTTCGTCCCGCCGTCAACTGAAAATTCATTCACATTAGGGATTGTGATTACACGAAGAAAATTTCAATTCGGGCTGAGATTTCGCCCCGAATTGAAATTTTAACGCGGCGTAGAACAACGGGCTAAGATCTTTGCCTTGTATGTAGCTATATGTATATAGCTACTGAATTTACAATTACAGTTTGTACAAGAAGTTTGTTACAAGAAGATGTAACAAATTTTTTTTAACATTCTTTTTCCATATCTCTTTTCCAAATTTTATATTATTGGGATAAGAATTGTTTGTTTACAAAATCCCGCCCAGAGTACTGCGCTACCATCTTTTCTGTAATAGTTTCTGATTGGTCAAAACTCAACTTATCCTATATTATAATACGCTTGTGTGAGTGACTATGTGAGTCCACGACACGCAAAGCACGGGTCACTTTCTTACGACGTGACGTTACGCTAAAATTTACTAAGTTAAAAAAAACGCAAATCAGAGGGTTACTATTTAAACATTAAATTATTTTTTTATTATTTAAAAAAATAAAACTCTTTGTTTTTATTTTATTAAAACTAATTTGTTTTTATTTTTAAACTTTTTTATTTGTTTTTTTTTTGTTTTAAAAGCCCCACGGGGTCGTTATAGATAGAACAAGAAAACCTGTCGGTTTGAACACACAATCCAACCTTTTCTCGGCTAGGAGGACCTCCTCGAATGGGTCGTGCACCACGATGTAAATTGCTAGCACTCTGGGTTTCTATGGCTAATAGATCAACCAAAATATGGTCATGAAAATCTGTCGATGCAAGAAAAAGAACTTGTACAGGAATATGAAATATACTCCATAAGATAAACAATTATTAATACACTATAATAAATACAACATTTTTTCTCATTATAACTGTATATTAAAAATAAATGAGCAGCAAAAACTTCTGTTCATTCCATGCATTCTTGCATTGGGCATTATGGCCTAAATTTTAGAAATTTGTGCGGTGAAAAGGTATATATTGTAAAATAATCAAATAGCTTATAAAACGACAGAAGTTAACTTCTAAATTTATAATTGTAAAGGTCACACCCGTTCAACATCACTGTATAAGAACTACTAAAGCATTATTTTAATGGATTTATAGGTATATAAGAAAATATAAACAACGGATCACCAGATTAATAAAACCCAGTTAAAAAAGTTAAAAAGAAATCTACAGTCATATTGGCGAACCTTGCATTTCAAAACAAGAGAATAGTTAAAATCAATTTCAGTGTTATAATAAAAAAAATAATCTATAAGTAAGGAATTTACGCTACATGATCCTGCTTTTACCAAAAAAATTTTCCTAGTCGGATTGTCACGTGGTACACATTTCGGTTGAGAGAAAACACGGACGTTTCACGGTCAAACTCTCATAACAGAAGCTTTATACAATGTAAAAATATAGCTAAATATACACATGTATGTTTCCAATACTTCAAAATTTAGCTAAATAAATCAGCAGGATTCTCTGGTGTTATTTCAACTTCACATCGTATTTCCAAATGTATCAAGAGACAATCAACGACCCGCTGAAGGATTACGTAATGTTTTTATGTTAAAATCCAGTGAAATACACATCCCGCATGGATATCAAAGGGATGTCGGAACAATAACAATTTGAATAGAATTTTAATGCGCACTAAGATGAGTTCAATCTGCGTCTCTATTTCTACCTCTATGATTAAAACAACATTTTGTAAACATTCTGGGTACAGGGAATGTAATACACTTTATTCAACATATAACAGATTTAATTGTGGAAACCAAAAAACACAAACTTGACTAGAAGCTCTAAAGCCGCTAGCTAGCTAATAAACTCTTAGGAAAAAATATTGGAGTCTGCGAAAATAATTTCATAATGTTTGCCATGCCAACGACAGCGACAAGAATGTCGAAGGAGGATCTGGGACTTTATTGTAATGTTGCCCACACACACCTATTTATATGCAGTAAGGAAACTGCTAACTAAGCAGGTGCTGCTAATTAGGCAATTCTCTAATTTAAGAGTAAGACAAAGCAATATTTAGGTTAAATATAACATTTTTTTAAGATCTCAATTCATCCCCTTTTGATTGGCAAGCACTAACTCTATCATTTTACCTTCCTAAATATAAGGCTAGGCTCTGTAGTAGCTATGTACACAATTTAGAAAACGCATGGGAGAGATTTTTCTTTTTCACTTATTTAAGCGATTTTCTGTAGTAGGTGATTCGAGCCACGTACGCTTTAAAAAATGGTGAAAAAACAAATGATGTAATTTACCAAATTAGGATTCCATGATTTTTGGATTTGTTAGCTTAATTAGCCATTCGTCATCCAAATTAGGCTAGATCATTCTGCTAATTAGGAGTAGTATATACGTCTAATTAGCAGTGTTCGCTTAAAATTAGTTTTCTCCTCTAACTGATATCAGTGGGTTCAACCAAACCAGAGGCTCTGCATGTGTTCTGTGTTTGTGTACTGATTGTTTTATTTTGCATTAGCTTTTACATTATAGCCAGCTATAGCTGGTTAACTCAGAAAGTCGCCAACATCTAGCTAGCTAGACTATAGCTAGCTAGCTACAGCAGAGCTAAGAAGGCTAGTGGATATAGTTCACAAACACTAGCTAGCTAGCTACTAATCAAAAAATACAAAAACATTTCACTCGTTAACAAAATATATGTCAACATTATTTATTTGCTAACTAGCTCTGCGGAAAAATATAAGTAGAGTATATTCTCACCTGTCTTGTCTTTTCAACTTTCTTTTTTTGTCGATTTCGAATAAAACCTGGCCTCGCAGTAAACGATGCATAGCCAGTCAATGCAAATAAAAATGTTTCGGGGAAGTTAGTTCAGGGGAATAAAAACTAAGCTTAAACTTCACATATGAAGCATCAGAGCTGGCTCCGCGTAAAAGATTCACCAATGTGTTCATTTTTTTCCGGAGACGAAGGAAGGCTAATAAACCAAACACAAGCAGACTATTTTTTATTATATAATATAATATACAATTATGCTATAGCCAAAAACAAAAACAAAAATGAAAAATAAAAAAATAAAATATTCAACGGTACGTTGCGTTCTCGTTCACACGTCAATTCTACCAACTGACTGGGATATAAAGGATGTTTGATGGATCAGTTGGCATGTCATTCCTTTTCAAAGTTCTCGATCCTCTTATACACAAGACTGCTGATTTCAATAGCGTGAATGATATTTTCGTTCGTAACCAGCTCATCACAAACCTTCTTCCGTTCCTTGTTTACGCGCTAACTTCAACGAAAGTTCTTTAACGAATCGTTCTGTCTCACGACTACAACCACCATGACTCGAAAACACCAAAGGAGTAAATGAGCCGTGCTCTATTTCAATCACTCGTTGGTTGTATTTTCGTTTCTTCTCTTTTCATTGTTGTAAAATACCTTCTGAAGATTCTGATTAACATGGCTTGAAGCGAACGGGTTGAAAACCCTTACATCAAGAATGCTCTTTGACCACGTTGCCAGAAACTTCTAGCTGCAACATCTAGTCTAGCTTCATCCCCTTGAATAGCATTTGGTGGAAGAGCTTCTCCCAGTCAGAGGGATTAGTCGCGGCTCTATCTCAACGTCTTTGCATGTTTCTTGCAAAAGATTGGCGATCGAATCTTTCATTTCATCATGTCTTATGTATAAAAATCCACCTTTTGGGCAAGACATGGCATGATCTACACTATACACTTTACTGCAGAGACAAATTGAAGGTAGATATTTAAGAGCCATCTGTATCTGAGATTAATTGCGTCGAAAAACTCTCTTTTGTTTAGAACAAATTTCTCTGACTCCAAGGGCAGAGTGGTAAGCCAAGATGAAGCGCCTCTCATGGTAGCCAGGTCGTTCGCTCAAATATCCTCTTTACTCAATCTTTCTCTCAATTGTGATAGCATAGGTGATCTATTTTCTTCACGTTTCTTCCTATTTCACGTTTCAGCTTTTTCATTTTTCCCAAATCAATGGAATTCTCTGAATTTCTGTTGCTTAATGTTGTCAACCAGTTGTGCAGTTACCAAAATCGAGTTCTGATACTCTTCCGGAGCTGTATCTGCAAAGATCGGCAAAGCAATTCCACCCATTCTAGCAGGTAATGACAAAAGAAGCCTTTCGTCAGAAGAACATATGTGACCATCAGTGAATGCTGGTATGAAAACTGAGTCAATTACTTTGTCGAAAGCTGCTATATGATGCTGTACTTCAGGAAACGTTCTAATGAAGTAGGTTATCTTGTGTTTAAAGCCACTTATAAAAGATGTAAAAGCTGCTTGTGGTTGGCTTTTTGCAATATTGGAGAGTACAAGAAGCTGATCACACCATTCTTTCACTAAATTGCTTGCGTATTCAGATTTTCCTTCCTCGCTGCCAACAAAACTTCCGAGGGTACTTTCTTCCATGTACTATAATATTTAAAATTTGTGTCATCAAAAATCTTCCCTGCTTTCAGTTCTTTTTGCTTCAGACTTCACTATCAACCAAGATTTCGAAGCATTGGGATAATATCCTAATTTTGGACCGACCTCAACAATTTTGTCCCACCAATATTTCATTTTTCGAAACTTTCCTGCTCCTCCAAGATCATCGGCAAATGCCACATGGCGTATGTCAGGATCGGGTTCAGGGCGAATAGATGCTAATAAAGTTGTAATGCCCAACGCATAAATAGACATTGCTGTAGGATCACCCTGAGTGGTTCCTTCTGATGATTTAATTCGGAGCCACCAGTAACAAAAAGACGAGATGGTACACAATAACAGTTCCATACATAGGTAGAAATTTCCGGACAGATATAACGGATGTTATGAAGTTAGGACATTTCGATTCAATGCATTAAATGCATTTGATGCATCAACCAAAAGAATACCATCAGTTGCTTCTTCAGCAAATATATCTGCCATGGCGTGAACTGCCGCTTCACAACCAGCTTGTTGGCCTGGCACAAAGTTGAAGACTTCCTGCGCTTTCTATTATCTCAGGCTTGACTATTGAGATGATTGCTTTACCAATAATTCTCCTCAATACTTCTCCAACTCCTATCGGACGAACTCCAGGTTTCTTGTCAAGCGGAATAAGCCTACAGGTTACATAAGCTTCCAAGTTTGTTTTTTTCTGAGACGACGGCTTGATTTCTATTTTACGGGTACACAGAAGACGAGCGAATTTTGCGAGAGATGCACATAATTCTTTTCCAGTCGATCCGTAACTTTTTGAGACGAGAATGTGTCGCCATCCACTGGCATCCAAACCTGATGGTCCACATGCACCTCTTGTACGTAAAGCTGCTTTGATGATTGTATCTTCATCAATGTTGTTGAATACAGCTGGATCACTGAACGGCAGTTCACCAGTCATAAGCACTTCTTCAGTTGCTGGGCTAGCTTCAGGATGTTTACTTTTCAATTCGTGCAGGGTTTCCGTAGTCAGTGGCAATATACCTCCTGTGTTAGTGTCGTCCAGAAGCTTCAAAGCCGCATTTACTTTTCCTTCAAACATAAGTTTCGCAAATGTTTTAGCGAGATTTTCTTGATCCATCTGTCTTCCGTTCATTTGTAGTTTGCCCTGTATTGTCCGTGCCTCCCTAGCAAGGGCATCAAAATCTGCAATTTCCCATAGTTCCAATCGTCTAGCTAGGCATGCACTGTGGTCTTTAGCTTTCGATTTGTAGCTAGGTTTTTGTAGAAGCAAAGCAGGCATAACCATCATTGCTTTCAAAGCGATTTCTTTCAATGGAGAGTAGTCACTATTCCATATATCAATCATTCTAGTTAGTTCTTTGATAAACTTTTTACCAGCTGTACCAGATGGCAAGAGAAATACATTTCGTCTCCAGAAAACAACTTCAACGTATAATATTGTCTATTATCATCGTAACATCTTCCAATATCAACTTTCCCCACACAGGAGCTGGAGGAGGTCTTGACATTGCAGTTGGGAAAACGTCCGTTGAAGATGGCATTGCAATAGCTTCTTTTTGATTCCCATCAATTAATTGATTTGATTTCGCTTTTGAGTCTTCTAAATGTTGAATAGCTTTTAAGTGCAGCTTCAGTCCTGATGTACTTTTACAAATCTTTGCACAGTGCAAACATTTATTGATGTTTAAACAAGACGTCGTATCAGAAAATACAGAAAGATCGTTATATTTTGATCCGTTTTTTGTCGTGTATCAAGCAGAACTTCTTTCTCTTCAGCATTTTTTTTCAAAGGAGCTATTGGTGCAGTTGCATCATCAAAAAATAGGTGTTTTATCATTTCATCCATTTTGCTATTTTTGTAAATAACCAGTAAGAAACCTGTACTCTCTTACCTAAAAGGTCCCCGAAAAGGAGGGTGCCTTTTTATGCGCTTTCTTTATTGACACAATGTGTAGATCCAATGCACACTTTTCCAAATCTTTGCTCGTACTTCAAAGCTTCAGACAAATTTAAAACTTCTCTTACCTAAAATTTCCCCGATAAGGAGGGTGCCTTTTTATGTGATTACTTTAATAACTTTACGATTTTTTTCAATATACAATTTTCAATCCTTGACCACAATTTGAATTCTCCAGATACAAAAATATCCAAATCTCTCTTACCTCAAAGGTCCCCGATAAGGAGGGTGCCTTCGTATTTGCTTTACTTTAGAAATCTTGTTATCTTCGTCTTTTCATCAAACTTTCAAGAAATGTTTGTCGCTTTAATTTCAGGTGATCTTGACTCGGCACCAATGAAAATAATCCTCAAAACTTCGATTTTATTGTCCTTTATTCCAACTTTAAATGTTTGAACACGTCTCTACGTCATTTAACAGCAGTTTAGTACTATCTTTCGGTTTCGTTTTTCGTTTGTTTACATTGACGTCCGCCATCTTTAACCGTCATAACCGTCATTTGGAAACGAGGTGGTGACGTCAATGATTTTTCACCCCGTGGGTAACTAGGGACCACGTGGGACCAATTTGGGTAATTTTCCTAAACCTGGATCTCCGAAACATTTTCTTGATCAGCGTTTCAAGATCTATACGATGAAGGCAACAGGTATCAAAATTTCAAATAAATTTTTATTTTGTGTTTTGGCAGGTCTTTGCCTACGTCAGCAAAATTTTGAAACCCTTATATCTCCTTAGGCGTTCGTCAATAACATATGATCCTATACATTATTTTGATCAGCGTTTCAACCTCTACACATTACAATCAAAGAATAAACTAAATTTCACAATTTTTTTTTGATCTGCACTGCTGACGTCAGCAAAACCTCTAAAACAACCTATTTTTCCATTGTCCATCTGTCATCTTATCGACTAGTCTCTATAATAATACAGAGACTGTGTCTGTCTGTAACAGGCAGAGTGGATATGTTCATTTTTCTTTGATGTAGCCGAAAAAGTTATGTCTAATTTGTGAATACTTCAGACGTTACGGTGCGACGTCAATGCATTTACACTGACGTTAATGCGCTTAATAAGATTGATGAAGCCATTGCATTGCAGTTATAACTTTGAGACCAAATAACTTGGAAAAAAGGTGGTGACGTCAGTCATTTTTCACTGTGTGGATAACTAGGGACCAACTGGGACCAATTTGGGTACGTTTCCCAAACCGGGGTCTCCGAATCCGTTTCGGAATGGACGGGTTGTTGCTGTCATCAAAAAACCTTTGAACTCGAATATCTCTGCAACCGTTTGTTAAAGATACATGATCCTATACATTTTCTTGATCAGCGTTTCAAGATCTACTGCAACCGTTTGTCAAAAGTACCTGTTGTTATACATTTTCTTGATCAGCGTTCCAAGATCTATAGGATGAAGGCAACGGGTATACAAACTTCGAAAAAATTTTTTTTGTACTTTTTTAGAGACTTTGCTGACGTCAGCAAAATTTTCTCCTCCAAATCTCAATGGACTACGAAGTCCTGAGTCGTTATCTCTCTCTTTT